>CM055063.1:38137827-38316166 GCA_029204045.2 Tillandsia leiboldiana | reverse complement strand
GGATGTCGGCACTAATTGTTGTGATTGAAAGACCGCTTGATACCATTTAATCTGTCACGCCCGGGGGTTTGTTTTAGCGAGGAAACGATTCATAATAAAGTTGAATATTTGATGTGTGAATTTTTTTTTTGTTTTTTTTTTTTTTTTTTTTTTTTTAAAAGAAGAAACCCCTCTTCCCGGCACGTGCCCAGACGCCACACAACATGGTCACTCTGCAAACGGCAGAGTCTCCCCTGTACATGCACGGCGTAGCGTTCGGTACATGGTCTAACATGCGCACACCAATCAATCACAACAATCATTCACAACAAACAGCATTCTAAACTGATAAACGAAGATCACAATGCCGATCGGTTTGGAAAGGGATAAATCACAATTTTGAAAGAGCGCCTACCCGGCGCTACGTTTGAAAGCTAGGTTTTCGAAGTCAGCATAAATCCACAAGGTTTGAAGCGGTGCCCACCCCGACACCAAGTTTTAAAAGACGGTTTCGCAATCCTTCTTGGCTTAGCCCTTTGGTTTTAAATGGCCGATAGAAATAAAAAGGGAAAAGTATTGCCACCAGGGGCAATAAATGTAGCCCGTACCGACCTCCAATGCCGACCCCGGGGTATCGTGAACCATCACATAACTACAAAGTAATGAAAAGCGAGAAAAGAAATAAATACAGTCCAGGGTCCCCAGCGACCAAGCGCTCTGTCCCGTCCTCACCACCGCCTACCTCTCTCCCCGTCTGGACCCTGTCACGAAGTGGGATGTCAGCGACGCAGAAATAGTAAGGTAGGAGAATATAGTAAAACAAACCGTGAGACAACTGGAGCAACCACCTCCAAGGAGGAAAGGCAAACTGTACACCTGCATCCGGTAATACCCGGCACGTCGGACAGCTAAACCGACGGCCCAAACCGTACCTGCAGGAAACCCGACCACGCCGGACAACTAAACCGACGGGTAGCACCGCTCGACACCATCGGCGCCTCACACCCACCACTAATAAGGGGCCCACTACGTCACTCGTGGGTATACACGGGTCATAGACCACGTTTCCGGAAAAGCGCACCCTTTGCGGTGGCCAAACCGCGGGTGCGCGTGTGGCAACCTCGAGCCAAGTAACCGTAACCACCATCATGTCAGCATCATAATATAAATAACCAGAGTAATGAGGTAAATGAGGTGGTAAAGTGCATAATCGAAAACAAGGTAATATTGCGCGCACTCGAAGGTGGCCGCTGACATATAAGGGTTAAAAAGAGAATCACCGTCGGCAACCGACGCTAATCACTATAGCGAACCCACTAACATGCATAAGCTATCGCCCATCATTATTTAACCCCAGTACACTAGAATAGACACCGTCAAACATGATAGAATTAGAGGTAGGAATAAAGTACAATACAACCAACACCTGTCGCTAGTAGAAAACCACGCTCGGCTCCCCCGCGTCCCGGCGCGTCCCCGAAGTGCAAAAACGGGATCCCGGGCGGGTGAGGTCAAGAACCTTTAAACGCGAAGTACGGAAAAGCCCCAACACAGCGGCGGCCCCGATGGCCAGCGACCGAACCCCCACGCGCACCACGTTGTGTCCGCGCGCGCATCGCAATGTGCGGGCGGCCCCGCGGGGGGGGGGGGGGGGCTGCCCGGGATGCGGGTGCCACGCACGGAACTCCGCATGCGGCGGGCTGCACCGCGCTGGTGCTCAGGATGCGCGGGGCTGCCCCGCGCGGCCCCCCGCATTGCGGGTGCCCAGCATGGCATCCCCGCATGCGCGGGGCCGCACGCGCGGTGCCCCCGCATGCGACGGGGCTGCCCCCGCGCGGCGCGCCCAGCATGCGGGTGCCCCGCACGCACCCCGCGCGGCGACGCATGCGGTGCAACGCACGGGCCCCAGCATGCGCGGGCTCGCACCGCACGCGGTGCCCCGCTATGCGCGGGCTGCCCCGCGCGGCGCCCCAGCATCGGGTGACCCGCACGGCGCCCCGCATGCGCGGGCTGCACGCGCGGGGCCCGCATGCGAGGGCTGCCCCGCGCGGCGCCCGCACTTCGGGTGCCCCGCACGGCGCCCCGCATGCGCGGGCGTGCACCGCGCGGTGCCCAGCATGCGCGTGCTGCCCCGTGCGGCGCCCCAGCATGCGTGGTGGCCACCCGCACGTTGCCCGCGCGGCGCTCCGAGTGCGATGGCACGCCCCTCTCTTCCATCTCGACGGAATCAAGAAAACCCCCCCCTCGCTCGTGACGAGAAAAGACAAGAAAAGGAAAACGAAAGCACGGTCCTACTTGTTTGTGGTCGGTAACGGGCGAAGGAGAGGATCGTCCTCTTCGCGTTCGTCGGATCTTTGCGGGGAGGCGATCGATCTCTTCTCTTCCCCGCCGGCGATGGAAAGGACGAGGTTTTGGGGAACGCTCCTCGCCCACGCTCGGTATGTACGCCAAGGAGGGGGGAGGCGAGGTTTTAGGAAACCTAATTCCCAAGGCCGACTACTTAGACGTTTTGGGCGTAGTGGATTTTGGACCCCAATTAATTTTAACCCTCGAGTGAAAGGAAAACAAAGAGGGGGGGTTTAATCCATACCTCAAACTGATCGACTCAGGGCGATCTGATTGCGGACCAGAGTTCGTCGGTACGCCCCCGGTATATTGTGTAGTCACCTGGGCTACGGTACCAGCTTCGGAATTTATTCTGGGAGTCGGGGGTCGGAATCCAAAAACCGATCGCGCCGCGGTCTCCGTTTTCGCGAGCTTTATAACCAAAAATCCCACGAGCCCCGACCGTGGCCAGAAAAATAAGGAAAATTTACCCTCGAAAACCCCTATTGTCAACCAGACGGTTCAATAAAAATCGACGGAAAGCCCGAAAGGCAAAATAAATCCGCGGTTACACACCACTCACCTCTAAAAAACGAGTTTCGTCCTCGAAAACTCAGACCCGGGTGGTGGTGAACAGGTTGGGTAGTTCTCCCTCATTTTAGACTCCAGCTCCCATGTTGCTTCTCGCTCCTCGTGGTTGCTCCGAGTACCTTCACGTAGGGGATGGCTCGATTCCGCAGTGATTTGCTTTCCCTTGCCAGGATTCTCACGGGGTTTCCTCGAAGCTTAGGTCTTCTTTAAGGTCGAGTACTGGCGACATCCAGGATATGCGATGGATCGGGAGTAAGGTTATTTACGGGAGCATCGAAACGTGGAAGACGTCATGGACTCGGTCAAGGTTTGGTGGTAGGGCAAGGCGGTACGCCACTGGGCCGATGCGTTCCAAAATCTCGAAAGGCCCTACAAACCGTGGGCTCAGTTTCCACTTTTAGCCCGAACCGCTTGACTCCTCGGACGGCGAGACCCGCAAGAAAACAATGCTCTCCCACTGGAATTCCAAGTCGCGGCGCCTTTGGTCCGCGTAGCTCTTCTGGCGACTCTGGGCGGTTAGCAGGCGCTGTCTGATGAGGCGAACCTTCTCTTCCGTTTCCTCCACTAAGTCGGGCCCCAAGGATTTCCGTTCTCCCAGATCGTCCCAACAAATCGGGGATCGGCAGCGTCTTCCATATAAGGCCTCGTAGGGCGCCATCTGGATGCTGGCCTGGTAGCTGTTGTTGTAGGCGAATTCCACGAGAGGTAGGTAGCGTGACCACCCGATCCCCCAATCTAGTACACAGGCGCGAAGCAGGTCTTCGAGGGTTTTGTATCACGCGCTCCGACTGTCCGTTCCGTCTGAGGGTGGAAGGCTGTGCTGAACTGTAGTTTGGGTTCCCATGGCTCGCTGAAGGCTCTGCCAAAATTTCGAGACAAGCACGTGTCTCTGTCCGAGGTGATCGATGCCGGCACTCCATGTAATCTCACGATCTCGCTGATATATGTTTGGGCCAACCGTTCTCGGGTCCAGGTCGTAAGGAACTGGCAGAAAGTGTGCTGACTTGGTTAACCGGTCGATCTACGACCCAAATTGCGTCGTGGCCCTGGGGTGAACGTGGGAAGCCGTGACAAAGTCCATGGTGATTTGCTCCACTTCCACTCTGGCAACATGGTTAGGGGCTGTAGCTTCCCCTGCTGGCCGTGATGCTCGACCTTTATCCGTTGGCACACTAGGAATGGTACATGTCGAGTGACGTCCCCCTTCATGTTGGGCCACCAGTAGATCTGTTGAGGTCCCCTGGTACATCTTCGTGCCTCCTGGATGTGCCGCATAAGGGGCCCGGTGTGCCTCTGTCAAATTACCTCCTTCAATTCCGACGAATCCGGCACGCAGATCCGTCTGCGGATACCGTAGGGTGCCGTCTGTCTTCCACTGCAAAGTCGCTCTCTCGGTCCAGGGGGATCTGTCTCGTACGGCGCTGTAGGTGGGTGGGTCGGTCTGTTGTCCCTTCCGGATCTTCTCAAGTAGCGTCGGCTTGACACCAAGGTTATGGAGTTGCCTAACCGTGCCTGTCGGCACCACTTCCAACTGCATTCGTTGCCGAACTCCGCTATCAAATGGTTTTGCTCGTTAATCGCGCTCCTTGACGCCCCCGTTCTGGCGTCCTTTCCTGCTCAGGGCGTCCGCCACCACGTTTGCCTTTCCGGGATGGTATTGTATCGTCAAGTCGTAGTCCTTCAACAACTCCAGCCACCGCCTCTGCCGCAAGTTTAATTCTTTTTTGGGTAAAGAATATACTTAAGACTTTGATGATCCGAGAAGACGTTACAGTGGACCCCAAAGAGGTAGTGCCTCCACTGTTTTTAAACGAAGACTACTGCGGCCAGCTCCAAGTCGTGTATCGGGTAGTTCTTCTCGTAATCCTTTAGTTGCCTGGACGCGTAGGCAATCACTTTCCCCTGTTGCATCAGAACCCCACCCAGGCCGATCCCCGAGGCGTCGCAGTACACTTCGTAATCTTCCCCGGGTGTCGGCAGCACAAGTATTGGTGCCCTGGTTAACCTCCTTTTGAGTTCCTCAAAGCTTTCCTGGCATTTGGCCGTCCATATGAACTTCTCCCCTTTTCTGGTCAACCGATTCAAAGGGGGTAGCAATCTTCGCGAAACCCTCTACAAAACGCCTGTAGTATCTGCCAGTCCTAGGAAACTGCGGACCTCTGTCACCGTCGTCGGCGGCTGCCAGTCGACCACGGACTCCACCTTCTTCGGATCCACGGAGATTCCCTGTGCCGAGATCACATGTCCTAGGAAGCCGACTTCGCGTAGCCAGAACTCACACTTCTTGAGTTTAGCGAACAGCTCCTGTTCCCTGAGAGTTTGGAGGACTGTTTGCAAATGGTCCTCGTGTTCCTCGTCGGTAGTGGAGTAGATCAGTATGTCGTCGATGAAAACCACCACGAACCGATCCAGGAAGGGTCTGAAGATCCGGTTCATCATGTCCATGAAGACTGCGGGGGCGTTCGTGAGTCCAAAGGGCATAACCGTGAACTCGTAGTGGCCGTACCGGGTCCGGAAAGCAGTCTTCGGAATGTCCTTGTCCCGAACCCGGAGTTGGTGGTAGCCCGACTGTAAATCGATCTTGGAGAAGACCGTCGCCCCTCTCAGCTGGTCGAAGAGGTCATCTATTCTAGGCAGGGGGTACTTGTTTTTCTCTGTGACTTTTGTTTATTCCTCTGTAATCAATGCAGAGACGCAGGCTTCCGTCTTTCTTCCGCACGAAGAGTACCGGTGCGCCCCAGGGTGACACACTCGGTCTTATGAACCCTTTATCCAAGAGGTCTTCCAGTTGTGCTTTAAGCTCCTTTAGTTCTGCGAAGGCCATTCGGTAAGGTGCCTTCGAAATAGGCTGCGTGCCCGGTAGTAGTTCGATGGGGAATTCCACCTCCCGTTCAGGGGGCATCCCAGGCAGTTCCGTGGGGAAGACGTCGGGAAGTCCCTCACCACTGGAATATCGGCGAGCGTCGTCGGGGGTCGGGTAGCCAAATCCACCGATGCCAAGTAGGCCACGCAACCACCCTCCACCAGTCTTCTGGCCCGGGTCGCTGAGATGATCGCCGGGAAGGAGATGCTCTTACCCATCATGTACACATGCTCAGGGAAACCCGGTTCGTGTAAACGCAACTGTCGCTTGTCACAATCGATGAGTGCCTGGTACCTCGTGAGCCAGTTCATGCCCAGCACCACGTCGTACTCCTTCAGGGGGATTACCACTAGATCCCAAGGGCATGCTAGTCGCCCTAGTTAATCGGGCAGGCGGTCACGACGCTGACCGCCTCCAAGGTCCCTCCCGCCGTTTGCACTGCCAAGGGGTTTTGGAGGGGTGTCTCCTCGAGACCAAACAAAAATACGGAGTCACGGGAAATGAAAGAGTGTGTTGCTCCGGTGTCGAAAGGGTTCTAGCACGGGAATTGGAAACTGAAGTAGTACCTGCAAGTGCTTCCTCCGGCGGATCTGTCTCTTGGTGGGTCATTGAGAAGACTCTCCCGCCTGGTTGTGGCTGCCGGTCCTCCTCGCGCCGTGGTGCAGGGGGCCTAGACGTCGACGCCATAGGGGCTTTCCCCCGCCCTGAGAGCTGTGGCGTGGGCGTAGAAGCTGCGGAGGACGCAGACCCCCCCGCCTAAGGGGCAGTTGCGGCGGAAGTGCCCTCGTCTGCCGCACCTGAAGCAGTGGTCGCCTTTTTGGGGGCACTCCCCCGGAATGTGCCCTCCCCCGCATATGACACAAGGCCTATTCCCTGGCCTCGGTCCTCCTGTTGGCGCGCTCCGGGACCCTGCCTGAGGTCTCCACCGTTTGGGGGCCCCGCCCCCGCCCCAAGAGCCTCCTCCCGAGTTCTGCTGTTGCCGCTTCCGGTCCTCTAGCCGCGTCGAGTTCTCCCTTCTGGCGCGGGTGACCGCAAAACCCCGCTCCACCGTAGTGGCTCTGTCGACCACTTTCTGGAAGGTGTGTAGTTCGGCTGCTTGCACCACCTCGAAGATATTGCTCCGCAAGCCATCCACAAAGAGCTGCGCCTTGTGTGCCTCGTCCCTTATGACGAACAGGACGCAGTTTGCTAGCCGGACGAACTCCCGCTGATACTCCATGACCGTCTGGTTCCCCTGTTGGATGTGGTTCAGGTCATCCTCCAACTTTTTCTTGACACTGTTGGTGAAGAAGGCCCCGAACAGTTCCTGTTTGAAGGTTGTCCAGGACGGAAATGTGGTACCCTTAGTAGGATCGGGGCGTACCGTCTTCCACCACAAGCGGGCGTTCCCCTCCAAGCAGTGGACCGCTAGGGGAACCCGCTCGTCGTCCTCCATGAGCAGGTCTTCAAAAAGTTTCTCCATCGACCCCACCCATTTCTCGACGACCCACGGATCAGTCGTGTCCCCTTCGAACGTGGGTGGGTCGTATTTCTTGAAGTCTTTCAGGTTGGCCCGCACCCGATCCCGCTCGGTCATCGCACCCGTCCCCTCCCTCGCGGCGGTGGCAGCCACGGTCGGGGCAGGTGTGACTACAGTCTCCTCCAGAGTAACCCTGCTGGTCGTCCCCGGCGCCGGTCCCGTAGTCGTCGCCGGTGGTGGCGCTGTCGGTGGTGCCGCGGCCGGCGCTGTCGACCCCTGTGGGGGACCCGGGGCGACCGTCACCGTCGCGGCCTGTTGCCGTTGCGTCAACTGACGCACGTGCTCAGTAAAGTTGGCCAGATTCCCCGCCATCTCCTGCAGTTGTTGCCGCAGGAGCTGGTTCTCCGCGGCCGTCGACGCCGTCGCGTCTGCTTCCGCGTCCCCGGCCGATGATCTAGTACGGGCCATGTCTGTCATACATCACAAGAGTCAACTTTAGACTACCCTGCTAACAACAACCATAAAGTGAAAGCGAGGACTCAACATTTTCCCCCCTTCGGCCACTCACGTTCTACAGTCCTAAGCCCTACCCATTTAATTCATATGTAGGCAAGTGAGGGTTGTCTACGGATGTCGGCACTAATTGTTGTGATTGAAAGAACGCTCTGATACCATTTAATCTGTCACGCCCCGGGGGTTTTGTTTTAGCGGAAACGATTCATAAAAGTTGAATATTTGATGTGTGAATTTTTTTTTTGTTTTTTTTTTTTTTTTTTTTTTTTAAAAGAAGAAACCCCTCTTCCCCGGCACGTGCCCAGACCCGCCACACATACATGGTCACTCTGCAAACGTGCAGAGTCTCTCCTGTACATGCACGGCGTAGCGTTCGGTACATGTCCTAACATGCGCAACCAATCAATCACAACAATCATTCACAACCAACCAGCATTCTAAACTGATAAACGAAGATCACATGGCCGATCGGTTTGGAAAGGATAAATCCACAATTTTGAAAGAGCGCCTACCCGGCGCTTACGTTTTGAAAGCTAGTTTTCGAAGTCAGCATAAATCCACAAGGTTTGAAAGCGGTGCCCACCCGACACCAAGTTTTTAAAGACGGTTTTCGCAATCCTTTCTTTGGCTTCTGCCCTTTTGGTTTTTAAATGGCCGATAGAAATAAAAGGGAAAGTATTGCACCAGGGGCACTAAATGTAGCCCGTACCGACATCCATGCCGACCCCACGAGGGTATCGCGAACCACTCACATAACTACAAAGTAATGAAAAGCGAGAATAAGAGAATAAATACAGTCCAGGGTCCCCAGCGACCCAGCTGCTCCTGTCCCGTCCTCACCACCGCCTACCTCTCTCCCCGTCTGGACCCTGTCACGAAGTGGGATGTCAGTGACGCAGAAATAGTAAGGTAGGAGAATATAGTAAAACAAACCGTGATGACAACTGGAGCAACCACCCTCCCAAGGAGGAAAGGCAACCTGTACACCTGCATCCTGTAATACCCGGGCACGTCGGACAGCTAAACCGACGGCCCACACCGTACCTGCAGAAACCCGACCACGCCGGACAACTAAACCGACGGGTAGCACCGCTCGCACCTCGGCGCCTCAACCCCACCACTAATAAGGGGCCCCACTACGTCACCTCGTGGGTATACACGGGTCATAGACCACTTTTCCGGAAAAGCGCACCCTTTGCGGTGGCCAAACCGCGGGTGCGCGTGTGGCAACCTCGAGCCAAGTAACCGTAACCACCATCATGTCAGCATCATAATATAAATAACCAGAGTAATGAGGTAAATGAGGTAAAGTGCATAATCGAAAACAAGGTAATATTGCGCGCACTCGAAGGTGGCCCGCTGACATATAAGGGTTAAAAAGAGAATCACCGTCGGCAACCGACGCTAATCACTATAGCGAACCCACTAACATGCATAAGCTATCGCCCATCATTATTTAACCCCAGTACACTTAGAATAGACCCCGTCCAACATGATAGAATTTAGAGGCTAGGAATAAAGTAAATACAACCCACCTGTCGCTAGTAGAAAAACCACGCTCGGCTCCCCGCGTCCCGGCGCGCTCCCCGAAGCTGCAAAACGGGATCCCCGGGCGGGGAGGTCAAGAACCTTTAAACGCGAAGTAAGGAAAAGCCCCAACACCGGCCGGCCCCCGATGGCAGCGACCGAACCCCCCACGCGCCGCCGTGCTGTCCGCGCGGCGCCTCGCATGTGCGGGCTGCCCCGTGGCTGCCCCGGATGCGGGTGCCCCGCACGGCACCCCCGCATGCGCGGGCTGCACCACGCGGTGCTCCCGCATGCGCGGGCTGCCCCGCGCGGCGCCCCGCATGCGGGTGCCCCGCATGCGCGGGCCGCACCGCGCGGTGCCCCCGCATGCGCGGGCTGCCCCGCGCGGCGCCCCGCATGCGGGTGCCCCGCACGGCACCCCCGCATGCGCGGGCTGCGCCGCGCGGTGCCCCCGCATGCGCGGGCTGCCCCGCGCGGCGCCCCGCATGCGGGTGCCCCGCACGGCGCCCCCGCATGCGCGGGCTGCACCGCGCGGTGCCCCCGCATGCGCGGGCTGCCCCGCGCGGCGCCCCGCATGCGGGTGCCCCGCACGGCGCCCCCGCATGCGCGGGCTGCACCGCGCGGTGCCCCCGCATGCGCGGGCTGCCCCGCGCGGCGCCCCGCATGCGCGGGTAGCCCCGCGCGGCGCTCCGCGTGCGATGGCACGCCCCTCTCCTTCCATCTCCGACGAAATCAAGAAACCCCCCCCTCGCTCGTGACGAGAAAAGACAAGAAAAGAAAACGAAAGCACGGCTCACCTTGTTTTGGTCGGTACCGGGCGAAGGAGAGGGATCGTCCTCTTCGCGTTCGTCGGATCTTTGCGGGGAGGCGATCGATCTCTTCTCTTCCACGCCGGCCGATGGAAAGGACGAGGGTTTTGGGGAACCGCTCCTCGCCCACGCTCGGATATTGTACGCCAAGGAGGGGGGAGGCGAGGTTTAGGAAACCTAATTCCCAAGGCCGACTACTTAGACGTTTTGGGCGTAGTGGATTTTGGACCCCAAATTAATTTTAACCCCTCGAGTGAAAGGAAAACAAAGAGGGGTGGTTTAATCCCATACCTCAAACTGATCGACTCAGGTCGATCTGATTGCGGACCAGAGTTCGGTCCGCCCCCGGTAATTGTGTAAGTCACCTGGGCTACGGTACCAGCTTCCGGAATTTATTCTGGGAGATCCGGGGGTCGGAATCCAAAACCGATCGCGCCGCCGGTCTCCGTTTCGCGAGCTTTATTAACCAAAAATACCCGCGAGCCCCGACCGTCTGCCCAGAAAAACAAGGAAAATTTACCCTCGAACCCCTATTGTCAACCAGACGGTTCAATAAAAATCGACGGAAAGCCCCGAAAGGCAAAATAAATCCGCGGTTATCACAATAGCCTGCA
Organism: Tillandsia leiboldiana; assembly: GCA_029204045.2. Taxonomy (NCBI): domain Eukaryota; kingdom Viridiplantae; phylum Streptophyta; class Magnoliopsida; order Poales; family Bromeliaceae; genus Tillandsia; species Tillandsia leiboldiana. Next base: position 38,305,486 of record CM055063.1, on the reverse strand, counting down.
TGAGCCATATTTGAGCTAGACAGAGATGCGCTGATACTTTCCTCGTTGGGGTCGCGCCCCTCGAGTGCCACTCCGGAGTTGGGCCTGTTACTTGCTATCGCGATTTGTCGACGCCATCCCTCTGACTGGGCCAGTTAGTGGCAGTCACGGACACCCTACGGTAGACCCGTCCTGTTGAGGATGTGCGGCAGTAGGTGGGCGCAGGTTTGACTGGACCCTTTGCGGCAGTCAGTATAGATTTGGTGAGTTACTGTGTGTATTAGTTGATGCATCATGTTTCCATCTGTTCCACTTTTTGAGCATCTAGATAGAGGCATAGTAGCTGTAGAGTTACTTTTCCAGTCATTTCATTTCAGTATTATATTGTTACTTTATGTCTCTAGTAGACTTAGTGGGCAGACCGTCGGGCTTGTTGGCGGCACCCACTGAGAACTACTTGGGACGTAGTTCTCACACCCGTCGTGGTGTTTTTCCCACAGGGACTTCTACTCCTGTTCCTGCTGCTCCTGTTGCTGCTTCTTCTGATCGAGGTAAGGGAGTCGCGAGATAGTTCCCTACCAGTCATCGTCCAGAGAGTAGATGTACCCTGTACTTTTTGAGAGTTCTTGTTGAGAGACTTTGTAGTGAGGTATAGAGTTGTACTTTTACTTTACTGCTTGAGAGATTTATGTACTTTTGGTGAGGGCTTTGTGTTGTTTATTTTTTTCTTTTTAGCAGTTTTCTTTCAGCTCTGATATCTGTATAGCATAGTTGATCTTTTGCATGTTAGTCGCTTCGTCTATACGGGGCTTCCCGTATGGGCGGCGGATCTATTGGCGAGCCCGGGTCGCAGTTTCGACGCCGGGGCGTGATAGATAGGGTTGTAGGTGCTGGTCTCCCAGAACTTTCGGACCCTGGTTGGTGTCTTCTGCGTGTTGTACCGAGGTTGTCGTGTTCCCGAACTGTAAGGGGGTCGGGAACTTCGATAGGCGGAGTCTAGAGTCTGTTCTTGTTTGATAGGGTTCTAAGCACCGACCTATCGGGTTTTCCAAACCCTTATGGTGTCGGTCCTTCCTGTGTTATCTGTGAGTTTGATGTTCTGTCGTGGGGAGCCGTTGAGTAGACGGTGGTCCCGGGCCGTCGAGTATCTTCTGGCCTGTGTTGTTGGGAACCGTTGGGGTTGACGGTGGTCCCGGGTCGTTGAGTGTTGTCCGACCAGTTTTAATAGCCCTGAGTTGTGGGTCAATCCCGGCTGTGGAGTATCTCCAGCCAGTGTGTTTTGTGCTGTGAGTTGAGGGAGTTTGCTAGTGTCTTGAGATTCGTGAGAGCTGATCAGCTAAGTCGTCGAGAGTGCTCCGACCGTTGTGCGAGATGTTTGAGGATCCTGAGTCTTTCCGTTCTGAGAGTGAGCGTGGATTTTGAACTATAGCCTGCAGTGCCACTTTGAGCTCGATAGAGTGCGCGGATACCTTTGTCCTCGTTGGGGTCGCTCCCCTCGAGTGCCACGTCCGGGGTAGGTCTGTACTTTGGTATCGCGACTTGTCGACGCTGTCCCTCTGACTGGGCCAGTTTTGGCAGTCACGGACGGACGTAGTCCCTCTGGCTGGGTCAGTTTTGGCAGTCACGGACGCCCTACGTAAGTCCGGTACTCTGTGGATGTAACGGCAGTAGGTAGGCGCAGGTTTGACTGGACCCGAGGAGGCAGTCAGGTAGATTGTGTGATTTGAGTTAAGGGTTAGTAGATGCACCATGTTTTCATCTGTTCCACTTTTTGAGCATCTATATAGAGGCATAGTAGCTGTAGAGTTATTCTTTTCCAGCTTTTCCCTTCAGTATTTCATTTGTTGCATCATGCCTCTAGTAGACTTAGTGGGCAGACCGTCGGGCTTGTTGGCGGCACCCACTGAGAACTACTGTGGGATGTAGTTCTCACACCCGTCGTGGTGTCTTTTTCCCCAGGGACTTCTGCTCCTGTTCCTGCTGCTCCAGCTGCTGCTTCTTCAGATCGAGGTAAGGGAGTCACGAGCTAGATCCCTACCAGTCGTCGTCCAGAGAGAATAGATGTACCCCTTATTATTTTGAGAGTGACTATGTTGAACGACCTTTGTAGTGAGGTATTGAGTTGTACTTTTCTTTTATTGCTAAGAGAGACTTTTGTATTTTGGTGAGGACTTGGATTGTATTATGTTGGAGTTGTATTTATTTTATTTCAGCTTTTACTTTTCAGCTCTGATATCTGTTAGTGTAGATGATCTTTTGCAGGTAGTCGTTACGTCTATACGGGGCTTCTCGTATGGGCGGCGGATCTGTTGGCGAGCCCGGGTCGCAGTTTCGACCCCGGGGAGTGACAACAAGTGCATTCCTAGATGACTCACTGTGAGAGGCGCAGGCTTGACTGGACCCAATGTGGCAGTCATTGAGATTGAGTCATATGAGCGGGTGGTTGCATGGTATGTTCTTAGATGTGAGTTTCCTTTGAGCATGATACTGAGGCATTTTAGCAGTAGCGACTGTATGCATAGTGTGTTCATAGTAGAGTTTCCTTCTGAGCATGATGGTTGAGACATTTTAGCTGTAGTTTCATTCAGCTTTCCTATTCTCTATTGCATACCTATCTGTTTGCCTCTGGTAGACTTAGTGGGCATACCGTGGATATTGGTGATAGTACCCAATGGGAACTACCTTCTGCAGTAGTTCTCACACCCGCTGCGGTGACAGGTTTCCTAAGGTTGCTGTTCCGGCTTGGTTCACGCGGAGACAACTGTTCGAGGTGAGGACGTGGCCGAGTAGCTCCTTACCCCTTTTTATTGAGAGTCAGAGGTAGATGTACCTTGTATCTTTTATGATTCCACTTTTGTACTGGACAGTCTGAGAGATCTGTGAGGATTGTTTTTACTTTTCATAACTGGAGAGACTATGTATTGAGGTTTTATATTTATTCAGATGTTCAGTTGATTTCTGTAGCTACTGGTTTTGGTTTCAGCTCTGATACATGTTTAGCTATAGATCTGACTTGCAGGATAGACACTTCGTCTGTGCGAGAGTTTCCGTACAGATGGCGAATTTGTTGGTGAGCTCGGATCGCAATTTCGATCCCGGGGCGTGACAAGTCGAGAGGAGGGTCGTGAACATACTAGCAGAGTTAGGATACATGAAAAATATCATGTACTCCCGCCAACTCCGGAGGTAATGTCACTCTGTAAGCCACCGAGCCGACCTGCTCCAACATCTCATAAAGGCCAATAAAACAAGAATTTAAATTTTTTCCCTTTCCAAACTGCACTACACCCTTTATGGACGACGCCTTCAAGAATAAATGGTCGTCAACACCGAATTCGAAATCGCGTCTTTTATCAAAATAACTAAATAAAGGATGAACATATGATCACATTCTATCCAAACTCGTGTGATCTTTCCAAACTTGGCTTGTCCAAATTAACATAATATATGACTATTTTTTAAAATAGTAAAATTTAACAAAAATAGTTATAAATATTTATTTTTAATTTTATTGATATTTTATTATCTGTAAACTTTTGCTCCAATAATACCCTTCCGTCACCTCATACGATTTCTGCACTAGTCTAATCTAATTTAATTGACAATATACTACTCTTTCGCTGTGATAATATTATAACATCCTAATAATTATCATATTATCAATTAGGGTACTATTGCATAACAGCCATATTAACAACATATTATTATTTAATTAATTAAATTAAACTTTGATACTTAATTATAATAATTTAAAAAGTTTGAATTAGAAATTGCATTAAAAAAAATTGAGGATCAAAATGTCGCGAGGCTCGAAAGTGCAATTGAGCCATTAAAGTGACACGTTGTTGAGAAAAATTAAAATTCCTCGACCTCCATAAATTCCACCAAATTTTCGGTGACTAGTGGTATAATTTACCAGACGAAAGCAACTGCCACGTTGCATTCGAGCTGAAGGAAAGCCGGAGCATCATGCATCTATATGTATCTTACAAGGACAATGCATCAACGTAGACACCACAATATCGTAATTTTTTGGGGATGGAATAAAACATGTTCCTAGCAAATGCGAGTCTAGTTTATGAAAAACACTGTACAAGACTGAATAGGAGAGTTCGCAGCATGAGCAATCAACTCTGTACAATTTAAATGAACAGGTTCATGGAATAATTTTCTTCAGAGAGCCTTCAGAACAAGGTTCGCAGACGCACCAACCCCTTTTGCTGCAGCTCGCACGATGGCGCGATTTGAGTACAACCTGCAATATATAAGTAGACGTCAATTTTTCTATTCGTCGCTTTCTTAACACATGAAATGATGAAGCCTTAAAGCATGCTACATTGTTCGGAGCAACAAAAGAAAGCTCAGGAGTGAAAATATCTACAACTTTTCTATTATTGAGACAAAGAAAACGGATTACAAGGGAGCCCAAAAGAGGCAATTCATCAAGGAGCAAAAACTTAGCTGCATGGAGTTCATAACGACATTACAACAGAAGATTACTGTATTAAACATTCGAGAGCCTCACTATTACATTATTCAACTTGTGACCAGGGCTGTCAATGAGCCAAAAACAAGCCAGCTGGGTCCAGCTCGTGTTTGGCTCGATTCCTTAATGGGCCAAATATGAGCTTAGCTCGAATAAATTGCAAGCTGATCTCGAGTTGGGCCTTTTGAGCTTGTCATGAACTTGTTTATATATATATATATATATATATATATATATATATATATATATATATATATATATATATATATATATATATATATATATATAAACAATCGAGAAATTAAATTTCATGCTTTTCGATATTCTTTTCTTGCCCATCAAGTGGACAAAAAAATAAACGACTAAAAATGAATATACTTCAAAAAGTAATGATAGGAGTGTTATAATCAATATCAAGAGTATAGATTTTGTTTTAAATAGTTTAAAAAAATTTCTAACCAAAATTCAATTAATTTAGAATTCTTTATACCGTCAAACTAGCAAAAGATTTATATCTATAATTAAAATTACAAATTTTGCAACTATTTGATCATTAGGTCAACGATGTCGAAAAAATTTGAAATTTAATTTCCAAATAGTTTAAATGGTCTAGATCATATTCAATGGTGCCGATCGTCGATTTGGAAGCTCCATCAGTGAAAATAAATGGGTGGCAACGGAGTCTGTTTGCAATCGATAGCATTCCAACTCAACTATATATATATATATATATATATATATATATATATATATATATATATATATATATAGAGAGAGAGAGAGAGAGAGAGAGAGAGAGAGAGAGAGAGAGTCCGGCTACGATGCTTTTAAAAGCACCAAGCGCTTGGTACTTGCAAGTTTTTCACCATTAGATTTGTCCCTTTAAATAATTTCATCCCTTAAATCATGTTATTCAGCCCACCCACCCACTAAACCCTAGGGAACCACTATCATCCTAACTGCATAGCCTTTCATCCAAGGGTTGAAAATTCACAAGCACCAATGAGTTGATGCTTTTAAAAGAATAGGTGCTCAATTCTATATATATATATATATATAAAGATAGCGAGAGAGAGAGAGAGAGAGAGAGAGAGAGAGAGAGAGAGAGGCTAGAATACTTTTAAGGACGTGTTTGGTTCACCCATTTTTCAATCACGAATCGGAATCGGAATGGACTAATCAGTTTGTTGGTGTTTGGAATGCGGAAGTCCAATTTCGATTCCGAACGTCGGGTGAATGGGAATCCCCCAATCATTCTTTTTCCAATCCGGCCTACGCTTGGGTTGAATCCACACGAAAAAAATGCACTTTACGAAAATATCTTAATTATATTGTAGAGTATCGGGATTTCGGATAGCGCACCGACCTCGTGAGATGGCGTGGTGTGGATAAATCGCTCGAGCGTGTTCCATATTAGATTACAGGTGAGTTCGGGTCGACTCGGTTTAACGCGGAAGCCCCAGGTTGATTCGGGGTTTTTCGGGCTTTGCCCGCCGTTAGAGGACTGGTTTCGGGGAAGCTTCGACTTCGTAGTGGAGTGCAGATATATTGGGAACACTTGGAATATGTGTATTTTCAGATTACAGCGGAGTTCGGGAGATTCCGGACTGGTGCGGAGGCCCCGAGGGCAAAAAGTGAGTTGGCGGGGGCTTTTGTTGGATTATTTAATTAATTCATTTAATCTAATTAATTGGTGGCTTGGTCTGCTAAGTAAAGGGAATTAATTTTTATCTGGTTGTCCTTGGTCTGGAAGGTAATGGATTTAGAAAGCAAGTTAAGTGAAATGTTAGAAGTAGAAGGGCATTAGATATTTTTGATTGGAGGGTAAATGGGTCTTTTCAACCCTTTAATTAGGCCACTTACTAATTAGCTTGGTCCTCTTCTTCTTCCTGGCAACAATGTAACAGAGCCTTCAAGCAAATGCAGAGGAAAGGAAGAATGAGAGAAAATAAGAGAAAGTGGAAGAGGAAAGAAGAAGAGAGAGTAAGAAAAAGATGGAATGAGAGTGGGATGGTGTGGAACCCTGATGCTTGAGGCCGTGTGGAGCGAGCGCGTCGAGCCTCCATTAGGTAAGTTCAGTTTTTTTTTATTTATTGGAGCTTGGGGTTTTTCTCTCTTGTTGGTTTTTATTGGAGTAGGTGGTGTGAGGGTTGTGGACTGCTGTTTTTTTTCGGCTTGTGGCAAGCTGCGGGGGAGAGGGGGAGAAGCGCCTGAAGCGGGCGCGCGGCGCGCAGCGGTCGTGCGCGGCGCGCAGCGGGCCTGGGCGCCGCGCGGCGGGCCCAGGCGCCGCGCGGGCGCTGCGCACGACCGCGCAGGGCGCCGCGCAGGGGCGCGCGGCCTGCGCGCCGGGGTGCCACGCAGGGGTGCGGCATGCGCGCAGGAGCGCGCGCTGGCACTGTACTTGGCCGCTAGGCCGCGCGAGGTGCGCGACTGCCGCTTGCAGCGCGCTGTTGGCACGACTGCCGCTTGCAGCGCGCTGTTGGCGCGGCTGCTGCGTGCTATTGGCGCGCAAGCAGAGGGCCGAGTTCATTTTGATCTTTTTATATTAAATTTTATTGATGAATTTTCTTCCCTCCCTCTTTCTCAGCACAGCATGTGGTCGCGGCAACTCCAGGCAGTGGGCCGGTTGCAGCAGGATGATGATAATGATGATAATGATGATGATTATGACGAAGATGATGATCATGATGATGATGATGAGGATGATGGCTCGAGATTTTGGAGTTTCTAGTTGGTGCTATGAGTTGTTTGTGCGTGGTGTACCTCTTGAACTTGTAGTAAATTATGCCGGAGATTGGGAGCAGAGTATGAGGGTGGTTTGTATAATGGTGTGAGTGTTTTGTCGTGAACATGCTGTTGTAACGCTGACGACTTTTGTGGATGTTTAAGGGTTGTGAAATTTGGTGTGTGTTATGAGCCTAAGGTGGACACTTTGTGAAGAGTGTTGGTGCTGTGTGTTGTATGAAACCGTAGGGTGCAAGAGGAAGTATGGAATTTTGTGGTTAAGTGAATGTTAATCAATTATGTGTTATTGGAGCTTACAGATTGTTGTGAGTGTATGTATTTAATTTGGGGTGTTTTCTTTGTGAGTAAATTAATGGTAGAATTAGTGTGTGCTTTTGGAAGCTTTTAAATAGGCTAATGTTGTGTTGGAATTAAGTGAATAGTAATTGTGGGAGTTTATTAGTGTGCAGTTTTTGGTGGATTTATGTAATTTTGAGGTGTGCAGATTTGTGCTGTACTAGTTTGTGTGAGAATGTGGTGGTGGACTTGTGTGGGCTGATGCTTAGTGTTGAATGTAGTGAGTATACATGTGTGAAGTGGGTGTGGCTGTGAGTGATGGTGTATATGGGAATTTATTTTTTTTTGAGTGCAGATTTGCAATTTGATTTTAATGAGAGCATTTATTTGGAGTTCAGATTTTGTGTTTGGACTTGTAGTATGTTGTGGACACTTGTTTATTGCTTTTGGGTGCGACTTAGCCAGTTTTGGTTGCCTTCGCCGCGCGGAACCGTTGGAGCTTGTCTACTTGGACAGGTGCTGTGAGTTGGCCGTGGGTGAGCCGTTGCGCGCCGGAATTTTTGTGTGGACTCGAGGGAATTTATTGGAGCTTCCGAGGATTTTCCGGGAATTTCGGCACGATTTTCGAGGTTTCGTCAGTTCGAGGTTCCGGCACTTCACCGACTTCAGCAATTGCCTGCGGAAAGCGTTCCAGGTGGGTTGGAATTTCTCCAAAATTTATGGAATGCCCCTTAATGCTATTGAATGCAAGTTGTTCATGTTTAATTAGCATTTTCGCTGTTTTTACATCTGATAATTGCCTGGAATTTTCTCTAAAATTTATTGGAACCCCGGATTATTTTTAGTAGACTCCTGATATCATATGACACTAGGTTTCATGCTTTGTTTGCATCGTGATTGCACCTGAACCGTTTTAAAAATCGAAAAGCCCGTTTTAAGGAAAAATCAATGTTTTCAAAGATGGTTTTTAAATTATGAGTTGCCAAAGGTATGGCATAGGTTCAGGGTGCTTGTATACTCTTGCCGGGGGGCCGAATGGATTTTTAGAGCATGTGTGCTGAGTTCTAGTGTCCTTTGTGTTCTTCTTCCTTGTTGGGGATCGATGGGGTTTATCCTAGATCATGGGTTATGTATCTGATTTAGTGGTGGAGATGGTTCTCCCACTTAGTTCTGAGGATATTTGGGGTTCTGGCAGATCGAGTCGCGGAGGTTTCCCGACTCAGCCATGGTCGTGCATTATCAGATTGAGTCGTTGAGGGTTCTCCGACATAGCTGTGAGAGTATTTGGTCTATTCCTATTTGAGTCGAGGTTCTTTTTCCGACTGAGTTGTGCTCTGAGCTTTGAGATACCGATCTGTTTGATCGTGGACTATAGCCTGCAGGTACCGCTTATGAGACAGTGATACGGATGTGATACTTGAGTTCGGTGGGGTCGCTCCCCTCGAGCTACGCCCCGGGTGCGATGATGATACCGAGCCTGACGAGGCTGCGATGATGCGACTAGTTGATACACTAGATTTCGCTTGATATAGTCCGTGTGGGACGCCCTACGTAAGTCCCATCCCAGTGTGGATGAGGTGGCAGTAGGTTTGGCGCAGGCTTGACTGGACCCTATGAGGCAGTCATTGAGATTGGGTGACATTGAGAGAGTGATGGCATAGCATGTTCATTGATGAGTTCCCCTTTGAGCATAGTACTTGAGGCATATTATTAGCAGTGTTAGTGTACGCATAGCAGGGTCAGAGTAGAGTTCCTTCAGCATGATGTCGTTACTTATTAGCTGTAGTTCCTTTCCTGCTTTCCTTTTATCTATCTATCTGCATACCTATCTGTTTTGCCTCCAGTAGACTTAGTGGGCATACCGTGGATATTGGGACGGTACCCACTGAGATCTGCCTTCTGCAGTAGATCTCACACCCGCTGCGGTGACAGGTTGAGGCAGCTGTTCCGGCTTGGTTCGCGCGGAGACAGCAGATCGGGGTGAGGACGCGGCCGATTAGTTCCTTACCAGCATTGAGAGTCTGAGGTAGTTGTACCCGGTGTATTTTATGTTTCCACTTTTATACTGGACATTCTGTGAGATCAGTGAGGATTACTTTTACTTTTTAGCTGAGAGACTTTGTGTAGAGATAGAGATTTTACTATTCCAGATGTTCAGTTTTTATTCTATAGCTTTTGGTTTTAGTTTCAGCTCTGATACATGTTTTTAGCTATAGATCTGACTTGCAGGGTAGACGCTTCGTCTGTGCGGCAGTTTCCGTACAGATGGCGGATCTGTTGGCGAGCCCGGGTCGCAGTTTCGACCCCGGGGCGTGACATATATTTTATATTTTTATTTAAAATTTAATTTAATTTTTGGCTTAATTTTTAATTAAAATTTTTAATTCTAGAATTTGATTTAGAAATTAAATTAAAATATAAATTCAATAAAGCATTTCGAATTTGATTTACAAATTTAAATTTAATTGTAAGTTTGAATTTGAATCAAATCAAAAATAGTTTTATATTTTGAATTGTCAACTCAATTTTAAATTTTAAAATTTTAAAAATTTTATATTTAAAATTTTGGCTTGTCATTTCAATATTTTAATGTAAATTTTTAATAGTTAACTTTTAGTTTGAAACTAAATTATAAATTTAATTTTATGTTTTGAGATGCAAACTCAATTTTAAATTATTTTTATACTTATATTTTAATTTTAATTTTAATTTTATTTTAATTATTTTTTGATAATAAAAAAATTTAAATATTGAAAGCAGAAATCAATTGTTATTCTGAATTAAATATATTGGGAGGTTTTATCATTCCGTTTTCGATTCCTGTCTATTCCTATTCCAATTGCAATTACATTTTCCATTTTGAACCAAACACACCCTAAGAGTATTCGAGCTTCAGTACTATAGAGCATTTTCTATGATGGGACATATGAATCGACGATCCGCACCGTTCAAATTGACTTAGAGCATTTAAACTTTCTAGATATTACATTTGTAATTTTTAAACATCATTTAACTTGCGATCAAGTACTCAAAATTGAACAATTTTAACAGTCTACATGATGCATTTTCTCACTTAAGAGTGTAGCACGTTCTAATTTAGTAAAATTATTTATAGAAAATTCTTTAAACTATCTAGATCAAATAAATAATCTTGATCTTGAATTTGAGAGTTCTATCACACATATTTAGAGGCTTGTTCGTTTTCAACCGTTCATTAACGACCTCTCGATGAACTAGAAAATGATTTCCAAAAATTATGAAACTTAATTTCTATAAGGTTTAAGTACTCTAGATCAAGTTAAACGGTGTGGATTATCGATCTGGATGTTGCATCATCGAAAATGACTCAATAGTCCTAGAGCCCGAATACTCTCAGTATTCTAGCCCAACACACACACACCCGCGCGCGCACACACACATATATATATAGAATCCAACTACTATCCTTTTAGAAGGACAGAGGCCTTCATCCTATCAAGTTATTTTTGATGATCGAAATTTCGAATCGATGATCGGAACTGTTAAAGTTGATCTAGAGTATTTGAAGTGTCTAGAAACAAAATTTCACAATTTTTGGAAATTATTTACATAGTGATCAAAAGATAACAAAATCGATAGTTTTTAGTGGCCTATATGAGCCGTTTGGTTAAACGGTTATTTAATGATGTAGAGCAATCCAAACCGCTTGAATTTTTAATAAATTTTTTTTTATACTATTAGATAACGTTTGATTACTCCGATCATGAATTGAGAAAGTCTAGTCTCTATTTTCAGAAGGTTATTCATTATGGCCGTTCATTTTTCGACTCTTTGATGAACTTCAAAATGACTTTTAAAAGTTATAAAATTCGGTTTCTAAGTATTTTTAATAGTGTAGATCAGTTTGAATGGTATCGATTATCAATTTGGAGTCCCATCATCCAAAATTACTTTATAGGACAAAAGTCTCTATCCTCTTAAGAGAATAGTAACAGGACTATATATATTAATACATATAGAGCTAGGCTTGAGAGCTTTTAAAAGCACGGAGGCCTCCGTGCTACCAAGTTGTTTTCAGTATTGTAACTTCCGAATGGACGATCGGCTCCGTTAAACTTGATCTAGAGTATTTAAAAGGCTTAGAAAATAAATTTCATGATTTTTTGATATCATTTGCCTAGTGATCAAAGGGATTCAAAATCAACAATTTTAATAGTTATAATGAGCCATTTGCAAGTTTAACGGTGCAGAAATATTCAAATCACGTAAAATTTTGATAGATAATTCTTTATACTACATAAAACAAGATCAATATCTTTGATCTAGAATTTTAGTACCATATCATCACATTTTGTAAGATTTTTATTTTCAGCCGTTGATTTTGAGCCCTTTCGATTACTAGGTAAATGATATCAAAAAATCGCAAGATTTATTTTCTAGATACTTCGAATATTCTATATCAAGTCTAACGGAGCCGATCGTCAATTCGGAAGTCCCAACATTGAAAACAACTTGGGAACACGGAGGCTTCCGTGCTTCTAAAAGCACACAAGTTGGATTATATATATATATATATATATATATATATATATATATATATAGAGAGAGAGAGAGAGAGAGAGAGAGAGAGAGAGAGAGACCGGCTACTATGCTTGTAAAAGCACCAAGCAATTAGTGCTTGTAAGTTTTCTACCGTTATATCTATTCCTTTGACTAATTTCAGCCCTTAGATCATGCTATTTTCACCAACCAACCACTAAACCCAAGCGGCCCACTATTATCCCAACCACACATCCCTTCATCCAAGGGCCAAAAACCTACAAGCTCCAATGACTTGGTACTTTTAAAATCATAGGAGCTCAATTATATATATATATATACACACACTCTAGATCAAGTCTAATGGAGCCCATCGTTGATTCGGAAGTCCCAACATCGAAAACAATTTTTAAGCACGGAGGCCTCCGTGCTTATAAAAGTATGCCAACCTCTCGGCTTGTTAAGATATCAAGCTATATATATATATATATATATATATATATATATATATATATATATATATATATATATATATATATATATATATAGTGTTAATTATGTATTCAAGCGATATAGAGCCGAACACGAGCGAGTTGACCTAAGCTCGTTTTCGGCTTGTTAAGATATCAAGCTGAAAATTCCAGCTTGTGTTCGAGTCAAACATGAGTTGGCTCGCGAATAGCGAGATGGATTTCCAGCCCTACTTGTGACTAGCCACAAAGTTCTATCATCCATGATAACTAATCAAAGTCTGTATGAACCTAGTAGCCACATTTTAAAAGTGTTCAGTCCAAGTATATTATACCCTGATATAATTCTGATATGCAAATTTGGTAGTGTGGTAGTGCAAATGGTTAAAAAGGAACATGAGATATTTTAGGGGAAGGAAAATAATGAAAAAAGGTTTAAGAGCTAAGATAAGATATTACTTTGCCAAGTACAAATATTCTCAACCCCAACACCTCATGTGAAATTGCTGATATGATATTCCTACGCCCTTTATTCCTTCTAATGTGGCTCAATCAAAAAGCTGGTATAAAAAAAGATGTCGAAACAAAGTATTGAGCAGCCTTGACTCACTCTTATCTCAGGCATCTTTCCACCATAGTCTGTGTGAGGGTGGAGATCTTCCGGTGATAGGGGTGAGCATTAGACAGTTCGGTTTGTGTTTTAGAATGTTTTTGTCAACTGAAATGAAACAAATATAAACACAAACCAAACCAAACAGAGCTTAAACAATTCAGTTCAGTTTAATTGGTTTATTTGGTTTGGACTACATTGATTACCTCCCTTTTATATAGAACATATTGATTGATCTTGTCCACTAGGGCATGTTTAGATGCATGAACATATTGTTCGGCACATGTATTTTGTTTCTCGAGGGCAATATAGTAATAGGAACATGAGAACCATGATTAGAAGGCTACAACAGCATAATATACGCAGCCTAGTCATTTTCTTGCAATAAGAAAAATCACCTCATAGGTGGAATGCATTATCTTGAAAAATCATGACTGTGAACAACTTGCATGACCTAAAAGCAAACATGTAGATTGCAATGACTAAAGAAAATCCCACCAGGGCATAAGTTATCACTGGATAACTTGATAGGACAATCGACCACACCTTAAAGTTTTGATCTGACGAATGTGGTTGAATATTCACATCTAAATGATTAATACTTCAAACTGCTATACATTTGGTCAATTCAGTTTTTTCCATTTATTCAGTTTTCATATGCGCAACCAAACTAAATTGAGACACTGATTGAACTGAACCAAATTAACAAAATTAAGCTGGTTCAATTCGGTGCTCCAACTAGACCAAGTAGTGCTCACACCTAGATGGTAGTAGTGTTGTTAATGGGCCAAGTCCTGACCTAACAAACCCAAGGACCTAGCCTGACCCTTCGAATAAAAACACCAGCGAACACAACTCCGAAAGGATATTAGAACAGACCAAGCTTGGGTTCATTTGGTTGAAATCCGAAAGGATATTAAAACAGACCAAGCTTGGGGTCATTTAGTTGTTTGTACATAAGGCACTCAAACAAAAAATTTAAGATGTCAAAGCAAAAGGTGGTCATACGCAATTCAAAAGTAGATAAAATAATGCTCACCCTGCCAAAGCAATTCCCCAGGTTGACAACGTGTAAATAACTTTACCAGCCTCCCAAATACTACTCCACTTCTTTTTATCTTTAATTCCACCCACAGACCTCACCACAGCTGCATTTCAAACATATAGATATAAGTCAATACATGTCAAGCTGTATAAACTAATCTGAAACAGAATATGAAAATGAACTTCATAACCAATAGGCATGAAGGATCAGTTTAGCAAATTCAGAAGGCCTAATGCGTAAAATAGCTAAATAATCTATAGCATTTATTTGGTATTGTTGATGTTTTGTTTTGTTTTCACAACCAAAAATACAATATAGTTGGAAGTGATGACTGATGGACCTCCCTACCTTTTTCATCATTTGGCTAGATAGCAATGCAACCTGGCCAGACATGGGAAGGCATCTTCTTCAACAAAACATTATAGCGAAAAAAAAGTTACCACAATGTTTTTGTTTTTTAACACCAAATGAACCCCTTAAATGTGAGGATTGCAAGCACTCCGCCATCCAATCACACTCTATGACATAAAATTTGTATCTAAGATAATAACAGAAAAAAAAAAAAAATAACGATACCAAACAAGGCCTAAATCATTTAATAGTACAATAGAGAGTAGAGCACGTATGTTACAATCACTCTCGGATCCTAAGTCCGAAACGGATTTTCAGTTTTTTTCTTGTTGGATTAGAATTATTTACTTATTATTTTAGAAAAAATATTTTATGTGAGATATCTACTAGTTTAGAAATATCCTTTGATTTATTCTATTATCATTTAGTTTCCTAATCAGATTAAAATTATAGTAATAATGTTAGACTAATAAATAGGAGGCTCGCCTCTTTTGTATTGAATGGTCACTTCTATTAATAAAGAAGTGACGCAGGCAAAGAATTAAGTGCCGTGGCACGGGGGCGTGCCGCTCGCCGCCTGGCACGGTACGGTACGGGCACGCTTCCGTGCCGACACGTGGCACGCTTGCGTGCCGATGGATACGCATGACCTCCCAGTGGCACACTCTGGCATGATTTTTTTTTATTTTTTTTGTTTCCAATAAGCTCTTATAATATTGTTTTGAAATGTTTAGTCAAAAAATTATGAATATTGGCTATATACAGCTTACTATACTCACCAATTAACATATTGATAATTTTTTATATATATAAAGTACAATGGAGTTTTTTTCAAAATAACCCTCTAAAATTTTATAATTTGCGAAATAATCTTATCAAATTTTATTTCTAAAACTAACCCTATTTTTGCCATATCAGCTTGCCATATCAGCGCCACATACAGAAGGGTCACCGCCTTCTAAAGACGGTGAACCGCCTTTAGCTATAATTTTCATGATTAAGTTAATTCCAAACAAAATTACAGAGAGATACGTAAATAAAATGAGAATGTGGTTACGAGTCAGATTTTTAAGAGATTTAGGTTGTTATTGTAGAAAGATAAAATAAAATGAGAATGTGGGTACTGATTAAATTTTTTAAATATTTAGATTGTTATTATTCATTAACTAATATAAGAAGGAAAAGAGATAAAAAATATTTTTAATCATAAAACCTAAATCTTTAAAAGATTTAGATTGCTATTAGTTAGTGAATAATAACAACTTAAATTTTTTAAAGATCTGATTTATAACCGCATTCTCATTTTATCTTATCTCTTTACTTTTTATATTAGCTAGTAAATAATAATAATCTAAATCTCTTAAAGATACTCACATTTACCAACAACCTAAATTAGTTAGTGAACAAAATAACCTAAATCTCTTAAAAATTAAAACAAAAAAACAAAAAATATGTATTGTACAACATGTGATTTTTTAAAAAAATAACAAAAAAATACTCTACGCATGTGATTTTTTTTTTTTAAAAAAAAAAAAAAAAAGAAAAAAACTGTCGTGCCGCTCGGCACGGCACGGCACGACGATACCGTTTGGGTGTCCAGGGTGCATCCGCACAACTATTTCCAAAAGGTGATACTCTATAGTCCTTAAAAGCTCTCCCTTATTGTTCGAAGTTCATCCATGAGCTGAATCCTGCGATCCCTTAAAGAAGCAGCTAACAGTAGAGGCAAAGGGTAAGACCTCGAAGATTGCATACTTTGCGGGAATTATTAGGATAAAACTAGTGTATGAGTTCTAAACAATTTGAAAGAGCTATTTTTGAATGATATAATTCAGATAGACATAAGGACTTAGAATATCTTAACCTTGCTTTTCCAAAGCCGCGCCAACTACCAGGAATACCATATTTCTTCTATGAAGAATCATCTCACCCACATTCTTTTCACTCCACTCAGGGTCAACTAAACACCATAGTTGACCTAGTTATCTCTAGTTTTAATTTACTACATTTATCTTTTGATAGAAGTTCTTTATTCTCTCGGGTTGCTCTCAAGAATTTTAAACTAATCCTTGAAAAACTAGAAGAGCAGTCAGGAAGAACTAGACTTCTAGAAACAAAAACCATAAAAATTGAAAAATTGATAAACAAAAATAGTCAGCACCTCCTAAATGAGCTTGATAGTCAAAAGCCTTCAACCTCAAAAACAACAGAAAAAAAAACTTTAAGACTCACTGAGGATTTAAGGAAGCAAGTGAAAAAGGTAGAAGAGCTCGTACAGGAACTGTATAAGTTCAACATCTCATGAGCTGGTCTTCTACAAAAAGCAGCAAAGAATATCAAGAAATCGAAAAATCCCTTGAAGGACTCAACGAGGACAGCCCTGGTTTGATCAGAATTTCTAACTTAACCACCGGTGTCGTCTCCTACCAAGCAGCCGTTATCAAGCAGAACAACTTTATCATTCAACAACTGCTTGATATAAAGCTATTGCTGCTACAGAAGGGTCAACCAAGCACCTCCAACAACATCGCAACCAACGATATCGCATCATTGCTGGAGGAAATTACAAAAAAATTAGCCCAGCTTCCAATTGAAAAGAGGCCTATAATAAAAGAAAAGAAGGCCCCTTTTATGGTATTTATAGATCCAAAGAAAATTTTGCGCCAAGAAATAGAAAAATTAAAGGCGCAACAGCCAAAATATCCAGATCCGTGAAGAAAAAGCCGCCTTTTTAAGAAAAGGCAGAGGCAAATTTTTTTTAAAAAAAAAAAAAAATATATATATATATATATATATATATATATATATATATATATACTTTCATGATTAGCTTGGTACGAGGCTCCAACTCTACCGCGGTGCCGGAGCAGCCATCAACAAGTGCTCCAACCATCTATGAAGACCAAGTCCGACAATATCAAAGGGGCAGCCGGCTTAGGTACGAGGCAACAAGAAGGATAGCACCATGGATCCAAAAGAAGAGATACAAGAAAACTCTTGAGAGTCAGATAGATCCAAGTGCTGAGCTGGCAGTCTCGCAAGTACAGCGGGCAAACCTAGTGCCAGCAGAGAAGCTATATACAACAGGCTTGCAAGGACCCAAGCATAAGGTGTACCAACACTATTCTGAAGAAAGGATCCTTTGCACTGAGCAGGGGTAGCAAATCGATGTGCCCTTCATCCAGCCAGAAAGCCTGGAGGAGTTGCGTCAAGAGAGGTTGGAACATGTACACCTCAGACTCATCATGGTCCGGGTACATGCACTTCACCGGCAGGAGGCCGGCACCCTAGCTCTTATAGTTCTCCGAGACACCAGGTGGCCAGACGACAGGCAAATCATCGGCACCATGGAAGTCGATATGACCAGAGGAACACAACTGGTCTATCTAGCCCCGAATCAAATGATGAGTATCTGGGACTCTGCTAATCATGTACAGCTTAGT
This sequence comes from Tillandsia leiboldiana, assembly GCA_029204045.2. NCBI lineage: Eukaryota > Viridiplantae > Streptophyta > Magnoliopsida > Poales > Bromeliaceae > Tillandsia > Tillandsia leiboldiana. The sequence goes on along the minus strand of CM055063.1, from coordinate 38,287,563 downwards.
GTCCAGACTAAGGACTATGAAGGATGGAGGGGGGGAGTCAAACCTCCTAATCACAAAGGCACTAGTAGGAAGGCTAACAAACTCGAGCTCTGCCGGATTCAAATACGATGTTAGACACATCGCTGAATTCCTGGCAACTGAAGGTATTCAAGCCATCCAAGGTGTACCAGCCACAATCCAATCCTTCAAAGGAGAACAGTGGGTATTGAAGCCCACAACATACGAAGCCCCACGGGCAGCCCGCCCAATGGAAGTCATCTCACGAAGTCGCAGCAACGAATCCATTTCACTCTGTTTCGGCAACTACCAAAGACTTCCCGCAAGACTTCCCACCTTCTTGATGATATGGGGCTGTAATTTAATCCGTGAATTGCAGATGACGGCTCCAAGAAACTCGATTTCAGATACTACAATTACCATCTTATTTTTGGATAGTACGAGCCCCTGTTTTTTGCATATGTTTAGCATAACCTGCAAATGTCTAGCATGGTCTTCGTTATTGTTAGAAAAGATGAGGATATCATCGATGTAAACAGCTATAAAATCCTCTGTTCCTTTGAAACAATTATCCATTTTTCTTTGGAAGACCGCAGGTGCATTTTTCAAACCGAATGGCATGACCAACCATTCGTACAGCTTGTTGTTGGCAAGAAACGCTGTCCATTCTACTGAAGCTGGGTCCATGGCAACTTGGTGAAAACCACTTTTAAGATCAAACTTAGAATAGACCTTACTGTTGCCTATCCGCTTTAGAATGGAGTTGATCCCAGGGAGCGAATACTGGTCTTTGTGGGAATTGTCGTTGAGAGTCCTGTAGTTGTAGAGCATCCGCTCCTTCCCTTTTACTTCCTTTCCTGTCTTCGGGTCCAGCATGGTTCCGGAGTTTACGATCATCGCCATTGTCCGATGCCGACTTTTGCTTTCCCGAATGACCCCTAGTTGAAGTAGGGCTTGGACATGCCTTCCAAACTTTTGCGCCATGTCCGGGGTCACATGCTTCAAGGGCTTGTCCTGGATAGTAATGGAAGGGTTAATAATATCCAAGGTACAGATTACCCTGTTCTTAGCCCAATGCTTGACAGGATTTTCCCCTATGAATCCTTGCTCCTCGAGCCTTCGGAGCAGGGATGAGAACCCTTCTGTGAAATTGCGGCTGGGGGTACCAGCCTGATAGAGCACCGACTCGCAGATGTCCCGGTACTCATGTTCATCCATCTGGAGCTCAGGGATGGCCAGTTCAGCTGCTTCGGCCATCTGTGAAGTGGAAACTTCAGTGACATTCTTATAGAAGGTTACGTTGTTACCTTCTATCCTGAGCCCTCCCTTCATCGATCTGATGAAATTGCACCAAGTAACATCTGGACTCCTCCAGGTGTCATGTCGAAGCAGTAAGTGAACGGGATACAGAACTTGCTGTCACTTATCTCCATGTATCCCTCCTTGATTCTTTGGGTAGCAATTGAGACGTTGTTCACACCCTGGAACCTGACTGGTTCCTTGCAGTTCTCCAGGGCGTATGCGGGTATTGCTTTCAGGTCCGCACAGCAAGTAGTCGCCCTAGTGTCCAATATCGCTTGCAGGGTGAACGTCTTTTCTGCAATATGGAAGAGAATGGAAAAGTTATACAACCTGTTCAACACCTTTCGTCCCTCGGAGTGGAGTGCCTCGAAGTCCAGTACGCATTGCCTTTCATCCTCCTTAATAGGTGCTTTCCCTTTTTCTCTTCTCAGATCAACTTCGGCCAATTGATCGGCACTTTGTTGTAGAATCTCCTCTTTAAGCCGATCGTTCTCTTCCTTCAGAAAATCTGCATACCTCATTATCTCCTCGATCAGTTAATCCTTGCTTTTGTACTCTTGAGGTGGCAGAGCGGCCGGTTGATGATCCTCCATGAGGTAGAACCTTGCACAGCTTAAGCATGCAGTAAGCGAACATTCCAGACAGTGAATATTCATTCTGGGGTTAGTCCTAGCCTTGCAATAATTACAGAAGTATAGCAAGGGGTCAGGAACTTCCCTGTTGATGTTGAAATTGTGCATGCACTTTTGCTTTTCTTCTGGCAGGGTTACTTTCTTTCTCCATCCATAGTCTTCTATGTTCATCAGGGCAGTCTCGTAGGGCATTGATCTGATGTTTTGGATCAAAGTATTGCATCCTTGTTCTCCTTCCGAGAAACTGCAAATTGCGCTGCTGTCTGATTCATCATTGTCCACGGAGACCACGTCCCAATCTTCTGGGAGTGCCAGATTCTCCATGACTGCAGCTCGATGGATGTTGCCGCTTTTTCTTCGGCATTCTCAGGCAAAGTGCCCCTCTTCTCTGCAGATGAAGCACTTGCATTTCTTCATCTTGTCAGTGTGTCTCCTTTTGAAGATGCGGATATGAGATTGGTGGGGTTTGCCCTTGTAAGTACGAGCCTTCCTGAGCCCGTACTTGGACTTCTTATAGTATCCAGGTATTTGGATCTTTGAGCAGAAAGAAAGATCCTTCATAGCTCGCTGTAGTGCTGCTTTCTTGCACATTTCCGATAGATAGTCATAAGCAAATTTAACCTTCGGAATAACAGCGGTAGTGGTACCTGGGTATTTCTGCTGGAAAGCTTTTTCCAGCTCTTCTCCGATGATTGCTGGCATTTTTCTGTAGATCTTCTCAGATAACTCATTTCTAGTATAGAGTCTCCCGGACTTGATTGCCAGATTCTTGTATTCGTTCAGATAGGAGAAGACATCCTTGATGTTTTCACATGAGAGCCTTTCCAGATCATGATAGGCTCTATTCTGCTCTGCAGTGGATCCTTGGAACGTGTCCTCAAGGATAAAGACCGTTCTGATCTGGGAGATGACGCTTTGAGGGTCATCTGCCAAGTTGGAAACTTCAATATACTCCTGCGGAAAAGATGTCCGCCATTGGATCCATGCCTTCTTCTCGTTTTCTCCGAGCAGGTTCTCGATATAAGTCATTTTTGCCTGGTTGTCGAAGAAGTGCTTATCAGCCAGCGTATTGAGAGTTATAGACTCCCATCTTGAAATTGCATCTTCATAGAGGCCTATGTCTTCGGGAAGGACTAGCAGGGCGCCTCCGAGTTGCTGTGCTGACGGTAGAGTAAAGTTATTATTGCCTCTATAAGAGAAATTACCCCGCCCTCTCCAGCCATCGAGGCTAATGTTGAAGGGGGCCTGCGACGAAGTCGCAGGCGGGGTAGTTGACCGGTCCCATCATCGGCTCCTGAGGTAGTCGTATGGGTGATGTGACCGCTGATGTTGACAGGGCATGATGCTCCGTTGCTTTGGTTGTCAGCTTGAGGAGCTGTGGATACTCCATTGCTTCTAGCTCCTCTTGTAGTGTAAGCGCTTGTTGAACCTGATTAGGTTCTTCATCCCATATTGGCGCTTCCTCAGGGGGCATAATCAGTGCCTCTGCTGCAGAGGCTTCTGATTCTTCCCTTGCACCCTCACCACCTTCCGCAGTAAGTCTGATGGTAGGGTATGGGAGGTCGCCAGTTGTGGAGCAGACGTCTTGTGTTGTATAGAACATGCTGAAATAGTCGTCTCCTTCTTCATCATCCGATAAGTCTGGCGGGGACTCGTCGAAGATAGGACCATCATCTATGACCATGAGGGCGAATTCATCCTCATCAGTTGGTGGTAGAGAAACGGATTGTCTTGCGGGAAGTCTTTGGTAGTTGCCGAAACGGAATGAAATGGATCCGTTGCTGCGTCTTCGTGAGATGACTTCCATTAGGCGGGCTGCCCGTGGGGCTTCGTATGTTGTGGGCTTCAATACCCACTGTTCTCCTTTGAAGGATTGGATTGTGGCTGGTACACCTTGGATTGCTTGAATACCTTCAGTTGCCTCGTACCTAAGTCGGCTGCCCCTTTGATATTGCCGGACTTGGTCTTCATAGATGGTTGGAGCACTTGTTGACGGCTGCTCCGGCACCGCGGTAGAGTTGGAGCCTCGTACCAAGCTCATCATGAAAGTTTTTTTAAAAAAAAAAATTTGCCTCTGCCTTTTCTTAAAGAGGCGGCTTTTTCTTCACAGATCCGAATATTTTGGCTGCTGCGCCTTTAATTTTTCTATTTCTTGGCGCAAAATTTTCTTTGGATCTGTAAATACCATAAAAGGGGCCTTCTTTTCTTTTATTATAGGCCTCTTTTCAATTGGAAGCTGGGCTAATTTTTTTGTAATTTCCTCCGGCAATGATGCGATATCGTTGGTTGCGATGTTGTTGGAGGTGCTTGGTTGACCCTTCTGTAGCAGCAATAGCTTTATATCAAGCAGTTGTTGAATGATAAAGTTGTTCTGCTTGATAACGACTACTTGGTAGGAGACGGCACCGGTGGTTAAGTCAGAAATTCTGATCAAACCAGGGCTGTCCTCGTTGAGTCCTTCAAGGGATTTTTCGATTTCTTGATATTCTTTGTTGCTTTTTGTAGAAGACCAGCTCATGAGATGTTGAACTTATACAGTTCCTGTACGAGCTCTTCTACCTTTTTCACTTGCTTCCTTAAATCCTCAGTGAGTCTTAAAGTATTTCTGTTTTTGAGGTTGAAGGCTTTTGACTATCAAGCTCATTTAGGAGGTGCTGACTATTTTTGTTTATCAATTTTTCAATTTTTATGGTTTTTGTTTCTAGAAGTCTAGTTCTTCCTGACTGCTCTTCTAATTTTTCACGGATTAGTTTAAAATTCTTGAGAGCAACCCGAGAGAATAAAGAACTTCTATCAAAAGATAAATCTAGTAAATTAAAACTAGAGATAACTAGGTCAACTATGGTGTTTAGTTGACCCTGAGTGGAGTGAAAAGAATGTGGGTGAGATGATTCTTCATAGCAGAAATATGGTATTCCTGGTAGTTGGCGCGGCTTTGGAAAAGCAAGGTTAAGATATTCTAAGTTCTTATGTCTATCTGAATTATACCATTCTGAAATAGCTCTTTCAAATTGTTCAGAACTCATACACTAGTTTTATCCTAATAATCCCCGCAAAGTATGCAATCTTCGAGGTCTTACCCTTTGCCTCTACTGTTAACTGCTTCTTTAAGGGATCGCAGGATTCAGCTCATGGATGAACTTCGAACAATAAGGGAGAGCTTTTAAGGACTATAGAGTATCACCTTTTGGAAATAGTTGTGCGGATGCAGCCTGGTTAGGCTGACTTATGGCTCTGATACCAAGATGCAGCAGATGGAAGGATGCCAGGAATTCAGCGATGTGTCTAACATCGTATTTGAATCCGGCAGAGCTCGAGTTTGTTAGCCTTCCTACTAGCGCCTTTGTGATTAGGAGGTTTGACTCCCCCCTCCATCCTTCATAGCCCTTAGTCTGGACACTAAGTTGTACATGATTAGCAAAGTCCCAGATACTCATCATTTGATTCGGGGCTAGATAGACCAGTTTTGTTCCTCTGGTCATATCGACTTCCATGGTGCCGATGATTTGCCTGTCGTCTGGCCACCTGGTGTCTCGGAGAACTATAAGAGCTAGGATGCCGGCCTCCTGCTGGTGAAGTGCATGTACCCGGACCATGATGAGTCCGAGGTGTACATGTTCCAACCCCTCTTGACGCAACTTCTCCAGGCTTTCTGGCTAGATGAAGGGCACATCGATTTGCTGCCCCTGCTCAGTGCAAAGGATCCTTTCTTCAGAATAGTGTTGGTACACCTTATGCTTGGGTCCTTGCAAGCCTGTTGTATCGCTCGAGACGCTGGGGTAAGGGGGGGGGGGGGGCGATACCCCCCGTACCGTGCCCCCCATTTTGGGGGCACGGTACGTGCCGCCCTGTGCTGAGCGGCACGGGCGACACTTCAAACCTTGGCCGGAGGCCAATAAAAGTCGCGTAATAAGATGAAGAAGCATAAGGACAAGAGAGATACACGAAGAACCAATTCTTCGACAAATACTAAAAAGTATTATTCAAATTCTTATACTCTGTAAAATCTCATTACACCACGCCTATATATATAGAGGAGATACTCGAATCCTAGTGTAAATCAGAATCCTAAAATTTAGCAATTTTTCTAATACAATTATAACTAATTCAAGTATATCTCTAAATCTAAATAGATTTGAAATAACTACTTAATCGAAATCAAAATAGGATAAACATAAACTTTCCAAAAATATCCTAAATACCAAACGAAGGCCCGAACAACCGAGTGGCACCAAAGAGCCAAGGACCGAGAACCGAACTCAACCAAGATTCGAGTGCAACTTAGAAAGAGCCGAGAGCCGAGAACCGAGAACCAAACTCAACGAGATCTTTGACTTGGCTTAGTGAAATCACATTTTTCCAGGAACTTAATTGGTAAATTAGTCGCATCATCCTCCCCGAGTTGGAAAGAACTTGTCCTCGAATTGAACTCTTCGTCCTCCGATGAATCTCCATTATAAGGGACCAAATGCTTCACATTAAAAACATCTGGCATCTTTAGGTGACTCGGTAGCTTAACTTGATATGCATTGTCGTTAATCCGATTCAACACCTCACAAAGGCCGATCTTTCGTTCGCTAAGTTTGTTGTATTCACCCGCTAGGTAACGATCCTTAGTTAAAATAACCCATACGTAATCGCCCTCATCAAACGTCAACTTTCGCCTGTGCCGATCAACTGCCACTTTATACTTCGCATTATTATCCTCTATCCTCTGTCGAATCTCGTCATGGATTGATTTACATTACTCGGCACTAGCTTCTCCCCGAACGTCTTGCTTTCCTACATGCAGAATAGGAGCTAAATCAAGAACACTGTTTGGGTTAGAGCCATAAACTATCTCGAAAGGACTCTTGTCGGCAGTACAATTTCAGAATAAGTTGAAAGCGAATTCAGCTTATGGCAGGACCAAATCCCACTGCTTCGGCTTGTTCCTAGCTAATGCACGCAATAGATTACCGAGACTTCGATTCACCACTTCAATTTTTCCATCAGTTTATGGATGATATGGCATGCCAAATTTCAATTCGGTTCCCAATTTTCTCCAAAGACTTCCCCAAAAGTAGCTTATAAATTTTGTGTCCTGATCCAATGTTATGCTCTTCAGTACACCATGCAACTTTACTATCTCCTTAAAGTACAAATCGACAATATTGCTACCATTCATGGTTTTTCTACATGGAACAAAGTGTGCCATCTTGGAAAACCAATCAACAACCACCATAATAGAATCCATGCGCCTCTGCGTTCTCAAAGTCCTAGCACAAAATCCATCCTTACATCCTCCCACGGCACTTCCGATACAAGTAATGGAGTATACAACCCTATATTCATCGCAACTCCTTTCGACACGGCACACATAACATCAATTGACAATTCTATCGACATCTCGCTTCATCTTCAACCAGTAATAATCGCTTGAAACCAGTGCCAACGATTTATCTCGACCGAAATGGCCTTCACCGTGTAACTCTTTGATAATCTTTCTGTATAACGAACAATCGAGAATACACAGTTGCACACCTTTAAATAGAAATCCATCTCGCACCTGAAATTCGGCTAGTTTACCTGACTCAGCTTTGGTAAATACCTTATCGAAGTATGGATCTTCAGCATACAACTCCTTTAAAGTATTGAAGCCAGCAACCTGAACCCTCATGGTGGTAAAGACTCGGGTTTGCGGACTCAAAGCATCAACAACTTGGTTGATGATTCTTGATTTATGCCGGAGTATAAAATTGTACTCTTGCAAAAAAACTCACCCACTTTGCATGTCGGCTGCTCAGCTTCTCTTGACCATTGATATACTTCAATACTTCATGGTCGGTATGTAATATAAATTCTTGACGCAACAAATAATGTCTCCGATGCCGTAGTGCTCGAACTACTGCATACAACTCAAGGTGGAATACTTGATTTTCAGCTCCAATAGTTTCTCACTGAAGAAGGCCATAGGACGTCCTTTTTGACTCATCACAACACCTACTCAAGGATTCGATCCATCACAATCCATTTTAGAAACTTTTACAAAATCAAAGAGACTCAAGATTGGCGCGAAAGTAATTTTTTGTTTAATAATGTCGAAACTCTTCTGCACCTCTGGAGTCCACTCAAAGACCTTCAACTTCAAACAATCGATTACCGTCGTCATCAGGCTATTGAAATTTTGAATGAACCTCCGGTAAAACGATGCCAATCCATGAAAACTCTGCACTTCATGAATGCTCCTCGGAATTGGCCACTCTTGTATCACCCGAATCTTTGATGGGTCTACTTCCACTCCTTGTGTCGAGACAATGAATCCTAAAAATGTCAAACTCTCAATCATAAGGTGACACTTCTTCGGGTTAGCATAAAGCTGTTCTCGCCAAAGCGCCTCCAAAACCTTCCGTAAATGCTGATAATGCGCCTCATTCGTGGGACTATAGATCAAGATGTCATCGAAATATACAACTACAAATTTACCAATGAACGGTTGTAGCACATGGTTCATCAACCGCATAAATATACTCGGTGCATTCGACAAGCCGAATGGCATCACCAGCCACTTGTACAACCCATCTCGAGTCTTGAATGTTGTCCTCCATTCGTCTTTGGATCTGATTCGAAGTTGATGGTACTCGCTCTTTAAATCAATCTTCGAGAATACCTTCGCCCGCGCCAACTGGTTCGAGAATACCTTCGCCCCCGCCAACTGGTAAAGCATATTATCCAGCCAAGGGATTGGGAAACGATACTTAATCGTAATTCAATTGATCGCTCGACTGTCGACACACATCCGCCACGACCCATCTTTTCTTGGTGTTTATAGAGTTGGTACCGCACAAGGACTGAGACCGGCTGAATGAATCCCTTGTCCAACAACTCTTGAACCTGTTGCTATAACTCTTCATACTCCTTCGAGTTCATCCGATAAGCTGGTTTGTTCGGAAAACTCTATCCCGGTATGATCTATCTAATGCTAGATATTCCACAACAATAGTAACCCTAAAGGCAAATCTTCTGAAAAAACATTACTAAACTCCTCAATAATCGGTTCGCCTCTTCACGATCGGTTGTTCTTCAACCGATTGCTCGATCACGGCCAAAACCACCCCTAATTCCTTAGCTTCTTCAATGAAACCCTTCAGAGATAGAATGCTGATACCTTTCTCTGGCTGAGATATCGGTTGATCCTTTTCTTTCATAGGCTTTAGAGCGATCCACACGTTGTCCTTCTAAAAGGTGTAGGTGTTCTCCCGTCGTGAATCGCCTTTCGGTCAAACTACCACGACCTGCCCAACAGGATATGACAACCATCCATCGGTACTACATCGCACCAAATCTGATCGAAGTATTTGTTTCTAATTGACAAGGAAACCAAGCACCGCGAGTCAACATTTACTTCGCTTCCCTTCTTAAACTAAGTCTACTTGCACGAACGAGGATGTTTCTCGTTCGTCAAGCCGAGTTTCTTCACCGCCTCCTGTGAGACGATATTCTCAGTACTGCCACTAAAGATAATCACCTTGCATACTTTATCCTTCACGGTACAACGCGTATAAAATATATAGGTGCGTCGCCGATCATCTCTCTCTTCTTGTCACGACACAAACAACATCTTTATAATTAAGGTCGTACCTTGATCTCCATCAATGCCATCAGGATCCTCCTTATCAGCTTCCTCGTCGTAGGAAGGTTCACCAGGTTCACTCGATTTGTCCCCCAGATTATGTTCGATGTAAAGCTGCTTTCTAGATCTACTGTTATTCTTCCGACAATCTCGAGTTAGGTGACCTAACTCTCCGCATTGAAAACAACGAACATCAATTTTATTGCTCAGCGCGGCTTTATTTGCTCCTGGTTCAGCTGAACCGGGACCAATTTCCCATTTGGCCTCTGGTCGAACTCCTTGTCGCCCAGGATCAGAGTAGGTCGCTCTTGAACCGACTCAGTTCATTTGCAGCCCAGTTCGGCTTTGTTGCAGCTCAACCACCAGGGCTCGTTGGTACGCCTCAGATATCATCCAGATTGCGCAGACTCAACACGTCCTGAATCGACAGCTGTAGCCCACCATTGTACCTCGCGACTTGTTGTTCCTCGGATTCGGTTAGATCATTCTGAGCAATCAATTGATAAAACTCCTCAATATAATTGGCCACCGTTCGGCTGCCTTGTCGAAAGTTTTGAAGCCGCTGGTACAAGTCTTGGGTATAATTGAAAGGCAGGAACTACTCTTTCATATTTTTCTTCATATGCTTCCAATTTGTGATCTTCGGCTTGTCTTTCCTTTGTCACATCTTCTTCAACTGGTCCCACCACGCTGAAGCTCACCCCTTGAGTTTTAAGGCAACTAACTTCGCCTTCTTATCCTCAGGCACATCTTTATATTCGAAAATGTGCTCGATCGTGTTCAACCAGTCGATGAAGCTCTCCACTTGTAGGCCTCCCGAATACTCTAGAAATTTCACCTTGATACTTGAATCGACCCACCGATCTACACGACTGATGCGGCTCGAATCACGACCCTGCACGGATGCATCTCTCTAGGGAGCGCGACCATAGAAGGGATTTTCAAAGCCGGAAGACTCTGAATCACGGTCGTCGTCTTCTTGGCCCTGAGTTTCAACCAATGCCACGCGTGTGGTCAAGGCCTCGATATGCCTTCTCAATTCTTCGATCTCAATATCATGAAAATCTCACTGACCTCGGGGCCCAACGCTCGCATGCTCATAGGCGTTCACGATACCAGGGTTGCACCCACCAGCGTTGCGTTCTTGAATAACAGCTTTCTAGTTTGCACTCTAGTTCCTTCTCTGACCGCCAGCCATGTATTGCGAAAGTACAGCTCCAAGGTTCAATTAGCTCTGATACCAACTGACGCAGGCCAATAAAAACCATGTGATAAGATGAAGAAGCACAAGGACAAGAGAGGGGATACACGAAGAACTAATTCTTCGACAAATACTAAAAAATATTGTTCAAATTCCTTAACTATGTAAAATCTCATTACACCGCACCTATATATGTAGAGGCGATAATCGAATCCTATTGTAAATCAAATTCCTAAAATTTAGCAATTTCCCTAATACAATTATAATTAATTCAAGTATATCTCTAACTCTAAACAGATTTGAAATAACTACTTAATCAAAATCAAAATAGGATAAAAATAAACTTTCCTAAAATATCCTAAATACAAAACGAAAGCCCGAACAATAAAGTGGCACCAAAGAGCCGAGGGCCGAAAACCAAACTCAACCGAGATCCAAGTGTGACTTAGAGCGGAGAACCGAAAATTGAACTCAACGGGATCTTCAACTCGACTTAGTGGAATCGCATTTCTCCAATAACTTAATCGCTAAATTAGCCATATCAAGAAGTAAGTTCTTCTTAATAGCTTCTAACTTGGGCTAAGTTAGAAGAGGTCTCTCTTCCCCTTGGAGTAGAGAAGCGTCTAATAGAGACGTTTAATCTATCTAATGTATCAAACTACAGTTGGGAGCGGGAGATCATAACAATTCGATATCGGAGTAGTTCGATTTTGGGTTATCCATCAACGACTTCACTTGCAAGGGCAAAGTAAGAGACGCAACAAATCCACTTTGACCAAAGCAGTTTCGAAGGCGAAGCGTGCAACTTCCCTTTTGAGTTTTTATCAATAAGAAGAATTTAAAATTTTCTGACTTTTTTATAATTTTTTGAATTTTATATTATTTTTTTAAAAAAATTAGAATTAAAATATATAAAAAAATTAATTAATTTTCTTTACTAAATCGTACATTGTACAACCTCTTTGGATGAAAGAAAAAAAATTTGTTGCTTTCAAAATGTTGCCCAAAGTATCTTTTTATTTAAAAAAAATAACAATTTGAAAAAAAAAATTAAAATAGTAAAATAACATTCTTCAATCCTAAAAATTTCAAAAAAAAATTATCGAAAAATTCAGAAAATAATTTACATCTTGAGAAAAATAAACATATACAAGATGAGAGTCAAACCTAAGATGTTAAGTTCGTTTGAAAAGAAGAGCCTGTAGATTGGTTAAATCATGTGGAAAAATATTTTGATCAAGAAAGAATTCTAGAAAATAATAGGCTCAGTGAAATAATATGCTATTTGGCGGATAAGGCAAAACGTTGGGTTAGGTAGTATAAAGATGAGGTGAACGATTTAAAATGGAGGCAATTAACACAGGCTATTGTTTAAAAAATTGAAGAACATGGAGGCAATTAACAAAGGCTATTGTTTAAAAAATTGAATTTTCTTGTGTCGTGGATCACGCTTCTTCATACTTATAAATAGGAGGCACACCTCTTTTGTGATGAATGGTCAATTTTATTATTAAAGAAGTGAGTCCTCCTTAATGGCTTCTACCTTAGGCTTAAGTTAGAAAAGGAGGTCCCTCTTCCCCTTACAACAGTTAGATGTCCAATAGAGATATTAAATCGGTATCAAAGCTAAAATTAGGCAGGGGAAATCCTATTAGTGTACAACACTTGGGCATCATAGATTTCATTAACCAAATGAAAAAAAAAAAAGAAGAGAAAATTGAAATATTATAAATATTTAAAATGATACATGATCTATGTTTGATTGACACAGCATAGACAAAATTAAACTATTTAAGTGGAAAAGCTTACGACTAGTTCTCATAAAAGCAAAGTTACCAGTGTAGCAAGCAAATGGAGCACTCAATATTTATGCTGCCAACACAAATATTCAGTTTGATCCATTCATTTTTCTCAACATTGCATATAATATTGAGAACAGGTACTCTTTTTACCGATAAGGGAAAGATTTCACATAGGATTCAACACAATGAGAAAAGGTGGATGACAGCTTTACATATTTTGAAAGAGCTTAAGAAGAAACTTCTTTAGGTTTATACATGGAAAGTACGATACCCAATAATCTGACGAACAAAAATAATTGAAGCAGATCCTGCACATTTTTACCTTTAATAATGATACATTTATTGGCTTACTACAATGATCATGAACCAACACATCAGTTTAACTTGCCGTTAATTTCTTCCAACGAATCCACTTTGACAAATGAAAGTGCTCAATACAAAAAAAGTGAAAGTTCACAAAATGTTGATTAAAAAACTGAAAGAAACTACTGATAGATGAAGTGATACCTCTCCAGTTTTATCAATTTTACATTATCAAACATACAAGATAGAATAGATTTAAGACTAATATGATATACAATAATGTAATAAGCCAACAAGAAAGCTTAAAATGACAGGGCAATGGAGGATCACTGAGTTGACAAAGAAAGCATACCACCACAGATGAAATAAGGGATATATTTTCATGGACAAGGGCATGTAAAGCAATTCATTTAGCACAAGTATAAATGATTGGATAAGCAATAAAAACCTAGCTCCCTAGCTGTAGGAATAGAAAGCGCCCATCGAAAGAGCAATGGAAGATTGAATCCCTAATTGGAAGACAGGACAATAATAGTTCATAAGAGTTTAGGTATCACAACAGCGAGAATTCCAAAGCTTTCAGAGAAAGAGTAGTGCAGGTTTCCATCCCTATGAAGATATAAGACAAACGGCAAAATGCTTTTCCACATGTAAAATATATTATAGGCATCTCGAAGACAAAAGTGTAGAAAAATATTGTAAGACAAAATAACAATCTAAATAACAGTGACATTGGCAAATGTATACTGGCTACTTATCAGTACTCTTTATATACTCAAAAGTTCTCAAGCTATGCCATTCATTTTGAGTTATAGTCTAGAATACACTAGTCGTGCTGACAAGATTAAATTAGCACGACAACATGCTAATCCATACTGACCATTTTGATTGACACATATCATGGTAGCTTACCATCACCGAAAGGCATAAACGATAGAGTCTATCACTAGTCTGCTAGTCATGTCACAAGAAATACTATAAGAATGAGAATTTTCACAACCGAATTCAAACAATTAAATTTAAACAAAAATAATACTAAACAAGAATACTATGCAATCAAATAATAGCATTACAAAAGAGATAAGGGTTGATACATAAAATTACCTTTCTGCAGCTCCAGCGGTGATAATGTCTGGTATAAGATAAATACAAAGTGTCAAAATACGGAAAGTAGAAAAAAGGCCAATATAAAAAGTCCTTCGAAAACATACCTTAGATTTTGGGTTTTCGAGTATGCATCTAGCAATGAAGTTAGCAATACCATCAACAACATCCTCTTCAGTAATGATGACATAATTTTCGTCATCAATTCCACTAACTTCCTCTAAGCTTTGGGGAGCAATCTCGCTAGTGACCCAAACCCACCAACTCACCTTCCCATCGTCAACATTAATAGGCACATCCATGGAATCAGATTCCTTTCCTGATTCAGCATAAGGAAAATAAAAGATGAAAAACATAAAAAGCAAATGCATCAAAATGTAGATAACTAAATGTCCCTAATACTTGAGGACATATGAGTTCAAATGACACCAGACAAGAACCTACCCTTCGGACAAGCAATTGACTCTCGACGAAGTGATTCAAGGTTAGCATGGAAGCTTGAGTTGTCCACTGCAGCCATAAGGCGTTCATATAGCTGTGCACAAAAGATTAAATGAAATTCAAAGAATCAGAACAAGAATCAAGTTCTATCCAAACCAAGGTTCAGCATTCCAATCGAAGAAATGGAGAATTGCAAACTGGTTTGAAACCTGGTTTTTAAAGTTACGAACTTTATAGAAAATTCTATACTACACACTAAATCATTGCAAAAAAAAAAAAAAAATCACAATAATAATAATAATAATAATAATAATAATAATCAAGACTAAATGTTTAAATGCAAAAGGAAGTAAATAAGGAGGCTCTAAAAATTTGAAGAATAGGATATGCTTTGGGAGTATTCATCTGAAGATGACAGCAAGTACGTGGGATTAACAGCATTTTGTGAATCTATATTGTTTTGGACCATATAACTAATGATGATGGCGACTTAAAGACAACCAAAACTGAGTGCTCTTCAGAGCATTTACTCTTTCCATGGGACTAGGCAATTTAACTGGTGAACAAACTCCTGTACTTGTATGACTTTTGCAATATCATACAAGGTTATGGTTCGAAAATTGTTCAATTTGTCAAGTATTGTTTAGCTTGATCAAGATTTTAACTTGATTAACAGATAAAGGCCACACTATAGCTAGAATCTAGAAGACCAAAGAGTTGATTTTGCCAGTTATTCTAAAATATATTTTAAAAAAAAAGATTGAGAGAAGCTTGCTGAGAGACTGGGAGATTTTTCCAATAAGATTGCCAAAACCGAGTTCTTCATTTTAAAAACTTGTTCTAACGGACAATTTTAAGTGACCTCCCATGAAATTTTCTGGTAGGATAGCTTCAGGCACTACATCCATTGTGAATTTCTGACTCTTCATGATCTTGGATCACTGTGAACTTTGGACTAATTGAATTACTTCACACAAGATGAGAACAAAAAACCCTAGTTACACAAGGCTATATATCTATAGAGGCAACTAAAGACTTTGAGGACATAGGTTACAAAACTAGAACTTCAAAGACAATAAACAAAAGTACAATGTGTGAAGACGGCTAGACATAGTGATGGATGTGCTAGTGTGTGCGGGATATAGCTACAAAACTATATAGTTACAAAACTAGCACTTCAAAGGCAACCTTTGATGCGGGATGCGCCAGTGTGAGCCCCCGAGTAATCCAGGGTGAGCTAGAGTCGAGAATATCGCGAATTGCTGGCCGTACTCATTGGAGCGAGGCAGCAACAAACTGAGGGAGTGTAATGGCGGTTAAGGCTGCCCAGTGTCGAAGCGAATAGATTACGGGGCTCTAAGGGGTTCTAGAGCAATTGGCGGCTTACTTGGGCGAGTCTGGCACCATTTGTGCCCCCGAGTGCTGGGTCGTATGTTGCCGTAAGGAGAGAACGTTGCAGCGTGTCACGTGTGGCCGGGAGTTGCGGTAGAGGCACTTCCGATTGGGTCAGGTGTTGCAGCCCTTGGTCGTGCTGAGGCAGAGGCGGAGCGAGAGCGAGCACTCGCAGCTTTCGTGATGTTTAGGAAGTTCAGCCCGCCAACTTTTGACGAGTCGTCGATGGATCCAAGGGATGTGGAAATTTAGATCGACTCGTAAGAGATCGCTCGGTGCAGGAATACAAGCGAGAGTTCTCGCACATAGTAAATTGCATTCTGAATATGGTGTGTGAGACGACAAGGACAGGGCCGTTTGCTTCGGGCATGGATTGCGGCCAGAAGTCGTCAAGGTTGTGCATGCCTTAAGCTACAAACCTTTGTCGAGGTCCTGGATCGGGCCTCGTAGGCAGAGCAGAGTAATGTAATGGTGCGAAAAAAATGCAAGTTTTATGACTTGGGAAGAGGAGCAAAGCGATCGTTAGGTGGTCTGACGAGCCCCAGCTAACCCCGACGTGTTCACACTCGTGATCTCGAGCCCCAGGGACCTATCATAATCAGTCCTCGGTGAGTTGAGTTATTTGTGGGGCCCTCATCAACCACAACGGTGTGAGAAACAGAAGGGCAAGTTCTTTCAATGTAGGCAACTGAGCCACTAGCGGGATAGGTGCCCGCAGAGAGATAGCAGGGTCCCGTTACTTGCCACGGCGTTCTCTACTTCGAGACAGTCTACAGGTGTGCTACTAGCGGCGAGGTCAGCAGGGCGCTCGTAGGGGTCGTGGCGACTAGGGGGTTTGCGACAGGCGCCTGTAGGTTTGCAACCCAGGTAGGGGAACCCACTGCTGTCGACGATGCCGCGAAAGGTGTGGTTTAAGCTTGTGCGGAGCGTAGGTTGACATTGGAGTGTCGCCTTCATGTTTGATTAATCTAGTGCTACTATTCAAAGAAAGAGATAGTAGGGATCATGTACACTGGAGAGACGTAGGCGACCGAGCATGCTCATATCATGAAACATGTATCGGCTTACATTGAGGCTAGGCGAGTATGCAGTGCCGGCAAATTGCTCATGGTGAGCCAAGGTTTAGGGTTTCACATAGTGATCGAAACAAAGTGGCTCAAGCCTTGCGTGATGATAGATTGCAAAGGCCGAGCGGCGTCGTCCCGAAGATTGGGACGAGAGGAATTCGTGTGCCGATGGCGTAAGGGAGTTCCCTCTTGGTGGTTGTGATGTTCACATCGCATTCGGTAAATACGGATTATGTGTGGCTATGTCGTCGCTTAGCGACGGCGGTGGCAGTTCGAGACGAGGCTTCGACGATTGCGAATGTCTCGATAATTCGAGAATCTCTGGATGTGGTTCCGATATGCTGGTAATAAAAGTGGAATTAATACCATAGGGATAGTGCGATAGTCGCCAAGTTTGGGCGAGTAGATCTTGTAGTACCTCGACTGAGATGAGAGTGCACTAAGACAGCATGGTAGCTTAAGCAAGGTTGCTTAATGCTCGTAATTAGCACGGATAGAGTTAGGAGCGTAGGATGCTCGAGCACAGGAGCTCTGGGGGCATAGATCTTATTTAGCCTGGAGGGTTTGTTGGCAATAGCACTGGAGAGAAAACTAAGTCTGAATCGTGCCAAGAATTGCTCAAGGGACTGATAGTTCATGCCGAGGGCTTAGAAGCCATTAGAGGCGTATATTGCTCAGTGGAGCGTTTGGTCATAGGACGACGGTTAGCGAGTGACGCTTGGGGATGATCCGTGATCAGACCATGTGTAGACTGTAGAGCCGATGGCCTTGGAGGAAGCACAGTCAGCTGTGTGACAGCGACCTGAGACCCAAGGGTGGGGCTCAACAGGGACTTATGGTCAGGACGGTAGTCCAAGCTATGACTCGGGTACGTAGAGTGCCACGTGTGAGCATGATAACGCACCAAAAAGGGGTGTAATACTATCTAATGGTACGATCGGATTCAACTGAAATTCACTCACTCCTTAGAAAGGCGCATGTAAAGTCCCGAATAGGAACTCCACAGTGAGAAGACTAAGTCCATGCGTATGAGCGAGTGACATGGCGTTGTGTTGAGGCTAGTCTAGGTTGTAGGCCTACATAGGGTGTTGGTCTGTGGACCTCTTATAGTGACACGAGGTAAACGATTAGCCGTGGGCTCTCGACGTGAGAGCGTTAGTAAAGTGTGTTGGGGTGGAGAGTGGTGACCCTGTGAGCAAAGGTTCAGTCACACTGCTCGCCAATTTAGTCGCGAAATTCGTTGCGGTTGCGAAAGCGAAGGGGATTTACGAACTGGATGTTCGTGTGGGCCGTCGTAAAAACGACGTGGTGCTTACTTGTGACATATAGAAGCCGGACAGCATGCTCTCTACGAAACATTGGGTTAGCGCAAACTGCGGGTTGGTTGTGGTTATGCCCTTGAGTCAAGGTTCGAAGTGCCGTGGCACGGGGGCGTGCCGCTCGCCGCCTGGCACGGTACGGTACCGGCACGCTTGCGTGCCGACACGTGGCACGCTTGCGTGCCGATGGATACGCATGACCTCCCAGTGGCACGCTCTGGCACGTTTTTTTTTTATTTTTTTTGTTCCCAATAAGCTCTTATAATATTGTTTTGAAATGTTTAGTCAAAAAATTATGAATATTGGCTATATATAGCTTACTATACTCACCAATTAACATATTGATATTTTTTTTTATAATTAACATATTGATATTCTTTTTTATATATAAAGTACAATGGAGTTATTTTTCAAAATAACCTTCTAAAATTTTATAATTTGCGAAATAATCTTATCAAAATTTTATTTGTAAAACTAACCCTATTTTTGCCATATCAGCTTGCCATATCAGCGCCACATACAGAAGGCTCACCGCCTTCTAAAGGCGGTGGACCGCCTTTAGCTATAGTTTTCATGATTAAGTTAATTCTATATGTAAATAAAATAGAAATGTGGGTACAAGTCAGATTTTTAAGAGATTTAGGTTGTTATTGTAGAAAGATAAGATAAAATGAGAATGTGGTACCGATTAGATTTTTAAAATATTTAAATTGTTATTATTTATTAACTAATATAAAAAGGAAAAGAGATAAAAAATATTTTTAATCATAAAACCTAAATCTTTACAAGATTTAGATTGCTATTAGTTAGTAAATAATAACAACTTAAATCTTTTAAAAATCTGATTTATAACCACATTCTCATTTTATCTTTATCTCTTTACTTTTTATAATCTAAATTAGTTATAACAACCTAAATTAACAACCTAAATTAGTTAGTGAACAAAATAACCTAAATCTCTTAAAGATTAAAAGAAAAAAATATGTACCGTACAATATGTGATTTTTTTAAAAAATAATAATAAAAAATATTCTACGCATGTGAGTAAAGAAAAAAAAAAAAAAAAAAAAAAACCGTGCCGGTCGCTATTAGTTAGTAAATAATAACAACTTAAATCTTTTAAAAATCTAATTTATAACTACATTCTCATTTTATTTTTATCTCTTTACTTTTTATAACCTAAATTAATTATAACCTAAATTAGTTATAACAACCTAAATTATTAACAACCTAAATTAACAACCTAAATTAGTTAGTGAACAAAATAACCTAAATCTCTTAAAGATTAAAACAAAAAAAAATATATTTTTAAAATAATAATAAAAAATATTCTACGCATGTGATTAAAAAAAAAAACAAAAAAAAAAAAAAAAAAATTTGAAAACGGGCCGTGCCGGTCGGCACGGCACGCGATACCCCCTCGGGTATCGCTCTGTCTCGAGCGATACCCTGGGGTATCGCTCGAGACAGGGGGGGTGCGAGACCCCCCCTGTACCGTGCCCCTCTTTGAGGGGCACGGTACGTGCCGCCCGTGCCGCCGCGGCACGGGCGGCACTTGATTCCCTGCCTTGAGTAAGAAATGTTCGTGGTTTGTCGGGTGGGCCATCACGAAATAAGGATAAAAGTTTCCTTGTGGAGTGATCCACATGTGATTGAAAGAAGGTACTCAGGGCATAGCCCGTATACAATGCTGAGAAGTGAGCTAATGGACTCCGAAGTGAGTAGCTACCGGTGGATGTGCCTAAGTAAGCCATCATGAAATGTAGTTAGGAGTTTCCTTGTGAGGTAATCCACATGTGATTGGAAGAAGGTATTCAAGCCATAGCCTGTATGTAGTGCTAGTGAGCAAGCTAATGAGCCCAAAGTAGAGTATCAAGCGTTGGGAGGGTCATATTGTATAACATTGGCCCTCAAGCAGGCTAATGTCGCGGCCAGGTAGGAAAAATAGACAGTTGCCTTTCGGCAATGTCGATATATAGACCGAATGAACTCTCAAGGAGTACAATACCCGGCTGAGTTAGTGAGGTTGTCGTCTAATGATGATGGTTGTGGATAAACAAGCCTAATGAGAGAAGGTTGCAGGCTAATGCCAGCAGCGCCCCGAAACTCGAGGCAAGTGACCGTATCATCTTAGAAGTGTCACCAAGAGATGATTGGGAAAGATCGGGGCTTTGAGTAAACTAAGTCCCCGAGACCGTGTGTAGAGGGAAAAGTGCAAGACCACGTTGGGACACTGATGCACTAGTTTGTGCGACTACCAAAGTTGGTAGAAGCCCCCAATGTGGCTCTGATGGCCACACTTGGTAAAGATATGTGTGGCTTGGCCTTTGCCCTCTGCGTCGAGCAATCGGAGAGGTGAAGGAATGTGGTTAACAAGGTATGCATGAGATGCAGCCTTGATATGGAAAAAGGACTATGAAATCATGTGCATCTCCGTAAGTCGAGGTTAAGGTGGTAATCACATGGATCGTGAGTTACCTAGCAGGTTGGAAGCCTAATATGGAGGTTTTGCCCCTGTGGATTCGAGAAATTGAGCCAAGGTGTGATTTAGGTTTCGCAAACGAAACTCTTTTAAGAGGAAAAGGATGTAATGAACTGGACTTCTGCAAATGGCAGAATTCTAGTGAAAACTGGCTTGAGGAACTATTTCAATGATCCTGGTAAAATTTTAAGCTAGCTGGAGTGTTTTCAGCGCAGGTTCAGTGCGAAAACAGAATTAAGAGAATATTGGACTTTGTTCAATAGGCTGAAAATGGTCAAAGGGTGACTATGAACAAGTCCAAGTTGGGTTCTGAGGGCTTCAGAACAACTAGAAAAGTGTTGGAATCACAAGTAGCAAAATAAAAAAAATTTCGACGAAGAAAATCTAGGCTGAGAGATGTTCGGGGTCTGGACCTTGATGGGGAGGACCGAACCTTCCCTACGAACCCTGAATGGGTGACCTTCGGGGATCAGACGTTGTAGGAAGGTTCGGTCCGTTAGCGGTGGAATCCCTAAAGAGGAGACCTTCGGGGACCGGACCTTGTGGGAGGGTTTGGTTCGCCAGCGCGTGGTCCCTGGGGTGACCTACGGGGATCGGACCCTAGTGGAGGGTCCAGACCCTCTGAGACAGAAATGCCCAGTACGGGCATTTCTATTATTTCATATGGGGGAAGGGTGGGGTTTCCATTTAAAAAGGGCCTTCTCTGCCTCTCTTCCTCTATACACTCCACACCACCACCACACACACACGCATACACACAGTGAAGGAAAAAGAAAGGGACCCTCTCTCCCTCTCTCTCTTGTTTCTCCCTCTTTCTCTAAAACTCGTCACCTTTGCACAGTTCGAACTCGGGAGCCGTGTGGAAGCTTCGGATCGAGCTTTCGGCGCGCGTGGAAGCTCGTGGAGCTCACGGTCGAGGTGAGGATTTTCAACAAACGGTAAGGATTCTTGTTAAATCCTTTAAAATTGATATCCTAGAATTCCCTAGAGATTTATGTGCCTATTAGCTAAGATATCAATTGGCACATTTAGAGTTTTTGGGGTTCTTGGAACTTTAGACCCAAATTGATTGGATTATTCTCTAATTGAATATTACAGAGGAGCCCTAGACGACTTCGATTGGAAAAGCGACGAGCGTTGGCGAGCAATTTCCAAGAACGGCCCAAATCAGGCGTTTTAGATTCGTTAGTCGCGAAAAAACACCAGATCGATCGCGAGAGCTCAATTGCAAGTGTTTAGAAGCAATTGAGGGTAAACCAAGATGGATTGTGCTCTACCGAAGCGGATAGATAGCCTCTCTTGTCTAGAGAGAAAAGATTGATAAATTTAATATTATTTTATTGATGCATATAATGATTGGTTAATTGATAAGATAAATAGACATAAAATGTATACTTAGGATAAATTAACCACCAGTGGACATGGAATATAGACATAGAAAACATATAGGTACCTATATATATGTATGCCTAAGTGTGGTCATGGAACATAGATCGGAAAACAAGTAAACCTAGAGTCGTGAGAACCTAGGTGGGAAAAGGCATTGAACCTAGTGTCATGAGACAGATGAAAAAACAAAGTGGTAGGATAACCACTTAAATTCGTGAGACATTGAAACATAGAGAGGTTGACATATAGGGTGAAACATGAAACCCCTTAGTGATATGATCAAGGTGAGTTGAACCTTAAAGTAAATATGGCTCGAGAAAGTGACTATGGACCTAGTGCCATCTGGCATAGGTTGATAATTTTGGGAATATCGATTAAGTCGATTGGTTACATGGGTGTCAGCTAGTACTAAGTGTCTCCTTGAGCATTATGCATATGATCAAAGCTTGCAGGAAACAAATGAGCTCTATTAGCATTCGCTCGTGGGAGTCACTCTACCAGGGCAAGGTCCTCCGAAGGTACACCACGCAGGTACGCTCGCTCTTGCTATTTATAGAGCCTATTGTGTAATGGATGCGATGCACGACCTCAGCTGACGGATGCATAACACGACCCAACGAGGTGATGGATGCTGAACACGACCCATGAGGCGCGACGCAGGCCGAGAAGATACCATGTGTGAGTCCCCTGGTTGATTGGGTATATGGTTGCATCTGGACAACTTGAACCAAGTTGACACAGTCCAAATTGAGACATGACCCTTTTACCTCATGTAGTGTAGGGGTCTAGTGGTTGTGCATATCGTGGTTTAGTATGCTTAAAGCATCAATAGATTTTATTCTCACATTTGCATGAGGCATGGCAAATGATCATAAGGCATATATTATAGATTTATATTCCAACAGATTATCATTTATTATATAATGTAGTTGCCTCTTTTGGACCTGGTGCGTCAAACATCTCACTTGGGTGGTCGTACCCACTGAGAACTATTTTAACAGTTCTAACCTCCATATTTTACAAGTCCTTCCGTGAGCAGCGCGGTAGTGCAGGGCAAGAGCGTAGCTCAGTAGATAGCGCCCTATCAGGTTGAGACCTAGATAGAAGTACCCTTTATCAGTGAGTAGCTTGGGTATAAAATGGAAAAGAATAAAATGTAATAATTTGGGTTGTAAAAAGAAAAAGAAAAGAAAAAAGTAAATGTGTTGTATGGCTGAGACAAATGCTTGTAATAGCTAGTTGTTTATGTTTTCTGTATTTTCCTTTCGCAATCCCTGTATGAATTCGATTCCGAATAGAAACATCACGCATTGTACTGGTTGTGATGCCTTGGACGATCAAAAAACTTTGCCCATTTGGCGGGTTTGTGCGCGTGCCCAAACCGATCGAATAGGCGGTGGCGGGGCATGACACTCAAGCCACCCCTTAGGGCCTTTTCTATTAAACACAGGGAAGTCTAACTTGGGATCCGGTATGTGTTGTTGTTGCGGTTGGTTTCTCGCAGGCCACTGTGGGCTGTTATCCTCTTCAACTTCATGCACTCTCACAGAAGTAAGCAATATGTCCTTGCCCTTGTTTTCCCTAATGGTTACTTGTGTACTGCTACTGCCTAGTTAGGTTTAATCTCGATCCCTATCTTCTGGGATGCTCAGTGGCACATTCTAAGCAAATTTGAATTGAGATGGCAATGCGGTTAACTCTCTTATCATGTCTCTGCTGTTCTTCTTCTCAGGATTCTACTAGTTGTTGGGATAATCCAGTAATACGGGCTTCATGATCTGTGTCCAATTGTTGCGTCCTTTCTTCAATGGAACAAACATGGTCACTTAAATCCTTCTTTATAGTACCTTCTACCATTTTACTTTTCTTGGTTGTGAATTTGAATCAGTTTTGGCTTTTTCTCCCAAATTTTTTTGTTGGTTGGTTTCTTTTCAGGTTCTCTTTTCTCCTTCATTTTACTGATCTACTGTTGTTGGTTTGTTTTCTCTTTGGTCTAGGTTTGCTGAGTGCTGCAATAACTAGCCAAGGGCAACAATGATTCAACCGAGACCCTGACACTGCCCTAATCAATGGAATAATGTCAAGTTTCTTTTTCCATTTCCTTGGTACATTCCTGGTGGGTACGCGATGGGTTAAATTTTAGTAGAAGGCGCAACTGGTGTTTTACTGAATGTATACCAAGTGTTTGATGTATTTCGTAGCTTATGTACCCTTCTTCTGCAACCTTCCGTTGCCTTTCTGGTGGTGCAAGATCCTTCTGCAATTATTGCAAACACCAAGGTAAGGGATCCAGCAGTCCAGGGTGCTATTTGCTCACCCCACCCTGCGGCTCTAGGTCCAAATAGGACCTAGCAGTGAGATCTTTTGTCGAGATCCAACCAGGATTGGTTCTCGCAACTCGAATGCTTTGTTGCGTTGCTAATTCAACAATCCGAGGGATCAAATCCAAAGTGCGACTACACTGCACCTATCACTGGGATCGAACAACTCTGATACCAATTTGTAACAATCCGAATGATCTGCAACCCATTGATGAGGAGTGTTCTCTAAGACGTGGATGGTAGAGAGGATGATGGGCGCCCTGTTTAGTCCTACTATAACAAATGATTAGTGAAATAGATGAGTTAGGAAAACTAAAAGAAAAAATTGAGTAATAGAAGAGGAATTAGAGAAGATTGGGGAAGAAATGAGAGGGGGCTGAGAGATTAGAGAGGAGAGTGAGAGGTTAGATAGTAGAGCATGGAGTAGAACTAGATGGAAGAGAGATGAGAATTGGGAAAGAGGACAATATTTTTCATTAATGAATTTCTTGTGCTTCTACTCAAGGGAACTGGAGTAAATTACTAATACTATTAGGACTAAATTGTAAAGGGAATTACAAATGCATGGGGGCTACTGCAGGCCCAATTCTAAGTTAGGTTTGAGCTTGGGCCAAATGTGGAGAAGCTACTCTTGCCACCGCATGGGCTTGGGCTTGGGCTTCATCGATCCGGTCATAACGGGGCGATCGAATTTTCCAACCAACCAATCCGCTAAGCTTTTCCCCTTAAGTATTTCCGCCTAACTCCTTCAACCTAGATCATATCACGCGGCTCTTCAA
Organism: Tillandsia leiboldiana; assembly: GCA_029204045.2. Taxonomy (NCBI): domain Eukaryota; kingdom Viridiplantae; phylum Streptophyta; class Magnoliopsida; order Poales; family Bromeliaceae; genus Tillandsia; species Tillandsia leiboldiana. Next base: position 38,262,420 of record CM055063.1, on the reverse strand, counting down.
TTTTGTTCTTCGAAATCCTAGATCCTTCAATCATGGTGCTTCGCCGTTCACCGTCGACGGCCATGATCATGGTACTCCACCATTCGCGTCGAATGCCATGGTTTCTACCTTCCTGCACACCTCCTCGACCTCCCTAGAGCTTCACCTTTCTCTCACTTTTTTATTTTTCTAACTTGTATATAGTTTTTTACCATTTTCTCTATCTTCTACTTACCTATTCTACTGTTTATTCCTCAGGCATTACAATCTTCTGCCTAAGACATAAAATCGTAGTATAAATTTTTTGTTTTAAAAGGAAGGTATAAAAGGGGTTCTCACATCGACAGGGCAATCTTTGGAGATGGAGGGCGCTTTGTAGACGCCCTGAAGGAGGGCGAGATTGTCGGCCAACTGGGTCCTCAGGCGGAGGTTCTCCGTCTGCAACCGCGCCAACTCCTCTCCCGCCTCCTCCGCCCCCTCTTCCTCCGCCGCAACCTTCTCCTCCGATGATGACGCCTTCTCCGGCGGAGCAGCCTTGTGGGCGCCGGGGCGGTGCTCGAGGGCGTACCACGCCACGTCGGCCATCTCAATCATCGTGCCAACCACCTCCAGCGGGATCCCGTGCACCCCGTGCCCCACCATGTCTCCTTCCCAACCCCTCGCTCGATGCTAGGAGAGGGGATGATGAGGAAGAAAGAAGAAGGAGAAATTGAAGAAGATTAGAGTGAGGAGGAGGAAACCCTAGCGTGTCCTTTATCTCCAATTTTTTTTTTTTTTCTTTTTTTCCCTTGGTGTGTCGCCGAAGGAAACGATAACGTGTAAAAATTGTAACAGGCACAACATCGTCAGGATACACCGCGTAGTCGTCAACTATATCGTTTCTCCAATTTTTTTTTTTTTTTTTTTTTTTTTTTTTTTTTTTTTTTTTTTTTTTTTTTTATATTGTGATGTGATTAATATTTTTTTGTTGTGATGTTATTATTCCAAAACTTCGACCTCCATCGAATGCCTTCGCCCAATATTCCTTTTCTTTTTGAAGCTCGTGCATCCACTACCAAGCCTCTGGATTCATCTTTTTTAATTGGTCATTTTGCTCATAATATTTTCTTGCGGTTGCAGTATTTTCTATACCTGTATAAAATTTATTGAGCAAGTTTTTATTTTTAAACCCCGTTTTTTTCATATTAGCTTTCAAATGATGAAGGCACCAACGGTGAATATGACCGTCGGCTCTCAAAAACTCCTCAAGAACAATCTCTTTTAGTCCAGGAAGCGGTCTGAAATCAGACAAATAGATCGATCACCTGTCACAAAAAACTTTAAATGACGTAAAAACCAACGCCAACTAGTCGCATTCTCCCTCACAAATAACAAAAGCCAACGGGTATAATCCATTATTTGCATCTACAGCCATTGCAATCAATGCATGCCCTTGATACTTTCCATCCATATGAGTTCCATCGATGCTCAACAATGTAAGCAAGAAGAGAACCCGGTAATTGACGGTCCAAACGCCCAAAATAAGCGTCCAAACTGCCTAACCCCATCTAGTCGGGTCATGTTATCGAGTCGTCATTTAGTTCCCGGATTCGCGCGCTGCAACACGGATAAAAACCGACCAACCCAACCACCGTAAATGATCTGTAATGCTTTATTTCTGGCCTGCCACGCCTTCGAATATGGTATCGACATATGTAATTCAGAACGCATTTTTTCTTGTATTTCCACCGGCGTCAAAGAAAGTTTGACTTTCAATGATGGAAGAATGTGTGTACATATAAGAGATAAAGTACAATTTCTATGGGCAGTGTTCGGCACCGGAAGTAAACAAGTATGCTGCCTGGCATATGTTTTGACTCTAAAATAATTCGCATTCTTTGGTATCGAAGCATGTAATCTCCAAGGACACGAGTCAACCATGCATATCACTGTATAAGCTTTTGTGGTCGACTTTAACACTTTCATTTGCACGTTGTGAGAAATGTGTCATTCCTCAAGACTATGCAATAAACTTGATTTTTCACGGAACACACGCCCAACCCATGATCCATCAATAGTAGGAGACGAATTCAGTGTGATCGATTTCATACTGATCCATCCATTCGGTATCATCTACAAACTGCTCTGGATGATCTATGAACTCGACACCTTCATCTGGATCATCTACATATTAATTATTGGCGGTTGGATCAGCGACATCAGTGTATATGATATCTGCAAGGACCCCCAGTCCGCCGAAATGATCCGCATCACTGTAGTGAACTTCCGCCACATTATCATCATCCTCATGATCAGTATTGTAGAGTACTGGAGCTTCGGGCAGCGTGTCGACTCCACGTGACAGCCTGGTTTTGTGAAAATGCCTTCAGCAGGTTCTATTTATATTTACAGAGAGGTTCGGGTGGTTCCGGAGCGACGCGGAGTTTTTTTGTAGAAAAGTGAGTTGGCGTCGTGTTGAGAGTTGCGGATCGAGCATCGGCTTTATAGATGTGTTTGTTGAGAGAAGACCACTTGGGACATGTGTAATCTATGTTTACAGAGGTGTTCGGTAGGTTTTGGGGTGATGCAGAGGTCCCGAGGGGTGAAAGTGAGTTGTCGGCGCGAAGATGGAGCTTCAGGCTGCTGTTTTTGGGTTTTTGGGTGGCTGGGGTCCGGAACTGGCCCCTTGGTTCCGGAACCAGCTGCCTAGTTCCGGAACCAGGGTGGGTGTACCGGTACCCACATGTTGGTACCGGTACACAGTCACCAGGGGAAGCCCGATTGTGCTCGGATTTGCACAGTAAAGGAGTAACTTCGTCTTTTTACTGTTCCAACCACCCAGACATGTTTTATACCCCCTCATCACCTGCTCCCTCACCCACTCTTCATCTCTTCTCATCCACCTTCATCCTTGCTGCCAGAGAAGAAGAAGAGGAAGTAGAAGGAGAAGAAGGAAGGTGTGTGTGTGTGTGTGCTGCTTGTGGGAATTGACAGAAGCAACTGTGCGCGCGCGAGAAGCTAAATTTGAGGTAAATTGTTTGATGGTGATTATAGATTTTGGGTTAATGGTTTTCCTCATGGATTTTTATGGATGGAATTAATTGGATTTTTGAGCTAATTTCCATCCTTTCTCTCCTTCTCCCTGTGCTCTCGGGTGCAAGCAGGTAGGTTACTGTGCAAATCCGAGGATTTGCATGCTGCATGCACACGTGTGGGGGACCTCCTTGTGCTGAGCAGAGGTATGCTGGGACTTTGGGGAGTGTGTTAAAGGATTGATTGGAGCTCCGTGGATTTTTCCAGGACGCGCGACAGCGCGCGAGAGGCGCAGTGCAGTTTTTCGACTAGTTTTCGCCCGGCTCTTCTCCGACTTCGGCGCGGCCTTCGGAAAGCATTTGAGGTGGGTTGGATTTTCTTCCAAAAATTACGGAATGCCCTTTAATGCTTCAGAACGCACTTTGATCATGTCAAAACTGTATATTTTAGCTGTTAAATGATCTGATAGTTGTCTAGAAAATTACAGAAAAATTATCTGAACCCCGAAATATTTTTAGTAGACTCTTGGCACTATATGACACTAGACTGCATGCTTGTTGGCCTCATTTAAGCACCTGAACCGTTTTAAAAATCCGAAAGCCCGTTTTATTGAAAAATCGACTTTTAAAAATGGTTTTAAAATGTCTGGGGGTTCTAGAGATGTTGCATGAGTTCAGGGTGCATATTCTCTCGTGCCGGGGGGTCGAGGAGATATTTATTGACTATTAGAGCTATTATATGATTTTTAGAGATTTACTAGTGTCATTGGGGGTTCTGTTTGAGCACTTCAGATTTGAGTCGTGGAGTTTACTCCGACCTTGACATGAGTGTGTGTCGTCTGTTCACTGTGTTTCCGATCTATTTGATCGTGGATTATAGCCTGCTGAGACTGAGATTTTATGCCAGATGTGAGATACTTGAGTTCACGGGGTCGCTTCCCGCGAGCTACGCTCCGGATGCGATGATGATACCGAGCCTGACGAGGCTGCGATGTGGTTACTGAGATAGTCCTTGAGGGACACCCTACGTAAGACCAAGCCATGTTTGGGCATGAGTGGCAGTAGATGAGCGCAGGCTTGACTAGTCCAAAGAGGGACAGTTATTGAGATTTGGGTGATATGTGTGAGTGAGTTTCATTGCATGTTCATAGATGAGTATTTCTTTGAGCATATGTAGAGGCATATAGCTGTAGATTTCCAGCTTTCCATATCTATCTATCTATCTATTTGTTTACCTTACTTGTGCCTCCGGTAGACTTAGTAGGCATACCGTGTGCTTGAGGACGGTACCCACTGAGAACTACCTTCTGCAGTAGTTCTCACACCCGCTGCGGTGCAGGTTTTCCTGAGGCGGCTGTTCCGACTCATTCCCGTGCGGAGTCTTCAGATCGAGGTAAGGGCGTGGCCGGCTAGTCGCTTACCCGAGTCTGTATAGCATAGAGGTAGCAGTACCATTTTGAGTTTCCACTTTTGTAGTGAGAGATTATGAGAGATGTTATGTATGTATCTTTAGTGGACAGCTTGTATTTTGGATTTTATTTACTTTAGTACAGTTGTTCAGTTTCCTTTCTATAGCATGTAGTTACTTTTGCTCTGATATCTGTTAGCTATAGATTTATTTGCAAGGTAGATGCTTCGTCTGTACGGCAGTTTTTCGTACAGATGGCAGATCTGTTAGCGAGCCCGGGTCGCAGTTTCGACCCCGGGGCGTGACAGATTAGAGTGGTATCAGAGCCTAGGTTTATAGGTCATGGAGGACTCAGAGACCCTAGGCTACTTTGGTTGGACAGTAGGATGATTACCGAGAGAGACGTGATTTTTTAGCGAGAGTCATGATTGAGTTGTAACTCCCCCAGGGGATTGGGGCGAGTAATTTTGTAGTGTACCAGGTCTTGGTATATTAGCAAATATAAATAAAAATGGTAGGAAATACCATTTTTATTGAGCTTAGAGAGGTAGAGGATGATCTGGGAGTGAATTGGGCCCAAATCGGGATTGAAATAAGAGATCTAGAATTGTATACGAGAAAGTGGGCCCAGATTGTAAGTGGAAAATTCACAGTGTCAGAAAATTCTGAGAAGATTACGGGAGCTCCGTAAATATGTTTTAAGGCCACAGTCAAAGTTTCGCGTTGATCGGATACCCGGATAGTGAGAACGGGGTCCGCTAGCGATTCTGAATACAGTAAGGCTTTTGGCGACCCAGATTTATCCAGATCGAAAATTTAAAAGTGCCTGGAGGTAAATCAAGTTAAACCATGGCTGCCTGTCGAATTTGAGCAAAATCGGGCGAGAAATGGATGAGAACGGACGAAAACGGGCGAAACTGGGCTTGGGCCCAAGTTTCGGGCGCCCGAAAGTGGGTTCCGGGCACCCGGAAAGTACTATAGCAGCCCGGTCCAGTTGTTGGTGCGCCCGAATGTTACAGTAGCAGCGCACGAATTTCATGTTGGCACGGATCCCGAGGCAGTTGGCACGGAACCCGAGGCGATGGCACGGATCCCGAGGCAAATGGCACGGATCCCGAGGCAGTTGGCGTGAATCCCGAGGCACGTGCGCGAATCCCGAGGCAAGGCTGCGCGCGCGGCTCGCTGGGGCGCGCGGCTCGAGGCGCGCGGGGTAGTTAGGGGACGCCACGTGGCGTCTCCCCATTGGACGCAGCAGCCGAGGCGGCAGGGCCGCGCGGGGAAGGCGCGCGGGCCCTGGCGCGGTGTCAGCGGGGAGGCCACGTGTCGGCCTCCCATTGGGCGGTCAGCGCGATGCGACGTGCTGACGCGACGCGACGCACCTACCGCGGGCGTGGGTGCGGTCCACGTGGCGGCCGCTGATTGGCCGCCGTTGTTCCGTAGTCGCGGTGCACGGGTCCAGGGACACGTGTCGTCCTCCGGTTGGCCGAGCGTGGGTGACGTGGCGCCCAGCTGGCGCTGCGTGGACGCGTGGACCGCGGTGGGCCGGTTATTGTAGCCGCCCGGAAATTTTCGGGCGCCCGAAAGTTGCGCCCGAAAATCGGGTTTTGGCCTATATGGGCCCGAATGGCCCCATTTTTCCGCCTTTTCCCCTTTTTGGCTTCACCCGAGCGTACGGGAAGGGGAGGAGGGCGATTCGGGGCGGGGTTTTCGAGGGCGCACGAGCGCGCGGTGGACCCCGTGGAGCGCGCAAGGTGTTCCAAAGAGCCGGATAGACGCGTGCGTACGCGTTGGACGGCGCGACGATGTCGAGGTAGGTCCCGTATGTTGTTTTACGGTATTTTTGGCACAGATTTGAGGTTTTCCTTTTGGACTTTGGATTTGACCCCATGCCGTTGTGCGTGATAGGGACCGAGATTTACTGTGCCGTTTTACTACGCGAAGTGTCGCCGGGCGTTTTGGTGCGCACCGTTTTGCGTGCAAGCTTGGAAAGAACATGCACCGTTTTGCGTGCGGGCTCGACGAACGTGCACTGTTTTGAGTGCAAACTCGAAAAGCGTGCACCGTATGGCGTGCGACGTTGAGAAAGGGACGTGCATCGTTTTGCGTGCGCATCCAAGGTACGTGCTCCGTTTTACGCGTCGATCAAATTAGCGTGCACCGTTTTGCGTGCAGTCCCTAATATTTTGCATCGTTTTGCGTGCAGGGCTAGAAGAATGTGCATCGTTTTGCGTGCAACCCTATAGTCAGGCATGCACCGTTTTGCGTGTAGATTTGAGGTACGTGCACCGTTTTGCGTGCAGGTCGTGTTGTCACGCACCGTTTTGCGTGCCGTCACTAATGTTGTGCACTGTTTTGCGTGCATGGTTAGAAAAGATGTGCACCGTTTTGCGTGCAACCTTAAGAGAAGCATGCTCCGTTTTGCGTGCAAACCCGAGGTACGTGCACCGTTTTGCGTGCAGGTTGAGTTAGCGCGCATCGTTTTGTGTGCAAGCTAAAATGGCGCGCACCGTTTTGCGTGCAGATTTTATTAACGTGCACCGTTTTGCGTGCAGGTTTGGAGGACGTGCACCGTTTTGCGTGCGGACTCGAAGGGTGTGCACCGCCGTGCGTGCAAGCTCGAGGAAACAAGTGGAATCACGCAGAGACCAATAGCAAGTGTCTACAAGCAATTGGGGACACCACAAGGTGGGGGATTCTGCCGAAACTGGGTGACCTCTCCCCTTGCTCCTTTGCTTTCGATTTAGAAGCATGATAGTAGCCTGTTAGAGGCGTTAGGTAATTATGATTAAGATCGCATGTGTAGATGAGACAGATGAAAAGTGCAACTATTGGTTGCCAGTGATAGAGGATTAAATGTGCATGTGTAGATGAGACAGATGAAAAGTGCAACTGTTGGTTGCCAGTGATAGAGGATTAAATGTGCATGTGTAGATGAGACAGATGAAAAGTGCAACTGTTGGTTGCCAGTGATAGAGGATTAAATGTGCATGTGTAAAAGGACACAGATGAAAAGTGCAACTGTTGGTTGCCAAAGATAGAGGATAGATTTGCATGCGTAGAGGATAAATATTATTTTTATGATGGGTGTGGAAATAATTGCATGCATGAAAGTGATTAGCCATTTATGATTGTGATCATGTTAGGGTATAACCCTAGGAATCATGTGACATAAGGAAAGGGAACATGTTGGTAGTAAGACTAGGAGAAAACCTAGTTTCAAGTTTCACTGAGTGACATCAAAACTTAGGAGCTTATCCTAGGATTGGACGAGTGGCATTGTCTTAGGTGATAACCTAAGGACACTGGATAGAGTGATCAACATAGAGTCAAGGACTCTAGGATGAGTATGACATAGAACTTAGGTAAAGAGAACCTAAGGTGAACTAGTGATCAACATAGAGTCAAGGGACTCTAGGGTGAGTATGATATGGAACTTAGGTAAAAGGGACCTAAGGTGAACCAGTGATTTACATAGAGTCAAGGAACTCTAGGATGGGTATGACATTGAACTTAGGTAAAGAGAACCTAAGGTGATCGAGAGGAGTTTAAACTCACAGACAGGAAATTAGAGTCAGTGTAACTCTAAGATGAAAGTGGAACAGGAAATTAGAGTCAGTGCAACTCTAAGTTAAAAGTGGAACAGGAAAATAGAGTTATGTTAACTCTAGGATTCAGTGAGGAATTAGGAAAGTGGGACAAGATCCCAAGGTTAAAGAATTAAACAAATATAACCCTAGAAAGTCATAGGGTGTCTGGACAAATGGACAATAACTTTAACTTCAATGTGAGTTAAATAAATGAAAGAGAAATGTTTAAGAGTCCAGGTGACTCTCTAGTTACCCGTGTGGCAAGACCTAGGGTAAAGAATGAATTAATGAAAAAGAGAAAGCTAAAAGTGGCTAATAAGCAAGACAAGCAAATTGCTCAAAAGAAAGAGAATAGAAAGAAAATGCAGATGGTGCGTTGTGATGAGACTCGTCAGTTTGGGAGCAGGACTCCTTGGGCGGTGACCCGTTGGACGAGATGCTTTTGGAAAACTAAAGAAAAAGTGAAAAAGATTGCCAGTGGCAATGTTGTGAGGACCCGGATCCCCGCGACGAGATTACTGGTTGACCAGCAGCTCCTGGAGGCCTATGTGGCGCGTCGGTGGTGTCAGTGCACCAATTGGACGCTAGTGATGGACTCAGAGTGTTACATGGATCACGTGGGTGATCAATTGGCCCCGTCGAATGCTTAGAAGTGGTTTTGCGCGCAATGGATATTAAAATTGGTCTCAGCGCGAAGTTTGGACCAAGGACACACCTTTCCGGATGCCTTCGGCAATTTTTAGAGTTGGAATTTGGCAAATCAGACTTCGGATTTGGATTCAGCACGCGAAAATGATGAAAATGGACTATTCACTTGTATTTTTTGGAGCCCGGATGATGCGCACGTTTTTCGAGATAGGGGTTACTGTTCCGGCGGCGGCGGCAGTGGCGGAGCGCGGTGCGGGCAGGTGCGCGGTCCACCGCGGAGGCGTGCACCGGTCGCGGGCCACGTGGCGGATCCCGGTTGGCTGGCGCAGAGGGCGCGGTCCGCGAGAAATGGCGCGGTGTACGGTGGACCGGAGGGTGACACGTGGCGGCTTATGATTCGACGGTGCAGTGGACCGGGTCCACGGTGCAGGTGGGGGACAGCCTCGGGGCGCGTGCGTACAGTGGTGCAGGCGGCGTCGCAGGCGCGCACGTGGGCGACTGTTGACCGAGTGCGGTCCACGTGTCGCTTTCTCCGAGCGCCGCGTGTCGAGCAGCGGATGGCCGGTGTGGCTATCCGCTGTTCGGGGGGCGACGTGGCGGGCCCTGGATTTTCCGGGCGTGAATAGTGTTGGGCCGGGCCCAACACTGTAGCCGCCCGGTTCTTGCCAGCGCCCGGAAACGGGGACTTATTCGGTATTTTGTGATTTGTTTTCTGGAGCCTATTTAAAGGATCCGAGCCTCCTTCTTCACCCCCTTTTGACGCATTTTCGAGCCTCCTCTCACCATGGCACCTTCAGCAAAGTTGATCCCCGAGCTATGCTGCATCCCTCTGCAAAGTTTTGAGATTTTTGGTGGCACGCTTATCGAGGTTTCTATTTTTATGGCGCGGCGCGACGCTCGTCCTTTTGGGTTCCCCTTCGTCGCGTTTCGGTGCGCGAGCTCCCCCGGCCTACTCCGACCATCTTTTTGAGCGATTTCTTCGCCGCTGGATCCGCGACGGACAGATCTACGATCTAGGTATTTTCAGCTTTCCCTCATTTCTTTTTGAGGTGTTTGTTCGAGCTTACTGTGATGCCATTTCTGTGAAGGAGATTTGGACAGCGGCGTGGTTTTTCGGCGATATCTCCGCAACCGGGCATCGTATGGCGACGTGCTTATACACTTTTTTCATCTACTCGATGCAAGGAATATCACAGTATTTTTCTTGGATTTTTCTGAGTTTTTCCCGAAGGTATATGTTCTTCCCCTTATCTGTAAATGGAATTACAGTTATGTTGCTGTGTGGTTTTACGCACCTGTACTGTGGAATTTGTAACTCGGCCTACGGGGCTCGGAATTGGACGTGAAGGTACTCGTTTCGAAGGTATCGACGCGAGGATTGCTGTGATATTTTTATTGGATTTTTCTGGGCACTTTTGGCAGGTGAAATAAGCACATATTTGGGACTGATTTTCAGACTATGTATACTTGGTTAAATTTTGGAATAAAAGTGTAATGTTGGACCTTATTGTTGTATCCAGGGGTGTTTGCAAGTGTTGCTGGACCCGTTGGATCTGAAGACTTTGATTTCTGGGTACTTTCAGCTGTTTAGAGCCGAGGCTTTCGCGACATATACCGAGGATGCAGTTTCGGCAGAATTTGGACTGTGAGCGTCTGCGCTCTTCACCGACTTCAGGTTTGCCTTGGTTTAAGCGCTTCAGGTGGGTAAACTTAGTAATGATAACTGTCTAGGGGAATGGCAGGGTTTATATGCATGTTATGGCTTATGGGAGGTGTAATAGGGGATGTTCATGTATGGTTAAGATAAGCTTACCTGTGGGCATGCCTAATTTAATGTGCAACCATTATGAGCGAGAGGTAAGCATGGAAACGGCCTAGATCATGTGGATTGATGTTTACCTGATAATGGTACATGCTTGTTGAACTAGAGACTTAGCGTGCAATAGACAGATTATACTTATCCCACACTAGATGATATAGAGATCATACATGTTTATTCAGTGGCCTATTTATGCGAGATTGGTATATCATAGTGGGAATATTGTAGTATGCTTTGCTACTATATGTTTTACTCTCGTTTATTGTTTCCAAGGACTTGGCATGCTTGTATGGTCACCTAGTTAGGCCACCATTTTCTGCTATACTATCATGCTGGAACTGACTTAGGAGAAACCATGTTTTATTCTTTCTCCAGTCACGTAGACATAGGGGATAGTATGCTCTGATTAGAGCAGGGACTGGGATAGTGTAGTCTGCTCTGGGATTTGGGGACAGGCAGGTTTGAGGACAGGGTATTCGCGGCAACCGCGGATTTCGGGCGGTTGACCGGACTGTTATTAGTGCATCAGATTTGGGGATAGGGGATCGGGACTTCTTTAGTGGATGGGTTTTTCCCACTTAATTAGAGTCTTGGTCCAGTCGTACTATATCAGGTTACTTGTGGCGACTTATTTCACTCGTGAGGGTCGCTCCCCTCGAGTGCCACTCCGGAGTGTGTGCAACTTGTGACCGTGCCGGTCAGAAGCCGGTCTGTTGCCTTTGGGTTGGGACCGTGTCGGTCAGGAACCGGTCTGCAACTTGTGACCGTGTCGGTCAGGAGCCGGTCTGTTGCCTTTGGGATAGGACCGTGTCGGTCAGGAACCGTTCTGCATCCCGCGGCTGAGTTGTGAGTTAGTGGGCATAGTAGGCTTTAGACCGTGTTGGGTTCCGGTCATTTGGGACAGTGGAGTTACTGAGTTCGTGAGATTGGTGACAGAGCAGGCAGTACCGGGTTTTATACCGGTTCATTCAATTGGGTTTATTTCGGTCAGATACTTTTATTGTTACACTCGTGCCTGGGGGCCGAGTGCAGACTGGTAGCTGAGTTTAGATCAGTGCTAGGACTATTGAGAGCCGTTTGGTTGACGGTGGTCCCGTGTCGTTGAGAGTACTTTGACCGCTGTGTGAGAGGTTGAGCATCATGATTTTATCCGTTCTGAGAGAGAGCGTGGATTTTGACTATAGCCTGCATGAGCCACTACTCGATAGCAAGTTAGTCCGTTTGGACGCCCTACGTAATTCCTGCCCGTCAGCGGGAGGTGGTTGTAGGTGGGCGCAGGTTTGACTGGACCAGGTGTGGCAGTCAGCTCGATTGGGTCGATTGTGCACTTCACGTGCTGGTGGTTGCATACCATTCGTTGGTTCTCCCCCTTTTAGCCTTTAGATAGGGGCGGGGTAGCTGTTGAGAGTCTCCAGCTTGCTTATTTCAGTCTTTATGACTTGGGTTAGTTTATGTCTCCTGAGGACTTGGTGGGCAGACCGTCGGGTCTAGCGGCGGTACCCACTGAGAACTCCCTTTTCGGTGAAGTTCTCACACCCTTTGGGGGTTTTCCCCCTCCTTTTTCCTTCCTTTCCTTTGTTTTGCAGAGTCTTAGCGGGTGTTGCTGATTCTGCGGTTGTTGATCGGCGCGAGGGAGTCGCGAGCTAGATCCCTACCCGTCGTTGGAGAGTAGCGGTACCCCTACAGAGGAGATCTTCAGTAGACTAGTTGTTTTACTTTTTCCTCTTTTGAGAGACTGTTGTAGTGAGGATATTTTATGTATTGAGAGACTGTACACTGTTGTATTTGTTGGAGTTACCTCCCCGGTTGGGTTCAGAGCTTGTATTTGAGGATATTGTTTTATTATTATTTTTGAGAGGCGGACATTGTTGTATTATTTCCGGTTGTACAGTGATTGATTTTAATTACAGCAGATTTTTATTTATAACTCTGATATCTGTTTAGCTATAGTACTTTTCTTGCAGGTAGGACGCTTCGCCTATGCGGGTTTGGCATAGGTGGCAGATCTGTTGGCGAGCCCGGGTCGCAGTTTCGACCCCGGGGCGTGACAAATGTGAGCTGAAGGCTCGAGTGAAAAAGAAAAGAAAAGCAAGTGCTTAAGAATAAAGGCAAGACAAATGCATAAAGTACAAAAAGGGTCGAGTGCCAAGAGGAAAGAAAATAAAAGATAAGAAAAGATAATAAAACGGGCGCGGCCTGCGGGGGTGTAATGTGGTTCTGCGGGACATATAGGGCAAGGCCCTTTCCCTGGGTTGCGGCCCGAAGAACACATTCTCCCGTAGGGGCGGGGTAACACTCACGGGTGTTATCGGTAACCTTAGAAATCTTGTCTTGTGGTAGTATGACTACCGGGCTGGGGCCCGTTGGACAAGAATTTTCGAGGGTCAACTTTAACTAAACCACCAGAATGTAAAAAGAATAAAGTGGTAATAGAGTGGCCAAGGTGGCCGGGTTAGTGTGACCCTGTATACAGCGGCATAGTGGCCGAGTTGCTGGATAGTTACTTGGTATGGCTAGACAGAGTAGAGATGGGTCATTGAGGATACACAGATAGTGTAGTGAGACCTATGTTATGTATATCAGCATTTTATTTTGAGGTTATAGTTTCCTAGCATTCTATTATTATTGCTTCCATTGGACCAAGTGGTGTATGACACTTTTTCTCGGTGGTTGAACCCACTGGGAACTTTAAGTAGTTCTCACACCCGCGGGTGACCATTTTTCCAGGTACGGATACAGCGGTCGAGACGAACGACAGGGGGCAAGAGCCGAGCAGCATAGAGACCTAGAGGGACTAGCAGAGGTACCCTTCTTTTATATTTTGAGTGAACCATGTATTGTGAGGAAAAGAATTGTAATATTATTTAATTGAAAGTTAAGAGATGTAAAATGTAATAAAGTATTATGGTTCATTCTTATCATGCTTTCATATCTGCTTAAACTATTTGTTTATTGAATGAAAGTTTAAATTAGTAGTGATCTTACTCTAATATTATATCTCATCATACACATTGTTTTGATTCGAGATGGTTGTGACCGTTCCTTTCGGGTAGCGAGAGGTCGTACTCGATTGGCGGGTCTGTTGGCGTGCCCGAACCGACCAAATTGGCGGGCTCGGGGCGTGACAAATTTTGCATGTTTATTCTCTAAGGGGTCATGTCGGCTGCAGACGACATCACGCTTTAGAATAGGTAGCATGTATAGACTCTCGTTTGATTGGGTTGAGCGATTCTTGGTCCTGATGTTTGGTTTTGATTGCAGGATCTACGATGCCTCCCAGACGTCGAGCGACGACTAGGGCACATCCAGCCGCAGATGAGGAGCCCGAGCAGCGGGAGGCTGAGCATACCGAGCAGAGTGAGGGTCACGAGTTGCGGGCTCAGGTAGCCCAATTAGCAGAGGTGACCAGGCGCCAAGGGGTAAACATGGAGCTCATGATGCGTATGTTGGAGCAAAGAGCATTCCCTGCAGCGCCACCAGCAGTACCTCCGGTTGCGGCGTCATCGACCTCGACTCAGATTGCCCTACTGACAGCTGAGGAGTAGAGGGAGCTTACCGACAAGTTGGCTTATGTTAGCCAATTCCACCCTCCGCGGTTTTCAGGGCAGAGTTCAGAGCCGTGGGAAGTTGAGAACTGGATCGCGACAATGGAGAAGCTGTTTGAGAACCTCTTCATTAAGGAAGAACATCAGGTGCATTTGGGGGCACATTATTTGGAGAAGGACGCCGAGACTTGGTGGCGTCGAGTCCGCCCAGTTGGACCACCGGGAGTTCAGTTGATGACTTGGCCAAAGTTTCGAGCTTTGCTACGCGGGGCCTATTTTCCCGATAGTGCAAAGCAGAAACTGGAGGGGGATCTTCGACGGTTACAGCAGGGTAGTCGGCCTCTTCAGGAGTACATTCGGGAGTTTCAGCGGTTGCTGAACAGTGTGCCACATGTTGCCCCAGATGAGGCTCAGAGGGTAGATTTGTTTGAGAGAGGGCTGCACCCAGATATTTATCACCTTGTTCACTCGCATCGGTTGTTGACTCTGGATGCAGCCATAGAGCATGCTCGGTGGGTTTCCCGAGGGACAGTGATTATGTCAGAGAGGGACGGGGCGCCAGGGATCAGCTCCAGGGAGAAGCGCCCAGCACCGCAGGACATTGGGCAGTCGAGTAGACCGAGGCCCCCGAGACCGCCACAGTTCCAGCCGCGAGGCCGTGGGACACAGAGGAGGCAGAGGCCTGGGGGTTACTGGCCCCCTAGACAGCAGCAGCAGCAGCAGCAGCCGCAGCCGCAGCGGCATTCTGATCGGTGTGTGATTTGCGGTGGGCCCCATGCACCCCAACAGTGCGAGTAGCGTTAGGGCCGGTGTTATCGTTGTGGGCAGCTGGGACACATAGCATGGACTTGCCCGAGAGCAGGGTCGTCAGCACCTTCGACTGCATCGACTCCTCCCTTGCCTTTGCAGGCAGCGGGAACTACACCGAGTTTTAGCTAGGGGGATCGTGCCACCTCCTCGCGACAGCCAGAGAGACGACTACCTCCGAGCGGGCGAGTGTACGCCGCTCAGGTCGAGGATTCCACAGCAGCTGATCAAGTGGTAGAAGGTATTATCCTTATCTCCTCTACCCGTGCTCGAGCACTTTTTGACACTAGAGCATCGCATTCATTTATCAGTAGTACTTTTGCATCTTCGCATGGGTTTGAGATAGGGCCATTGACTCGTGCATTAGAGGTTCAGATTCCTGATTATGTGTTGCACGTAGATGAGTGTTGTTGGTCCTGCCCAGTGCAGTTAGGACCCTGGATTTTACCCATTGATCTATTAGTCCTACGTCGGCTCCAGGATTTTGATGTGGTTTTGGGTATGGATTGGTTGTCCCGGTACTATGCTACCATTGACTGTAGATTGAGGACAGTGACCCTTCGGGAGCCGGGTCAGGAGGAGTACGTCTATAGGGGATGTCAGAGTGCACTGTTTGCAGTGACAATATCTTCCGCCAGAGCCCGACAGATGTTGAGTAGAGGTTGTGTCGCTTTTCTTGGACTGTAGTAGAGGCGCCTACGGCGATGCCCGGACTCGAAGACATCCCCGTTGTCTACGAGTACCCGGATGTTTTTCCCTCGGAGTTATCCTCTATGCCGCCGGATCGAGAGATAGAGTTTGTGATTGATGTAGTCCCTGGAACTACACCAATCTCTAAGGCGCCCTACAGGATGGCACCGGCAGAGTTGAGAGAGCTGAAAGCTCAGTTGCAGGATCTCTTGGACCGAGGGTTCATTAGACCTAGTGTTTCTCCGTGGGGAGCGCCAATTCTTTTTGTGAAAAAGAAAGACGGATCACTTAGATTGTGTGTGGATTATCGAGAGTTAAATAAAGTGACCGTTCGGAACAAGTATCCTCTCCACAGGATTGATGATTTGTTTGATCAGCTTCAGGGAGCTACGGTCTTCTCAAAGATCGACCTTCAGTCCGGTTACCACCAACTTAAGGTGAGGGCCGAGGATGTGTCCAAGACAGCTTTCAGGACTCGGTATGGGCATTATGAGTTCACGGTGCTACCTTTTGGTTTGACTAATGCCCCAGCCGCTTTCATGGATCTAATGAACCGAGTGTTTCAGCCCTACTTAGATTGTTTTGTAGTGGTGTTCATTAATGACATTCTGGTTTACTCCCGAAGTGACACTGAGCACGAGGAGCACTTGAGGATAGTGCTGCAGCTTATGAGAGAGAAGAAGTTGTATGCCAAGTTGAAAAAGTGCGCTTTTTGGCTTCGGGAGGTTTCTTTTCTAGGCCACGTAGTTTCAGCCGCAGGAGTGACAGTGGACCCGGCGAAGATTGACACAGTTCGGGATTGGCCTAGACCTACGACGGTGACAGAGGTTCGCAGCTTCTTGGGCCTTGCAGGGTATTACCGTCGTTTTGTAGAAGGCTTTGCGAAGCTTTCTACTCCCCTCACTCGGTTGACTAGGAAGGGGACCAGGTTTGTGTGGACAGAGCAGTGTCAGCTGAGCTTCGAGGAGTTGAAGCAGAGGTTGATTACAGCGCCAGTCCTTTCATTACAAGTCATGGGAGAGGGATTCGTGATTTACAGTGATGCCTCCCACAGCGGCCTAGGATGTGTGTTGATGCAGCATGGTAGGGTAATTGCCTATGCTTCGCGCCAGCTAAAGGACTATGAGAAGAATTACCCTACGCATGATTTGGAGCTAGCCGCTGTTGTTTTTGCTTTGAAGCTTTGGCGACACTATCTTTATGGCGAGCACTGTGAGATCTTCACCGACCACTAGAGTTTGAAGTACTTGTTCACTCAGAAGGAACTCAATCTGAGGCAACGCCGGTGGCTAGAGCTGCTAAAGGATTATGATTTGAGTATACAGTATCACCCCGGCAAGGCCAACGTGGTCGCAGATGCTTTGAGCAGGCGAGCAGGGCAGTCTTTGAGCTTATTGATTACCCAGCAGATGCCCCTGAGAGAGCAGTTGAGGCGCTTGGATATAGAGGTGGTGTCCCCTAGGGTTTCTGCAAGACTTATGTCTATGGTCTTGCAGCCCACTCTGTTGGACAGGATTAGAGAGAAACAGAGTGAGGACCCCGAGCTTGTGAGGATTAGAGATCAGCTTCAGTATGGTCAGAGTGGGGACTTTTCTGTGGATACAGCGCGAGTACTCAGGTACAGGGACCGCTTTTGTGTGCCCGTGGACTTAGAAATTCGAGAGCTGATTTTGAGGGAAGCTCACTATACACCTTACACCCTCTATCCCGGGGGAACTAAGATGTATAGGGACTTGAGAGCACAGTTTTGGTGGCGCGGCATGAAAAGAGATATTGGAAGGTTTGTGGCCCATTGTCTAACTTGTCAGCAAGTTAAAGCTGAGCATCAGGTTCCAGCTGGCAAGTTGCAGAGCCTTCCAATACCTGAATGGAAATGAGACCGTGTCACTATGGACTTCATTGTAGGATTGCCGAGGACTCAGAGTGGAGCTGATGCTATATGAGTGATTGTGGATCGTCTGACCAAATCAGCCCATTTTCTGCCGATACAGGTGAGTTGGACTCTGGAGAGGTTAGCACAGTTATATCTGGATGAGATTGTGAGGCTACACGGGGTGCCAGCGTCGATTGTGTTTGATAGGGACCCGAGGTTCACTTCACAGTTCTGGAGGAGCATGCAGACAGCCTTGGGGACCCAGCTTTAGTTTAGCACCGCCTTTCACCCACAGACTGATGGACAGTCGGAGCGGACCATTCAGACTCTAGAGGATATGTTGAGAGCATGTGTCCTGAGCTTCAGCGGCAGTTGGGATCGACACTTGAGATTAGCCGAGTTCGCATATAACAATAGCTTCCAGGCGAGCATTTAGATGGCGCCCTACGAAGCATTGTATGGACGGAAGTGTCGATCGCCTCTATTTTGGAGTGACGTGGGTGAAAGGAAGACCTTGGGGCCAGATTTGCTTATAGAAGCCGAGGAAAAGGTCAGGATCATTCGGCGACATTTGGAGACCGCTCAGAGCCGTCAGAGGAGTTATGCAGACAGGAGGCGGTGAGACTTGGAGTTTCAGGTTGGAGACCATGTTTTTCTGAAAGTCTCGCCATCTCGAGGAGTTCGCCGATTTGGAGTACGCGGAAAGCTTAGTCCGCGGTTTATCGGGCCATTTGAGGTGCTTGAGCGCATTGGCCCAGTTGCATATAGAGTTGCGCTACCACCGCGGTTGGCAGGCACCCACGATGTGTTTCATGTATCCACCTTGAGGAAGTATGTGTTTGATCCCTCACATATTCTGGACTTCACATCCTTGGAGTTAGACGAAGACTTGAGCTATCTGGAGCAACCGGTGCGAATTCTTGCTCGAGAGACGAGGGAATTGCGCAACCGGATCATACCTTTTGTGAAGGTCTTATGGAGTCACCATGAGGAGCGAGAGGCCACATGGGAGCCTGAGGATGAGCTGAGAGTTTCTTATCCCCACTTATTTGAGTCACCCTCCTGAGTTTTGGATTGTTGTGGTTTCGAGGACGAAACCTTTAAAAGGATGGGAGAGTGTAGAGTACTGGAGCTTCGGGCAGCGTGCTGACTCCACGTGATAGCTTGGTTTTGTGAAAATGCCTTCAGCAGGTTCTGTTTATATTTACAGAGAGGTTCGGGTGGTTCTGGAGCGACGTGGAGTTTTTTTGTAGAAAAGTGAGTTGGCATCGTGTTGAGAGTTGCGGATCGAGCATCGGCTTTATGGATGTGTTTGTTGAGAGAAGACCACTTGGGACATGTGTAATCTATGTTTACAGAGGTGTTCGGTAGGTTTTGGGGTGATGCAGAGGTCCCGAGGGGTGAAAGTGAGTTGTCAGCGCGAAGATGGAGCTTCAGGCTGCTGTTTTTGGGTTTTTGGGTGGCTGGGGTCCGGAACCAGGCAGTTGGTTCCGGAACTGGCCCCTTGGTTCCGAAACCAGCTGCCTAGTTCCGGAACCAGGGTGGGTGTACCGGTACCCACATGTTGGTACCGGTACACAGTCACCAGGGGAAGCCCGATTGTGCTCGGATTTGCACAGTAAAGGGGTAACTTTGTCTTTTTACTGTTCTAAACACCCAGACATGTTTTATACCCCCTCGTCACCTGCTCCCTCACCCACTCTTCATCTCTTCTCATCCACCTTCATCCTTGCTGCCAGATAAGAAGAAGAGAAAGTAGAAGGAGAAGAAGGAAGGTGTGTGTGTGTGTGTGCTGCTTGTGGGAATTGACAGAAGCAACCGTGCGCGCGCGAGAAGCTTCATTTGAGGTAAATTATTTGATGGTGATTATAGATTTTGGGTTAATGGTTTTCCTCATGGATTTTTATGGATGGAATAAATTGGATTTTTGAGCTAATTTCCATCCTTTCTCTCCCTCTCCCTGTGCTCTCGGGTGCAAGCATGTAGGTTACTGTGCAAATCCGAGGATTTGCATGCTGCATGCACACGTGTGGGGGACCTCCTTGTGCTGAGCAGAGGTTGCTAGGACTTTGGGGAGTGTGTTAGAGGATTGATTGGAGCTCCGTGGATTTTTCCGGGATGCGCGACAGTGCGCGCGCGCGAGAGGCGCAGTGCAGTTTTTCGACCAGTTTTCGCCCGGCTCTTCTCCGACTTCGGCGCGGCCTTCGGAAAGCATTTGAGGTGGGTTGGATTTTCTTCCAAAAATTACGGAATGCCCTCTAATGCTTCATAACGCACTTTGATCATGTCAAAACTGTATATTTTAGCTGTTAAATGATTTGATAGTTGCCTAGAAAATTACAGAAAAATTATCTGAACCCCGGAATATTTTTAGTAGACTCTTGGCGCTATATGACACTAGACTGCATGCTTGTTGGCCTCATTTAAGCACCTGAACCGTTTTAAATATCTGAAAGCCCGTTTTATTGAAAAATCGACTTTTAAAAATGGTTTTAAAATGTCTGAGGGTTCTAGAGATGTTGCATGAGTTCAGGGTGCATATTCTCTCGTGCCGGGGGGTCGAGGAGATATTTATTGACTATTAGAGCTATTATATGATTTTTAGAGATTTACTAGTGTCGTTGGGGGTTCTGTTTGAGCACTTCAGATTTGAGTCGTGGAGTTTACTCCGACCTTAACATGAGTGTGTGTCGTCTGTTCACTGTGTTTCCGATCTATTTGATCGTGGATGATAGCCTGCTGAGACTGAGATTTTATGCCAGATGTGAGATACTTGAGTTCGCGGGGTCGCTCCCCGCGAGCTACGCTCCGGATGCGATGATAATACCGAGCCTGACGAGGCTACGATGTAGTTACTGAGATAGTCCTTGAGGGACACCCTACGTAAGACCAAGCCCTGTTTGGGCATGAGTGGCAGTAGATGAGCGCAGGCTTGACTGGTCCAAAGAGGGACAGTCATTGAGATTTGGGTGATATGTGTGAGTGAGTTTCATTGCATGTTCATAGATGAGTATTTCTTTGAGCATATGTAGAGGCATATAGCTGTAGATTTCCAGCTTTCCATATCTATCTATCTATCTATTTGTTTACCTTACTTGTGCCTCCGGTAGACTTAGTGGGCATACCGTGTGCTTGAGGACGGTACCCACTGAGAACTACCTTCTGCAGTAGTTCTCACACCCGCTGCGGTGCAGGTTTTCCTGAGGCGGCTGTTCCGACTCCTTCCCGTGCGGAGTCTTCAAATCGAGGTAAGGGCGTGGCCGGCTAGTCGCTTACCCGAGTCTGTATAGCATAGAGGTAGCAGTACCCTTTTGAGTTTCCACTTTTGTAGTGAGAGATTGTGAGAGATGTTATGTATGTATCTTTAGTGGACAGCTTGTATTTTGGATTTTATTTACTTTAGTACAGTTGTTCAATTTCCTTTCTATAGCATGTAGTTACTTTTGCTCTGATATCTGTTAGCTATAGATTTATTTGCAGGGTAGATGCTTCGTCTGTACGGCAGTTTTCCGTACAGATGGCGGATCTGCTAGCGAGCCCGGGTCGCAGTTTCGACCCCGGGGCGTGACAAGTATTATTTCGTTCTTCAAATATTTCTTGTTGCACCTCCGCTTGAGTCTGATTTTGTATCCCCTCAAACTCGGTTACCGCATGATAGGATCCAAAGTCTTGTATATCTCCTAACGGATAGGATCCCAAGTCATGCACATTGTGAGAAGACGGATTTCTGCATATATTTTTCATTATTAATCCTCACTACGAAAGTTATATAATAAAAATAATTATAATGTATGCTAACCCATATTTGTATGTATCGTTTTGTTGTCCACCAAATGGAGCGAGCGATCTGGATGTCGTGGCACGATCACTAGTACGTGGGAGAGACGGGGGACGGACAACTACATTCGAATCTCCGTACTCTCTACAATTGAATAATTAATCAATTTAAACATTTATTTTAACTAAATAATTATATAAAGCCACAATTTGTAATACTAACATAGATATATTTGCTCCACCTCCGATGTCATCATGAAATGGTTCTCTTTCAGTCATAGGAGATATTACATTTACGTCTAATTCACTATTTAACATTCTTGAAAAATAGCCGTGAGATGCAACAATCTGCTTCTTAATGTAGATTATCAAACATGAACAATTCTAAGATAATGCTATTATACCACACAATGAGTCATCATCCGTAATTTCGATCACATCATATTGATTTCCTCCCATTGGATATCGAACTTTAATAATTAGAAGCCACTCATCTCTTCTTATATTGGTAATTCTATACATTTTTCTCTCAAAATCTCTAAATGTAATATTCATTGGAATGCCACTTAATTTCTTACGACCTCCAATATACTGTGGATTATAATCTTGCATAACAAGTTGTCCATCCCAGTTAACACTAATAGCTACATTATGAGCCATCCTAATTTTAATAAAAAAATAATATTCACAAAATAAATACTAAAAAAAATTTAATATCGCAATTAGATATTATATAATGCATCTAATTATATAATAATCTTCTATTTAATTTTTATTTAAAGTACCATACTAAAGTAACTCACTAATTATACTAAAGTAACTCACTAATTTAAAGTAACATATCAAAGTAACATACTAAAGTAACTCACTAAAGTAACTCATTAATTATATAATGCATCTAATTATACTCCATTTAATTAACATACTAAAGTAACTCACTAATTTTCTAATTAATTAGTGATTTTCTATTTACTATTTTTTTTTTAAAATTTCTATTTAATTAATAACTGAGGAATTAAACAAACAACACATTTAATTATATCACTAGTGTAGGAACCCGCGCGATGCGGCTGGTAAAAATTATAGTAAAAATTTATAAATTAATTAAATAAATAAAAATATAAAAAAAATAGAAAAAAATAACTATAAATTTTGAAAGTAAAAAAAATAAAATTTTAAAAACTTTGTAGCAACAGTAGAAAACCTAAGGCCACAACAGAAGATAGTCGTACCTGATCAAAAGAATTTGCACAAAAGGCCAATATTAAAATATGATACATACACGGGCTGAAGAACAAACGTATAGCATGGCATGAATAAAAGAACTCCATTTTTAAAGATATCCAGCTGCAAAAGTTCCAAGTGGATATTTTGATAGCAATAAGTAAATGATTTGAAAATAAAGTAGTGATATCAAACATACATTGGCATGCAAAATAATTGGAATTATCAATATTTCTACTTGTTATAAATTATTTTACATTTGATGACTGGATAAAAACAACAAATGCCTACATAAGCAACAACTTATACACAAAAGAACCAAACCTAGGAAAATAAATAGTAGTGCAGCCTATACCTTCAGACCACGTGAACTTGCCCAGGCTCTCAAAAGTAGTTCAAAAACAGAATTCATGAAAGACCTGTAAAAATTCCAATATATATATATATATATATATATATATATAACATAAGAAAACACCATATATATTTGTATTTACGATAATTAAACAAACTAACTTACATTACATCACTATCGAGAAGTGGTTCCGAAGGAAAATCACTAAGGTATTGAGATGCAGCCTAACACCAGCACTTAAAAGCTGAAAGCCATGTCGGGAAGGGAATGGATAGGGAGGGAAAGGGAAAGGAGAGGAGCACTAAGAGAACATGTAGGTAGAGAAGAGAGAGAGTGGGGAGGAGGGAGATGAAGAGTTATGCGGTAGGGGTTAGGGAAGGAGAGAGAGTGGGGGGAGATGAAGGGTTATGCGGTAGGGGTTAGGGAAGGAGAGAGAGTGGGGGGAGATGAAGGGTCGTGCGGTGGGAAAGTAGAGAGAGAGAGTAAAGAGATGAGGGGTTGTGTAGGGGGAAGGAGAGAGAGGGGCCTACCATCCTCAAAATAAGGAGGTACAGCCACGTTGGATTTAGCCATGAGAAATCATATATAGGTATAGATAATTTTTAGGAAAGAATTAACAAATAATAAAGTTAATTAATTTTCTAAACCCTAAATAAAATAAATTAAACTACGAAAAAAATATGTAGGGAATAATGTACCTCCAGTAAGAAGTAGAGAGAGAGAGAGCTCGAGCTCAAAATGCGGGCGAGAGAGAGAGTGTGCACTGTGCACTGTGCACTGTGCGTGAGAGAGAGAGAGAGTGAGAGAGAGGAGAGTGGCAGTGTGCGTGAGAGAGAGAGTGAGAGAGAGGAGAGTGGCAGTGTGCGTGAGAGAGATAGAGTGTGTGTGTGTGTACAGTGTGCGTGAGAGAGAGAGAGAGAGAGAGAGAGAGAGAGAGAGAGAGAGAGTGGGTGCGGGGAGAAGAGAGAGTGGCGGCGGGGCACTGTGCGGGGAGACGAAGAAGAAGAAGAGAAGAATAAGAGAAGAAGAAAAGAAAGGGTGGTGCGGGTGCGGCGGGCGGGCTAGGTATAAGTAGTGAAAGCGGTGAACCATTCACCGCTTTTAAAAGCGGTGAATCGTTCACCGCTTTTAAAAGCGGTGAATCGTTTGCCGCTTTTAAGAGTGGTGAACCATTTACCGCTTTCATAGGACTTAAAATTTTCTGGAAGCTTATGAATGCGGTGAATGATTTACCGCATTTAAAAGCGGCAAACCATTCGCTGCTTAAGACTATTTTTGTAAAAAAAATTTTCAGAAGACTATTTTTACAATTATAAAAATTTATAAGATTATTTCTAAAGAAAATTCATAATAATAATACTAATTAAATACCGGCGCTTCATATTTTTTTTATAATTATCTATAATAATATTGAAAAAAAAATTAATACTTATTTATAATTTTCATGATAAAATATTTTTTTGGAAAGATACAAGTCTAGAAACGTCAGTTCAGAAAAAAAATATAAAAATTTAAAATTTTAAAATTTAAAATTTTGGATAAGTAAAAATGGGATTTGGGAATGCTTTCAATTTTGCAAAAAAATTTAAAAAGAGGATTAGATTTTTTTTTTTACCCAAAAAAAAACCTATTTTTTATCTAATTATCTCTCCCTTAAACCAAATCCCATATTCTTCCTCGTAGCCGCCGTCGCCGTCGTCGTCGGAGCCGTGGAGGCAGGCATCAGGACTCCCACCTCCAGATCCTGGCATCCTTTCTCTGCTGCTGCTGTCGCCGCCGCACACTCGAGCGCACGCGCGCGAGAAGGAGCCGCGCACTGCCTGCGCCCGCGATTGCTGCTGCGTGCGCCCGCGCCTGTTGCTGCCTGCTGGGCCGCGCTCTGCCTTGGCCCAAGCCGCGCCCGCGCACCTGCAGCCCTAGCCCTTGCCCGCATGCTCTGCTCTGCCTGCGCGAACTGCGCCCTACCTGATCGCGCACCTGCAGCCCTGTGCCTCGGTCCCTGCTTCGGCCGCGCGCCTGCACGCCTTGCGCGCTGCCCGTGAGTCCCGCAGGCTTGCAGCCCTAGCGCCAGCAGCCAGCCGCGCCTGCTGCTGCCTGTGCACTGTTGTAGCCAACCATGCGCCCCTGCGCGCGCCCAGCCTGCGTGCGGTCGGGTGCGGGCCTGGCCAGATGCGAGCGCGGTCGCGACACAGGCGGCTGCAGGTGCCCGGATATGAAGGGAAAATGTCCAGTCTCTTCACCCTTCGGCTTCGACGGCGACGACAACGACGGGGATGAGAGAAATGAAGAGGAAAGGGGGAAAGAAATAGAGATAGAGAGAGATGGAGAGAGAGGGGGGGGGATTACAGATATTTTTTGTGTTGGGGGGAAGGGGGACCTTGGGGTTTCAAGAAGAGGACACGTAGAGAAGGAGGGGGACCGGCTGTGGGAGAAGCCCATGTGCAGAGGGCGAAAGAAAGAGAAGAGGGGAGAGCACGACACGTCGGCACAGGAAGCTTGGGAAGGCGCCACGCGGGCACAAAAGGAACTGAGAATTTATAATCTTTATTGATAAAATAATAATAATAATTAGTAACTAATGCGTGTAATACACGAAATTATAATAATATATTTTTAAAATATTTTTAAATTAATATTATACTTTATATGTAATATAATTTTTATAAATATTAATAAATAAATTTATTTTAATTTATTTTTAAGTTGCAAAACTGATAAAAATATTTTAGTGTTATATATTGTTTACATAATAAGACTAAAATTATTTTTTTATTTTTACTTTAAACTAAAAGCAACCTCAAATAAGTATTCATCAAGAAAAAAAAAATCTCAAAATAAAATCAATCTAAATTTTTTACACAATAATAAATAAAGTGAAAACTCTTAAATAATAAAGTGAAAATAAAGTCAATCTAAATTTTTATTCTCACTATTCCAATCTAACTATCCCAACGCTATTTTTTTTATTTCTAGGCACAACTCAATTTTTATTCAAACATAAAATTGGTCTTATTCCTGCTTGTTCCTGAACTTATATCTATCTCTGGAATAAACAATTTTAGCTTATACGTGAACCAAACGCAGCCTAATATAGTAAGTACAAAGTAAAAACATGTAAACAACTTATTATATATAAAGAGAGAAGGAGAGAGTTGAATTGAAATGCTATTAGTAGTAAACGGACTCTATTGTCACCTGTTTGTTTTTTTTATGATGGAGCTTCCAAATCGACGATCGCACTATTGAACATGATCTATGCCACTAGAAGTATTTAGAAACCAAATTTCAAATCTTTACGACATCATTAACCTAATGATCAAATAATTACAAATTTTATAATTTTAATCATAGATATGAGACGTTTGCTCGTTTAACGGTATAATAAAATCTAATCAAATAAATTTTGGTTAGAAAATTGTTTAAACTATTTAAAATAAGATATATATTCTCAATCTTGATTGTAAAACTCATATCATCACCTTTTGAATGATATTCATTTTCAGCCGTTCATTTTTGTATCCACTTGATGGACAAGAAAAAATATCAAAATAGTGTGAAATTTAATTTCTAGATAGTTTAAATGATTTAAATTTAATGATGCGGATCGTCAATTTGGAAGCTTTATCATCGAAAACAAATGGTTGACAACGGAGTTCGTTTACTATTAATAGCATTCCAGCTAGGGATACAAACGGGCCGGATGGCCCGTGGGCCGCCCGGCTTTCCACAGCCTCGTCCTGGGTTGCAGCACGGCATGACACCCGTGCCAGCCCGGCCCGACATTACAGGCCGTGCTAGGCCTCTCCTTTTGGGCCCGACGACCCTGCACAGCCTGGCCCGAAATAGGCTTGGGCCGTGCCGGGCCCAGGAGATTCCCGCGGCTCGGCACGACACGGCACAACCCGCTTGGGTCATGCCTGTGATGACCTGGATCTCCACAGAGCTTTTGCAGTGTGATCAACGACTTCTTGAGGCTTATTCGGTGTGATGGAGGTGTATGTGCGCAAATCGGACCTCGGGATTGGACCCAGTGCGAAATTTGGATTAAGATTACCTGTCCGGATGCCTTCGACAAATTTTAAAAGTGAAATTTGGCAAAACGGACATCGGATTTGGACTCAGCGCGCGAAAACGATGAAAATAGACTATTTACTTGTATTTTTCGGAGCCCGGATGCCAAAACATGGATTTCGAGGCTTGGTGTACTGTTCCGGCGGCCGGGGGCAGCGCCGGCGGCCACAGACGGGTAGTGGAGCGTGGCGGCGCCGCCGCGGGCAAGTGCGGGCAGCGGCGCGGGTTGGCGGGTCCACGGGGCTTGGGCGTGCACCGGGCGTAGCCAACACGGAGGCTGCCACGTGGTGAGCTCCCATTGGCTGGCCAGCGGCGCGGGAGTCGAGGCGCCAATCGCGCCGGGCGCGGCGCACGGTGGACCGCGCCAGGACCCATGGCGCGCGCCCATTGGCGGGCGCAGCGACCCGGCAGTCTCGGCGTGGACCGCGGCCCGTGCGCCCCGCCATGAACCCCGCTGCCATGCGTCGCGCCATGATTTGCGGGGGCGCGTGCGCTGGGCGCGCGGGGCACGGAGAAGGCCATGTGGCGCGCCCAGGGGATTCCGGGCTCACACAGTAGCGGGCCGAGGCGGATTCAGGCGCCCGAATCCGGTGCCCGAATCCGGATCCTCTCGTGTGTGGACTTTGGGCTATAAATAGCCCATTTTGCTGTTCTTTGGGCCTTTTCCCGAGCTCCTCTTGGGTTGAGGCCTTAAGGAAGGTTGTTCCTCACCTTGTCCTATACTTCTTGATGGATTCCTAGAATTTTTGGAGGCCGCGGTATCGGCGTTTTCTGCGACGCGGCGCACTTCGACGCTCCTTCGATTGTGGTTTATACTGTCGCATTTCAGTCCGCGAGGCCCCCCTGGATCACTCCAATGAAGTTTTGGGCCAATTTTTATGGTAGCGCGTTCACGAGAGGTATGCCTTCGATTTTCGTGTTGATCACTTTGCTCCGTTTTGAGTTTTTGGTGGTGTTCCCGAGGTACCTTTTGACCCCTTGTACTATTGCGATGTTTGGGACAGCGGTGGAGTATTGTTGGGATTTTGTCGGCCTATGGGCATCGGGTCAGTGCGTGTGAGGACTCGATCGGCATCTACGCTTCGAGAGGAACGCGACCTTATTTTTATCGGAATTTTCGGAGGACTCTTCGAAGGTGATATTTAAGCTTCTTCGTGACTGATTTTCGCAGATTTGCGAGTTGTGGATTGATTGGCTTACCGCGATGTTCTATTTGTATCTTGGCCTATAGGTGTTGGAACGAGGAGTATAAATACTCGATTTGCATCTACTCGTCGCGAGGATCACAGCCGTGACTTTTTTGGATTTTTCGAAGGACTTCACGCAGGTGAAAAATCCCTTTTTCTATGCTGGTTTGTAAAAACAACAAGTGCTGTTTTTTGGGATGTGTTTGTGGTGTCGTTTGATTGTTGGGTGTGATGTTGGTTGGAGCAGAGGCTTGTGCGACTGAGTACCGAGGGTGCGGTTTCGGCGGATTTTGATAGCGTGGCTACGCACTTCACCAACTTCGGCCTTGCCTGCGGAAAGCGCTTCAGGTGGGTTGCTTCGTCTCCGGAACCGGTGGACGGTTCTTTAATTCTATTTGATAGAATGCATGCATGTTTAGTGTACTAATGTATGGTTGAGGGGTAAGCTTAGAAATGGTATTGTATGGGAAATTGCAAGATAAATATTCATGTTAGGTTTTATGAGAACTTACAAGATTTGGATATTCATGATTATAATTAATGAAAGTTTACCCCAAGGAAGTGTTACCCTATGTGATTGATAGCATGCATAATTAATGTACAACCAATAGGATTGAGATGTAAGCATGAGAACGGCCTAGATCATGTGGATTAATATACTATTGTAGTGATGTATTAGCATGCCATGCTAGCGCATAGCCTTTTATGAGGATTGATTATTCCAGGGGACAGATGTTACGGCATTTTGGTATTGGCATATTTCGTGAGTCAAGTCAGTGAGTTGAGTCGGAGTCTTAAAGGGATCAAATTGTCAATCAGCAATCAAAGACTTAGAGAAGATTCAACAAGAGCTCAAGTTGACACTCAGTGTCTTGAATCTTGAAGATTGAAGTTGAAGAATTGTGGATCAGTTACATCAATCTCAAGAAGAAAGTATTCAAAAGGATCAGGTATGGTTAACTAAATAATTTTGGTGATCCGAATACTTTCTTATAGTATAGAAACACTTGGAAGAATTTTTAATTTCATAATAATCAAAAACTGGTGTTCGGACATGTTCAGGATCCGGATCAGGGCCAACGATCCGGATCCCGAAGGTTGTTGCTTCATACAAGACTTCGATCCGGATCCATGCAATTTCCGATCCGGATCCCGAATGTTAAGTTTTCTGATTTGTATGAACGATCCGGATCGGGCAATGCGATCCGGATCCCGAACCCTTGGTTTTCTGGAATCGTCAATCTCGTTACGACGATCCGGATCGCAGTAAATCCGATCCGGATCGCCGTCCTGAAAATTTCCAGATAAGGTAAGTTTTTGATTCTTATCTCTTTCCAAAGGTTTCTAAACTATAAATAGACACTTAGGGTTTCTCAAAAACGTGGGAGCTACGGCCGATCAATTTATAAAACACTTGAGAGCAACCCTAGAGGCTAGGTTTTTATCGATCTTCTTCATAGCCTCTTTTAGGTCAATTCGATGGTTCTTTCAAGAACATATCTTTTGTCGAATTGATCTAATCTTTGCTTAGAGATTTCTTCTACGGTTCCTCAATGAGAATCTAAGCAGAGGATCACCATCGAAGTCAATATTCTTATCGACTGAGTTTGCGTCGTGGATTCGACGTGGCATCGTGGATTCGGTGTGCTAAAGGCGTTTCGTGGATTCGAAGCGTGCGTTCGTGGATTCGAACGTGAGCAGTGGACGGGCAAAACGGTGGAGCGCGAGGTCCAAGAAATTGAAGGAGGGGTTAAATCCGTGGAGACGGTAATCACCTTGTTATTCTTCTTTTCTTAGGGATTGTTATTGCGCGGATATCCAACCGGTCAGCGCAAGGTCCGAAGAAGCTGAAGGAGGGGTTTGAGTCCGTGGAGTCGGTAATCACCTTGTTATTCTTCTATTCTTAGTGGATTGTTATTGCGTGTTGGTCCCGTGGTTTTTCTCCTGGATTGGAGTTTCCACGTATATCTCGGTGTGCTGTTTTTATTTTCCGCATTGGTTTTTATTTTGCACTGAGATTGAGTTTTTAAGTATTACACCTATTCACCCCCCCTCTAGTTGTTTGATAGTACCTATTTAGATCCTTGTGGATCCATAATAACTCTACAATTGGTATCAGAGCGGGTTTTAGATTTATCTATCATGATGGGTGAAAGTGGTATATTTATAGACCTCCTCTTTTTGATGGGACTAATTATGCTTATTGGAAAGTGCGGATGAGAGCTTTTCTCATCGCAATTGATGAGCGAGTATGGCAATCCGTGGAATGCGGTTGGGTGCATCCTGTTGAGGAAGTAGGAAATTCTACTACCCCAAAACCTCGCTCTAGATGGTCCAAAGAGGAATTTGAAAGATCTTCTTACAATGGGAAAGGTATGAACGCTTTATTTAACTCTCTTTCCTCGACTGAATTTACAAGAATTTCCGCGTGTGAAACCGCGAAGGAAATTTGGGATATTCTCAAAATTACACATGAGGGTACTAATCTTGTAAAAATTCAAAAGCTCCAGATGCTTACAAGTCAATTTGACTCTATTCATATGGAAGAGCATGAATTGTTTACAGATTATTACACTAGACTTCAAGATGTAATTAATACATGTGCTAATCTAGGAGAAAAGATCCCGGAGTCGAAAATTGTAAGAAAGATACTTCGGACTCTTCCGGAACGGTTTAGGGCAAAGGTTACCGCCATTGAAACCGTTAGTCATCCGGATGAGATGAGTGTTGAGGAATTAGTAGGTGCTTTGCAAACTTATGAATTGACTTTTCCTACTAATCAAGTTTCTTCCAAGTCTTCTTCTAAGCTTACAGGTATTGCATTCAAATCCACAAAGAAAGAAGATAGCGAATCGAGTTCCGACGATGAAATCTCTTTTGCCGATTTTGAAGAACAATTGGCGCGGATCACAAAGAAATTTCGTCG
Source organism: Tillandsia leiboldiana (assembly GCA_029204045.2). Lineage (NCBI taxonomy): Eukaryota > Viridiplantae > Streptophyta > Magnoliopsida > Poales > Bromeliaceae > Tillandsia > Tillandsia leiboldiana. Next base: position 38,231,513 of record CM055063.1, on the reverse strand, counting down.
GAAATTTTGGAAGAATCGAACCGATGGATCTTCATCCACGAAACCATCTAAAGGATCATCGGGTTCTAAATCCTCTAACCTCAAATTCCTTGCAAAACCTTCTAAGGAAAAAGATGAATTCGAAGGGGAAATCCGATGTTATAGATGCAAAGGCTACGGCCATATTTCAACGGATTGTCCTACTCCGAAATTATATAAAAAGAAGGCTTTGCAAGCGAAAACTTGGGACGATTTTACTTCTAATGAATCAACCTCAAGTAAAGAGGAAAAAATCGTTGCTTCTCATGCCTCTCATTTTCCCTCTTCTAATAATTGTTTATCATCATTAGTCACTAACTCTACTCCTTTGATTTTGTATGAAACATCAACAACCGGCGGAGAGTCATCAAGTGAGGGGGAGTCGGACGAGGAAGAACTCGTTGAGGCATATCAACAACTTCTTGCGGAATCTAAGAAGATGGCCAAACATATCAAGAAGTTGAGAAAGCAACGACTTGAAGATCAAGACGAGAATCATGCTTTAAAGATCAAACTTCATGATCTCGAGGAGGAACGAGAGCTTTTATTGGATAATAATAAAATCCTCCAAGAAAAGATAAATCAATCGGAAACGGTCGTTAATTCCCATATTAACAAGATTGATTTTCTTGAAAAGCAGTTTGAGGAAATACATGTCACCAATCAAGCATTGACCAAGCAAGTTCATCAACTTAAATCCGACATACAAAGGATTTCAACCGGTTCCAAGAAACTTGAATGTATGTCCGGATTAGGTCAAACAAGCAAGGTTGGTTTGGGATTCAAAAAGAACCAAACTGTGAATGCTTCAAGTTCCACAATGAAATTGAAAGGAAGAACTTGTCACCTATGTGGACTTGAAGGACATTTGGTGAAGAATTGCCCGAAAAAGAGAAAGAAGAGTCCTTCGGCAACTTCATCTACGGAGCGAACTCAACGGAATCAAAAGACACATCAAGTCAAAGGAGTTCACTCAACCCACCAAAGGTCCGAGCCACAACATCAATCATTCAAGTGGATCACTGCGAGGCAAAGACCTAAGGTGGATCAACAGTCAAAGCGGACAACCCCCGGCCACAACGAATCAAGACAACCCAAAATCCAGCGATTTTGGATTCGGAAAGGTGATATCTTTCCTTGTCTTAAGTTCTAAATAGCTTATGACTGTATGTAATGCTTTGATTAGTTTTCCTTTCATATTTTTCTTAATCTTTGCATTACATGTTTCTCAATGCTCTTCGTTTTTATACTTTGTTTTTGAACAAAAGGGTTTTTACTGAACAAGTGCATTGAATAAAAAGGGCTTCACTTTTATTCACTCCAAATTAATTTTATTTGGATTATCAACTTTACTCCTTAATCATAATCTTGAAGATACTTCATTATAGGAGTTTTTGATTTTATAAGCATCAAATTTTAGAAATCATGTGTGATCTTTAGATGCTTAATCTATCTCGGTTGTGTGAATTCATTGTGATAAACGTGAGACAACCGATAGACTAAAATTTGGGATTTAATTCTTTCACGTAAGAGATTGCATTCTTTCAAGGGTATTGAAATGATTTGCAAAAGATGTGGAAAGAGTTACATCCGAAAGGAGTGTGAAAACTACCACCACATGTAGGAAAGAGCTGCCACCCCGGTCGTCCGGTTTGTGTGTGAAGCTACCACATGTTATGGATGCTTGATAGTATTTTATGAGAAAATCTTTAGTTGAAGCATTTGGAGATTTATATGCAAAACTCTTATATTTTGAACAATCTCCTGGTTGGTATAAGGTGGGATAGTTGAAAGATGCTCAAAGAGCCACCCTTAGGTATTTTAGTGCTTATCTCAATTTGAAAGGGTAGAATTCAAGATTGATGTCGTTTGGAAATCTCCGTATGTCATCTTTGTAAATCCGTTACATCTTGATAGACTTTGGATCTCAAGATTATTTTTGATGACTTGTGTTTGATGAATATAACATGAAAAACGGTTTATAATGTTTTACCTTTATTTTTCATAATTTTGGAGTAAATCTTTTTAATTTTGTGAAATTAATTGGATTGAATGACATCTGTGTGAATTCACTGTTTAAAGCACTTAAATTGATTTCTTGATGGAATACAAATCGGTATTTGAAAAGATTCTAAAATCTGGATTTGTTTCAAGAAATTATTTAATTTTTGCTTTCTGGTACCGGTACGCAATCTGCATTTTTGTTATATATACCAGAACTGAGCTTTTATCTCTCTTTCTCCATGAACTAATTTTGTTAGTAATTTCCTTTTGTCTAGTATGTTCACTGTTTGACAATTTGTGACAAAAAGGGGGAGAAGAGAAATGACGGAGATGAGATCATCAAGAGAGGACAAACGAAACGAAATGGAAAAATGGGGGGAGAACGGAAAATGATGATCGTACCACAAAGGGGGAGAACATAGATGCTCAAGAACATGGAGAACATGTTAGAGATGCTCAAGATAGGGGGAGACAAAGAAAGGTTGAAAGAGCTGGGAAAAACAAAAGAACCAAAAGGATGAATCAAATGTAGGATTTTAATTTCTAACGACTGACGTTTGATTTTGTTTGGAGTTTTATTTTGCAGGAATTACATCACTTTAAGACTCCAAGTCCTAAGTCATAGAGTATGTTCTAGGACTGTTTGGTTCAAATGTAATTTTGTATTTATTGGATCTTTCACGCAAAGAAAATCAATGTTTTGGTGATAACATTGAATTTCGATTTTTGGTTTAAGATAAGTGACTTGAGCGCTTTTATGTATTTTTGGGTTTTGTCACGAAATTGCCAAAGGGGGAGATTGTTACGGCATTTTGGTATTGGCATATTTCGTGAGTCAAGTCAGTGAGTTGAGTCGGAGTCTTAAAGGGATCAAATTGTCAATCAGCAATCAAAGACTTAGAGAAGATTCAACAAGAGCTCAAGTTGACACTCAGTGTCTTGAATCTTGAAGATTGAAGTTGAAGAATTGTGGATCAGTTACATCAATCTCAAGAAGAAAGTATTCAAAAGGATCAGGTATGGTTAACTAAATAATTTTGGTGATCCGAATACTTTCTTATAGTATAGAAACACTTGGAAGAATTTTTAATTTCATAATAATCAAAAACTGGTGTTCGGACATGTTCAGGATCCGGATCAGGGCCAACGATCCGGATCCCGAAGGTTGTTGCTTCATACAAGACTTCGATCCGGATCCATGCAATTTCCGATCCGGATCCCGAATGTTAAGTTTTCTGATTTGTATGAACGATCCGGATCGGGCAATGCGATCCGGATCCCGAACCCTTGGTTTTCTGGAATCGTCAATCTCGTTACGACGATCCGGATCGCAGTAAATCCGATCCGGATCGCCGTCCTGAAAATTTCCAGATAAGGTAAGTTTTTGATTCTTATCTCTTTCCAAAGGTTTCTAAACTATAAATAGACACTTAGGGTTTCTCAAAAACGTGGGAGCTACGGCCGATCAATTTATAAAACACTTGAGAGCAACCCTAGAGGCTAGGTTTTTATCGATCTTCTTCATAGCCTCTTTTAGGTCAATTCGATGGTTCTTTCAAGAACATATCTTTTGTCGAATTGATCTAATCTTTGCTTAGAGATTTCTTCTACGGTTCCTCAATGAGAATCTAAGCAGAGGATCACCATCGAAGTCAATATTCTTATCGACTGAGTTTGCGTCGTGGATTCGACGTGGCATCGTGGATTCGGTGTGCTAAAGGCGTTTCGTGGATTCGAAGCGTGCGTTCGTGGATTCGAACGTGAGCAGTGGACGGGCAAAACGGTGGAGCGCGAGGTCCAAGAAATTGAAGGAGGGGTTAAATCCGTGGAGACGGTAATCACCTTGTTATTCTTCTTTTCTTAGGGATTGTTATTGCGCGGATATCCAACCGGTCAGCGCAAGGTCCGAAGAAGCTGAAGGAGGGGTTTGAGTCCGTGGAGTCGGTAATCACCTTGTTATTCTTCTATTCTTAGTGGATTGTTATTGCGTGTTGGTCCCGTGGTTTTTCTCCTGGATTGGAGTTTCCACGTATATCTCGGTGTGCTGTTTTTATTTTCCGCATTGGTTTTTATTTTGCACTGAGATTGAGTTTTTAAGTATTACACCTATTCACCCCCCCTCTAGTTGTTTGATAGTACCTATTTAGATCCTTGTGGATCCATAATAACTCTACAACAGAATGATATATCTATGTGCGGGTACTACTCTGAGGAGTTATTATGGATCATGCATTATAGACATGTGTAGTTCATTAGTGATTTTGGCATGTTGGTTATACCTATGTGGAGCCACTAGTTGATATACTCTATTTCTTCTATCTTCCTTGAGGACACTTGCATGCTTGTATGGACATCTAGATAGGCCATCTTTTACTGCTACACTATCATGTTGGGACTTGACTTAGGAGAAACCATGTTTGTTTCTTTTCTCATTTTTAGTCAGACATGTGATACATGTTGCTCGGGTTCGAGCAGGGGTTTGGGATAGTGTAGTCGAGACTTTGAGTCTGGGACAGGTTGGACTTGATTGTGGGTTGTGGGATGTTCCGGCAACCGCGGATATTGGGTGGTTGACCGGGTGTTGGCTGTTGTACCAGATTGTGGACTTGTGGGGTATTGCGGCGACCGCGGATATTGGGCGGTTGACCGGATATTTACTTGTGCATCAGATTGGGGATCGAGTTTTCTTTAGTGGATGGATTTTCCCACTTCGATCAGAGTCGTGATCCAGTCCTGCTATATCGTGATACTTGTGACAGAGATACTTTACTCGTGTAGGTCGCTCCCCTCGAGTGCCACTCCGGAGGTAGGCCTTTGACCGAGCCATGTGTGCCGGTCTATTACTTATTTTGGGATGCGAGCCATGTGTGCCGTTCCCGCTACTGAGTTCTTGAGTTCGACAGCAGAGCAGGCAGTGCCAGTTTTTACTGGTCCATTGATTGGGTTTATTCAGGCAGATGCTTTTATTGTTGCACTTGTGCCTGGGGGCTGAGTGGAGTCTGGTAGCTGAGTTTAGACCAGTGCTAGTGTTGGTGGGAGCCGTTTGGGTTGACGGTGGTCCCGTGTCGTTGAGAGTACTTCAACTGTTGTGCGAGATGCTTGAGGATCTTGAGTCTATCCGTTCTGAGAGAGAGCGTGGATTTCGACTATAGCCTGCATGTGCCATTTTTCGATAGCGAGTTAGTCCGATTGGACACCCTACGTTGATATACTAGGGAGGCCCAGGCTTGACTGGGCCAGATGTGGCAGTCAGCTCGATTGGGTCGATTGAGCACCTCGTGTACGAGGGTTTGCATATCTTTCATCGGTTTTCCCTATTGAGCATTTAGATAGAGGCATGGTAGCTGTTGAGTATCTCTAGCTTTCTTGTTCAGTCGTTACTGCATCATTATCTTATGCCTCTAGTAGACTTGGTGGGCAGACCGTCAGGCCTGGTGGCGGTACCCACTGAGAACTACGTGTTTGTGTAGTTCTCACACCCGTTGGGGGTTTTTCCCCTCCCTTTTCTTTCCTCTCCTTTGTTTTGCAGAGTCATTGCGGGAGTTGCTGATTCTGCTGTTGCTGTTCGAGGCGAGGGAGTCGCGAGCTAGATCCCTACCTGTCTTTGGAGAGTAGCCGTACCCCCACATAGGAGATTTGTAGTACAGTCAGTAGACTAGTTTTATTTCTACTTTTGAGAGACTATTGCATTATGAGGATCTGACTTGTACTGAGAGCCTGTACACTGATGTATTATTTCAGTTTACCTCCCTGTTGAGTTCTGGGTTATTGTATAAGAGGATTTTGTATATGATCATATTTGGGAGATGGATATTGTATCATTATTTTCAATTGTACAGATGGTTGGATTTTAGTTTTACAGCAGTTTTCTTTATAGCTCTGATATCTGTTTAGCTGTAGTACCTTTTCTTGCAGGTTGGGCTGTCACGCCCTGGGAGCAATTTTAAAGTGGAAGGCAGCCCTATTTTTTTTTCTTTGAAACAGACTCCCGCGTGGCACGTGCATAGACCCGCCACATATACAAGATCTCCCTTGCATATGCACGACGTCCCAAAGCCCGAATAAAAGTATCAACCACCAAGCATTAACAGTTACAAATTACCAGAGTATGAATTTGAAAACGCTATCATCTTATTTCATTAAACGGCGCACACCCGGCGCTTCAATAGGTTTGAAAGGATAAATCCACAGGTTTTAAAAACAGTGCCCCACATGACACTTAATTTTCTAAAGCCATTTTCACAATTCCTTTTTAAGTGTGAAAACCCGCGTCTACACGACGCGTCCATAAAACCACAATCTGAAAACATAACTCTACAAAGTATAAGACCGTCTCAACATCCACACCACGCACGTCCACATGCCCAGTACGGCCATAAAGGAAATAACCAACTAAAAACGAAAGAAGGAAAAGGAACCTGACCGAGGTAACCTCACACCTCACCAAGTAGCGTCCTCACCATCGTCCTGATCCCCAGACCCGACCAAACCTGTCACGCAGTGGGAGTCAGTGACAAGAAGAGTAGGGATAAAACACAACTACAACTATGATGCAAAAAGGTGCGGATAATAAATCAAACCATACAGCCAGAGCATCCATAACCCATCCTGCAATCAATCACATCATCCCCGAGGGACTATTGCTGAGCACCTTGCCATGTCGGTCCGGAGACCTCAGGCAAAAGAAAACCACACCGCTCTCACCTTCGGTGCATGTAAACCCCCCACTGCACAAGTGCAGCACCGTAAATCACCGCGAGGGGCCCCTACTACGTCACCTCGTAGGGTTCACGGGTCCGCAGACCACCTTTCCGGAAAAGTACACCGACACGGTGGCCAAACCGCTGGTGTGCGTGCAAGCACCATGAGCATAGTAACCATAATAAAACGAGTGTCCACCTGCGACACTCGTTGCTCCAAAAGGTCTAAGTGCTGATACACGTGTAGAACATAGGGTTAGTCATCAACTCATAAGATGTCATAAGGGAAAACAATAAAGTGCAAGGTCAGATATTACCAGTTCACCAGAGTTTCCGACTCCAAGTCGGGGTACCAATCTCTACCCGTAAGTCATCTTGAGTACGAGATTCCTCTACGAACTCCTATAAATCCCCCGGACCTGCCCAGGGTCCACTAATAGCACAAGTTTTACTTTACCGAACCCACATTCCGAGTTCCAAAAAGCCGCCACGATTACTCACAATATCTCTTAATATGGTGCAACATAATAATAAAGAAATATGCAACAAAGGGGTTCTAAGAGTGCACCCACCTGAAACGAAGATAAACGACCGCGTCCGCGACCCTCCTAAGAAATCAACACCACACGCGGGCCTAATAAAATATCCAAAACACAAATTAACAATTTACTCCCAAACTGGCAAATTCTGTGGTCCCGACTATTGTACCAAAAATCCCTTCTATCCCCAAAACAGAAACCGACGAAATACTCCGAGTCCAAAAATCCCTCCGGTTGCAAAAATCGTACTTCCGACGCGATCCGATTGTCGATGAGGCAATTGACGAAAAATGGATTCCAATCATTGCCTTGACGAAGTCCGCGACGAAAAACAACCGAGCGGAGGCTCATCTGACGAAAAATGAAAACAACTGCGTCGGGCGAACTGCACCGTCAAGCGGACTGCACGGTCAAGCGGACTGCACCGTCAGGCTGACTGCACCGTCAAGCGGACTGCACCGTCAAGCTGACTGCATCGTCAAGTGGACTGCACCGTTAGGCTGACTGCACTGTCAAGCGGACTGCACCGTCAGGCTGACTGCACCATCAAGCGGCCTGCACCGTCAAGCGGACTGCGCCGTTAGGCTGGCTGCCCCGTCAAGCGGACTCCGCCGTCAGGCTGACTGCACCGCCAAGCCAAAAACCATCGACAAAAATGCCAAGTAAAACCATCAAGGAAAATCTGTCAAGCCAAAACCGTCGAGCAAAACCGTCGACGAAAACGCGAAGTAAAACCATCAAGGAAAATCTGTCAAGCCAAAACCGTCGAACAAAACCGTCGACGAAAACGCCAAGTAAATCGTCAAACAAAATCTGTCAAGCAAAACCATCGAGCAAAACCGTCGAGCAGAACCGTCGACGAAAACACCAAGTAAACCGTCAAACAAAAACTGTCAAGCTAAAACCGTCGAGCAAAACCGTTGACGGCAGCGGCTCGACCCATGCGGACAGCCGCGCGGACTTTGGCCACGCAGGCTGTGCGGCGGTGCACGCTGTAGGGCGTGCGGCAGCAACAGCAGGGCCGTGCGACGCGGGGGCGGCGGGGCGCTAGGGCGCGAAGGCGGCGGGGCGCGGGGTTGCGGGTGCGCACGGCGCGCGGCTGAGCAGGCTGGAGGCGCTTGCGGCTAGGGCACACGCGGGCGGCGACGCTGCTCTAAGGCACGCGCGGCGGCGGCGCTGTGCAACCTGGCGGTGCACGCGGCTAGGGCACACGCGGTGCGGCGGCGCGCGGGTGGCCTGGGAGCGCGGCACGACGGCACGCGGTGTGGGCGGCGCGCGGGTGGCCTGGCAGCGCGGCTCGACGGCACGCGGTGCGGGCGGCCTGACAGCGCGGCACGCTGTGCGGGCGGCGCGCGGGCGGCAGCGCCTAGCTGCGTGCGGCGCGCGGCCAGCGGTGGCAACGCGCGGCGGTGGCCGTGGCTCGGCTAGGGCATCGAGCGGCGGCGATGGTGGCAATGCACACCATCAAACAAAAAAACCCCAACAAGGTCATCTCAAGGAACGAAACAACATAACCGTCAATGAAAACATCAAAGAAAACCAACGATCAAACCATCATGCGAAAGTCAATGATTGAAACAAACGACGAAACCCAAACGAGCGACAAACAAGCACGGGATGCAAAACGCGAGAACTAAGGTATCATCAACTGAGAAACGGGATTCGGATATCGAAGACCAAAGGTGCTAACTAACCTAGCTCTGACGGAGAAGACGACGCGATCCCGATATCCGGTAATGGTAGAGTTTCCGGATCCGCTCCCCGGTATTGGCAACGTTTCCGGTCTCGTTCTTCGGCACGCACGACGAGGAGGAAGGAAAAGATGCAATATTTTAAAACTAGGGTTTTACGGTAATCGGGATATAATTATATTTTATTATGAATTTATTTATTTTTCTTTTCCCTTTTCATATGTACGTATAAAGAAAAATCCCCATATCCGGTATTTTAAAGATATTTTTAACTGATTCCTCGATAAGCGTGCCGATTCTCCGAAATGTCCCGTAACCGTTAGCACGGATCCTGATGCACCAATAACACATATCGGGTTCCTAGGATGTCAGAACTTACCTTTTTGGATCCGCTAATACCGAAACCCTCATTCTGGAAGATCCGTAAGTCAGATTTTCGATCCGATCGCATCGTCCTTCTCCGTTTAACGAGCTCTACCGCAATACGGCAACCGCAACCCAAAACCAAGCGAACCAAAACCAAGAAAAATCCACCAAAAACAAGCTCAATTCCAAAAGACGTCATCTAGGAAATAATAAAAAGCCAACGTCATTACATGGGCGCTTCGCCTATGCGGGGTTTTTGTATAGGCGGCGGATCTGTTGGCGAGCCCGGGTCGCAGTTTCGACCCGGGGGCGTGACAGTGCCAGCCGGGCTAGCACGGCCCGGACCCCCAAGGTAGCCTTGGGCCTTAGTGTAGTGAACCGGAACCTCCACAATTTGTGGAATTTTGGAGAAAAGCAAATTAGGAGACCATCCATGTGATTTGGGTGAAGTTCCAAACGAATTCGAATGAATTCGGTATAAAGTTGCCTTGCAAATGGATTTGAAAGGTGCAAATATGTAAACTGCATAATTTTTGTATGGCATACCGGTACCACATGTGTCACGCCCCGGGGGTCTCGCTCAGCGGAAAAGGAAGAGTTGTTAAATTTTTTTTTTTTTTGAAGTTCGGTCCTCCCCGGCACGTGCCCAGACCCGCCGCATATACAGATTTACTCGAAAATCGGGCAGAGTCTCCTCTGTATATGCACGTCATCGCGGCTATTACAACATCTTAACACAAGCATTCAGTTAATCACAACAGTTCGATATTTAACCAACAATGCAGACTGAATACAATGCCCGCCGCCAGTCAAGTTGAAAGGATAAACTCACAGTTTTGAAAACAGGTCCACACGACCCATGGTTTTGAAAATAATTTGGAAAGATGCCATAAATCCACAGGGAAAATAGGTCCACACGACCTGAGGTTTTGAAAACTGTTTAGAAATCCCATAAATTCACATGGTTTGGAAAACGGGTCCAGACGACCTCGGATTTTTTGGAAGATAGTTTTCGAAGTTCTTTTTCTTTTTTCTAGTTGTTTTGCTTTGGAAAACGGCCGAACGGGGGTAATAAAAGAACCATAATTTCAAATCCAGAATACCAGTAATCAACATCCACACCGACCCCACGAGGGTATCGCGAACCACACCGTAGTCTACAGTACCAAATGAAATGCAAGGAAAAGTAAAGGAGATACAGACTAGGGCTCCTCACTGCCCGACCACTCCTGCCTCGACCTCACCGTCGTCTACCGCTCACCCCTGGAAGAACCTGTCACGGAGTGGGTAGTCAGCGACATGCGATAATAATAATAAGCAAGAAAGAATGCCAAACCCAACAGTAAGACTATCCGGAGCAACCACTCGGCTCACTGGAAAAGTAACACGCGAACACCTGCAACACCTGTAATACCTATAGCACCTACGCACCTTGATCTCGTCGGGCACCTACCCCGACAGATCGCACCGCTCACATCTTGGGGCACCTGACCTCGTCGGACACCTATCCCGACAGGTCGCACCTCTCCCCCCCCTTTAGATGCCTCAAACCCCACACCTACGGGGGCCCCCACTACCCCACCTCGTGGGTTAACACGGGTCAAAGACCGCTTTCCCGGAAAAGAGCACCCTTTGCGGTGGCCAGACCGCGGGTGCGCGTGTCGCAACTACAAGCACAGTCACCAAGATACAGGATATATCGCAATCATAGAGACCGTCAGCATTAGTACCAATAATATGCAGTTAGTAACTATCCAAGAACACCGATTCTATACTTAGTCTCAAAGGAAACCCACCTTTCGTTGTCGCGCTCCTGATCGATGCTAGGTTCTTTCGTGTCTTGGTCTGTCCGCCCGGACCTACACGAACCTGCCGTACGGAAGTCAGTAACTCACAACTCTGAACAGGTAAAAGACTGCGGAATGCCCGTCTCTTCCGGTCGATCGTGGGGCACAACCTGCCGATCGGCGAAGACGGCGACGTCCTCGGCCGAGGCCAACGACGCGGACGGCCCACGGCCGCGCCCCCCTCCCCGCGCCGCCCGCATGCGGTGCTGCCCGCGTGCGGTGCTGCCCGTGTGCGGGTGCGCGCGCCAGGCCCCGCGCGGCTGGGCGGGCGCGCTGCCCGCATGCGCGGGTGCGTGCGCGCCCGGCCCCGCGCGGGCCGCGTGGCCGCGCCACCCGCATGCGGGTGCCGCCCGCATGCGAGGGTGTACGCACGGCCGGCCCCGCGCGGGCTGCGTGGCCGCGCCGCCCGCATGCGGGTGCCGCCCGCATGCGGGGGTGCACGCGCGGCCGCCCCCTTGCGGGCTCCGCGGCGTGCCGCCCGCATGCGGGTGCAGCCTGCATGCGGGTTGCACGCGCGCGCGCGCGGCCCGTGCGGCCGCGCCGCCCGCATGCGGTGTTGCCCGCATGCGTGGCTCCGCCTGCGCTGGACTCCGGCGACGCCGTCGCTTTCCCCCACCTCGTATGCCAAGAACAAGAAGCCAAGAAATACAAAAACAAGAACCCTAAACTATGCTCACCTCGGTTTTGTCGATTAGGGTTGATCGAGGGGAGGATCGTCCCGTTCTTGCGTGCCCGGTGACGAAGGGCGTGCCGGCGATCTTCCCTCTCCTCGATCGCTCCGCCTTGGTCCTCCACGCGATCGGTGAGAAAGGGGGTAGGGTTGGGGGTGATGGCTCCTCGTCCGCGCTCGGGGTGTCGTACGCCTAGAGTGAGGGAGGTTGAGATAGATATAAAACCCCCTTTTTTTTTCCAAGATGCGACAAAACCCGAGCAGTCAGAATGGGAAATGGGAACGGACCCATTTCAAGTCAAAATAAACAATAGGTCGGGTTCGAACCGGGGTCCGGTCTGCCTGGTAACCCGCGTTGATCGCCTGAACCGTTAGCCACCTTCTGGAATTTATTCTGGGAGATTCCGGAGTCGGAATCCAAAACCGATTTCGCCGACGGTCTCCGTTTCGCGAGCTTTATTGACTAAAAATACTCGCGAGCCCCGACGATCTGCCCGGAAACAAAGAATTATTAGTTCACCTTCCGGACCCCTGAAACGAAACGCGAAGTAAAGAAAACCCAAAAGTAGACCCAAGAACAGAACCACAGCATTTTAAACCAGCGGGTACTACAACATGTCACATACCGGTACCCCATAGAACAAAGTTGGAGCAAGCTCTTGGGTCATGTGAAATCTAAGATGACGTACCGGTATTGGGGCCCGTGTACTGGTACCCCATGTCCCATGGGCCCAATTAAATTGTAGTTTCGTATTTTCTGAAAGAGGGCTTTTATAAAAGGGACTTGGCCCTTTCTCTTGCATACACAAATAGTGAAACAAAGAGAGAAAGAGCTCTCTTCTCCCACACTCTCTGTAGAGTACCGGAGCTTTGTAGTTGTTCGGGTGTGTTTCCTTGAGCTAACCGATACATTTAGAGATGTTCGGATCAAGCGAGTGTTGTTTAACGCGAAAAAGATGCGAAAACAGACTTTGAATCGCAAATGGCAAGGCCGGAGTTCTAGAGTTTTCGGGCACCCTAAAGATTATTTCGGACACCTGAAACTGTTACATATTTGTGAATCATGTTAAAGGATACCCGAAAGTTACTGTAGCAGTCCGAAAATTATGTGATTGAAATTTTCTCGAGATTTGTACTTGATGATGCAGTTGGCGGAGACGGTGGAATTCGGGTGCTGCACTACAGTACCGGGAGCAAAAAGCGAGTGCCCAAGAAGCAGCATAAGGATGGTGCATTATTCCGAAGTTTCGGGCGCAACACTGTAGTGGAGCCGGTGGCCGGGGAGCGCCCGTTATTACTGTAGCTCCGATATTTAGGACGCCCGGGGAGATGTTGAGCGCGCCCAAAACTTGCATTTTTTCGCATGAACATGTTAGTATTTTGGATTGTTTCGCGACTAAGTGTACACAAAGGCTAGACTTAGAGAGCAGCTTGACACACGTGTATTTATCGAACCTACAGAGCGTGTCCAAGCCACTTCCTTAGTCACATTCTTCCTCCTTCCTTCCTTCAGGCGGTAGAGCAGAGAGAGTTAGAGCAGGGGAGCAGCACCAACTTGCAACTGTGAAGCTTTTTCTAAAAAATTTTGTGAATTTCGTCGCGCCGAAGATTTGGAGCTGGCCGGGAGTGCTGAGTAGAGTTTCCCTAAGGTGGAGTTACTGGCTGAGAATTTCTCGTTTGCTATTCTAAGGTAGGCATCGAGTTTTTTCAAATTTTTGAGTTTTTCAAATTTTTCGAATTCTTGACTAAGATGGGAATTCTATATTTGCTTACCTGATGGTTGATTTTCTACTTTTCTTGATTGTGTGTTTATGTTTCCTTGTGCTGGGAAGCTGAAGGATTGAGTGGTGATTATATGGTGTTGTTCACTGTGTTGTGGGAGTGAGTCTTGAGCTTGGGGACTTGAGCGTGCTGCAAATGGAATGTCACGCCCCGGAGGTTTTAAATAAGCGAAAAATGTGTATATAATTTTGTTTTTTTGAAAACAACCCCACCCTCCGGTACGTGCCAGATCCGCCACATATACAAATTCACTCCTCAAACAGCCGGAATCTCCTTTGTATATGTACGGCGTCACAAATGCAATAGTGCACTTCAACCACACTGGCCGGTTAGATAACAAGGCAAACATCTTTAAAGACTAAACATTTTTTTTTAAAAGGGGCCACCAATATTTTGAAAGGATAAATCCACGAGTTTATAAACCGGTGTCCACACGACACCTAATCTTTTGAAAACCAATTTCGCACACCCTTCCTTTATTTTAAAAACAACGACCCAACTAAGAGGAATAAAAACGAACATTCAACACAGAGAACCAACATCCACAAGACAAAAAGGTTCCAATCCAACATCCACAAAAATCGTAATGCACGCACACAACTAACTAACTACGAAAGGGAACAAAAGTAAGAAAAGGTCACCAGCCCAAAACGAGGCTAAACTCCCTAATGGAGCGGCCTCCCCGTCGTCCCTGACCCCGAACCGAACCTGTCACCAAAGTGGGGAATTAGTGACAAAAGAATAAAACACTGAAAAACTGTAATAGATGCTAGAAAAGTATGAGAACCAATAGTTAAAAAGATAATTACACAGAACCGTAACCCTGAGCATCCGCAACCCCAACCTGCTACGCGAAGAGTCATACTAAAAGAACCCGGCACAATATCGCCATGTCGGTCCGAGGACCTCAGGCAAAATAAGTCATCCCGCTCAAAACCTGGTGCCAATAACCCCCCACTGTAGGAATACAGTTTCACAATAGCCGCAAGGGGGCCCCCACGTAAATAGCCGCGTGGGGTCCACGGGTCTAAACAGACCACCTCTCCGAAAAAGTACACCGACACGGTGGCCAAACCGCTGGTGTGTGTGTAAGCTCCATGAGCATAACCGCCATGAACCTGTGCCGTACACCTCCCGCGACACTCAGTCGCACCAGTATAGTATAAGGACTCATTTAGTGACCAGGGGTTGAAAAACCTTACATTTTCTCTTGAAGTGATAGATAACCAGTACCCACATTCTCAAATTCTTTGATACGAGTTTTAGTAAAACAAAAGACGGGCAGGGGAGGTCTGAAGGCCACCCCTTCCCAAGATACAGTACCCACCTCGCAAAACAGTCGCCCGAAACACCCGAACGATCCGCACTCTGAAACGACTCCCGAACCTACAGAGTCCCCAAAAAGAAACGTCAGTAACCAACCGTGCCCCGCGGCACACAACCTGTCCCTCGTCCGGATAACGCCGGACCCCTCCTGCCTGACGCGGCGCAAGAACATCGGGGTGCGGCGGTACTTGCTTAGTCCCGCGTGATAAACTACCTCCCAGGCGTAAATCGCGCCCTAGCACTGCATGCTGACAAGCACCCGCAGCGCGGCAAGGCCCCGCGCGACAAAGCCCCGGGCGGCGCGCGGTCTCGCGCTGCGCGGCATGCGTCCGCAGTGCGGCGCAGCCCCGCGAGGTCGGGTTGGCTCCGCGTGGCCGCGCGCTGCGCGGGCATGCGCCCGCAGCGCGGCGCAGCCCCGCGCGGACGGGTTGGCTGCGCGGGCATGCGCCCGCAGCGCTTTAGGGCCCCACGCGGCAAAGCCTTGGCGGCGCGTGGCCCCGCGCTGCGCGGAATGCACCCGTAGTGCGGCGCAGTCCCACGCGGCCGGGTTGGCTGCGCGCGGCCCCGCGCTGCGCGGGCATGCGCATGCAGCGCTTCAGGGCCCCACGCGGCCAAGCCCTGGCGGCGCGCGGCCCCGCGTTGCGCGGCATGCGCCCGTAGCGCGGCGCAGCCCCGCGCGGCTAGGTTTGCTCTGTGCGGCCCCGCGTTGCGCGGGCATGCGCTCGCAGCGCTGCAGGGCCCCCCGCGGTCAAGCCCTGGCGGCGCGCGGGCCCGCGCTGCGCGACATGCGCCCGCAGCGCGGCGCGGCCTCGCGCTGCCGGGTTGGCTGCGCCCGGCCCCGCGTTGCGCGGGCATGCGTCCGCAGCGCTACAGGGCCCCGCGCGGCCAAGCCCTGGCAGCGCGCGGCCCCGCGCTGCGCGGCATGCGCCCGCAGCGCTGCGCGGTCCCGCGCAGCCTGGTTGGCTGCGCGGGCATGCGTCCGCAGCGCTGCAGGGCCCCGCGCGGCCAAGCCCTGGCGGCGCGCGGCCCCGCACTGTGCGGCATGCGCCCGCAGCGCGGCGCGGCCCCGCGCGGCCGGGTTGGCTACGTGCGGCCTCGCGCTGTGCGGACGTGCGCCCGCAATGCACGGCGCGGCGGTGAGGTTGCCGTAGCGACGCAACAAAAGCGAAAAGATACCGAAAAATAGAAAGATCCGGGACCGGGATGGAATGAGGTAGACTAACTTCGTTGAAAGGAGAAGGCGACGCGATCCAACCGACGGCGGTGCTCCGCAGGGTTCGCTCTCTGCAGAAGGCATTGATTCGCTCTGGTTTCGTCACCACGAGGAGGTCGAGGGATAAAAACGCTAACTGGGAAGCGGCGGTCTAAAACTATTCTACTAACAAATGAGTAAAGAAGATTAATTATCAGTACGTACCAACCCTAAGGTGGGATCTATATATATAAGCGGGGAAAACCCCAACTGATCTTGATGGATTGAACCCTTAACGGGTTCGACCTATTGGGTAGTATACCCAATAACACGAAAAGGCTCGATTTGGGAGATCCGTACATCGGAATTCGAATCCGATCGCTTTGCCGTCCTCCAGTGTCCGAGCCCTATCCTAGAAAAATACCCGTGGTCTAGGCCGGTCTATTTGAGAAAACAAGGCGAATAGTTTTCCTCAATTAACCCGAAATTAAGAAAGGTATTCAAGGGCATACTACATGTCATGACACTACATCACTCACTACTTAAAAGAAGTTTCGTCCTCGAAACTTAACCACTACCCTCGCTAGACAAACAGGGAAACGTATATTCAAATCCGATCCCCAAAACCCAAGTAGTTTCCTGCTCCCCAAGATCATTTCCAAGTACCTTTACTTACAGAAAAAGGTCGGTTGCGCAATCTCTGGTCCTCACGTGCCGAAAACCGCACCGGGGTTTCGTCGTAACTTAACTCCTCCCGGAGCTCACTTGTCAAAGCGCTGACGATGTGTGGCGGGTCGGCGAGGTAATTCTGGAACATTGACACGTGAAAGATATGGTGCACCCGGTCAAGGTTAGGCGGCAGAGCCCGTCGATACGTCACCGGACCGATGCGTTCCAAGATCTCAAGCGGTCCCATAAACCGCGGGCTCAACTTGCCCCGCAAATCGAACCTCTTGATCCCCCTTGGAAGGCGAAACTTGGAGCAACACATGCTCCCCGACCCGAAACTCCATATCTCGACGTCTCCAGTCCGCTTAACTTTTCTGCCGACTCTGGGCGGTCAACAACCACTGCCTGACGAGGCGCACCCCTGGTCCTGTTCCTCCACCAAAAGAAAACACCAACCCTACCCATATCCTACCTAGATCGTAGGACCCGGCTATGCTCGGAACCGTAAAGGCCCACTAGGTAAGGCCTAGGCAAAACCCACACCCACACTACTTGCGGACGAACTCCGGCGGTTATGCTTCTTATCGTAGCTCAAGATATCTCTTCCCCATAACCCCCGCCTGACAGGACCGCTGACACACCTACTCCCACTGGCGGATTATTCCTTCCCCGCCAGTCACTGGAATCGACCACGCTAAGTACATCGGAAGTGGGCTGAAGGTTGAGGGATCGGCCCCTTTCGAGCCCAAAGATGCTATCCAACTATCTTCCAATGCTCAACTTGCCCGTGACTCGAAAACGGGCAGGGTTCGCTTTTGCGGACCCAACTCGTGAATCCCAGCGGCCCCGCGCCCGGAGGCACATAGGAAACAGCAAGCAGTCAGTCCACGCAAACAGGTGGCTGCGCTAGTTAGACCCGAGTGCCACCTCGGAATCCTCGAGCGGGATCCCTTCTAGTTCCAAAGGTAGAAAGCCCTGCCCAAAGTTCGCCGGTTAGGGTGGAACGTAACCACATGGTTCGGGGGAAAACCAACTAGTGGTCGGAGTGGGCACGTTCCTACAAAAGGTAAGGGAGGAAAAAGGACTATCTCCTAGTACTAAAGGTAAGGGCGGAGGATAAACGCTGGTGTAAGGAGTGGGATGCTCTGGTCTCCAAAGGACCCTAGAATGGAAGAACTACCAAAGGTGCATTACCTGTTACTACTCCATTCGGGATTGTGCATCTTCTGCCTAGTTGTCACGGGAACTTCGGCCGCAGCCCCTGGGCCAGCGGCGCAGTGCGTAGTAGACTCGGTCTCCGGGTTCTTTATGGTCAGCTTCGGTTGGGTGACCCTCAATTGGGTCATCTTCAACTGGGTCATCTTCCACTGGATCATCTTCAACCGGGTCATCTTCAACTGGATCGTCTTTAACTGGATCGTCGTGAGGAACTTCCTGCGGGCCGATGGGGGCGCTCTTCTCCTTGTGCCGAGGGGCGGTAGGTGAAGTTGTCGGCTTCTGAAGGCAATACGGGCGAAGATGCCCCGGCTTGCCGCAATCAAAATAATGTCCTCGCCTCCATGGACAAATGGCCACCAAGTGTGCTACTCCGCAGATGACGCAAGGCTTGTCCCCTGATCCCCGTCCTCTCGTCGGCGTGTTATGGTTTCCTTGCTTCGTCTTCGGAGGCTTGGAGGGTCTGCTTTCCTTGGGAATACCCTTCCCAGAGCAAGGGTGAGGTCTCTTTTGGCCCCGTTTGGGTTCACGGTCCTTCTGTCGGGCACGGGCGACGGCCTGTTCCCGCTCTATCCAATAGCTCTGTCAACCACCTATCGAAAGGTGGACATGCCCGCTGCTGGGACTACCCGAAAAGGGTCGCCCCCTAGGCCGTCCCCAAAAAGGTATGCCATATAGGGTCCGCCCCTCCCGCCAAAGGGAGTGCGTTCGGTCACGATGAGGTCTTGTGCCAACGAGTACATGTGTTCCGTGAGGGTCAACAGTTGCCCGGCCATGTCATGTAGCTGTTGTAGAAGGAATAGATTCACCACACTAGTCGGGTTAGTCGCATCCATTTTTGCGTTGCTGATCGATGTCCGAATCCAGCCGTTATCTGTGCACACATAGCAAAACAAGTCAACCCTAAACTTGACAGGTTTAGCATCACGACCTACGATCCACCCGAGACCCCGTTTTCCCCCACCCCCACATCACTCGCGCTCTACGCACCTATTACTCAATTGACGCACTGGTTAATTGTTAGCGGCATTTCATGTTGTGGATGTTGGACACCGACTAACGTGGTTAAAGGCGTTATTCTCTGATACCATAAAATCTGTCACGCCCCGGAGGTTTTAAATAAGCGGAAAACGTGTATATAATTTTGTTTTTTTGAAAACAACCCCACCCTCTGGTACGTGCCAGACCCGCCACACATACAAATTCACTCCTCAAACGGCCGGAGTCTCCTTTTTATATGTACGACGTCACAAATACAACAGTGCACTTCAACCACACTGGTCGGTTAGATAACAAGGCAAACATCTTTAAAGACTAAACATTTTTTTAAAAGGGGCCACCAATATTTTGAAAGGATAAATCCACGAGTTTATAAACCGGTGTCCACACGACACGTATTCTTTTGAAAACCAATTTCGCAAACCCTTCCTTTATTTTAAAAACAACGACCCAACTAAGAGGAATAAAAAGGAACATTCAACACAGAGTACCAACATCCACAAGACAAAAAGGTTCCAATCCAACATCCACAAAAATCGTAATGCACGCACACAACTAACTAACTACGAAAGGGAACAAAAGTAAGAAAATGTCACCAGCCCCAAACGAGGCTAAACTCCCTAATGGTGCGGCCTCCCCGTCGTCCCTGACCCAGAACCGAACCTGTCACCAAAGTGGGGAATTAGTGACAAAAGAATAAAATACTGAAAAATTGTAATAGATGCTAGAAAAGTATGAGAACCAATAGTTAAAAAGATAATTACACAGAACTGTAACCCTGAGCATCCGCAACCCCAACCTGCTACGCGAAGAGTCATACTAAAAGAACCTGGCACAATATCGCCATGTCGGTCCGAGGACCTCAGGCAAAATAAGTCATCCCGCTCAAAACCTGGTGCCAATAACCCCCCACTGTAGGAATACAGTTTCACAATAGCCGCAAGGGGGCCCCCACGTAAATAGCCGCGTGGGGTCCACGGGTCTAAATAGACCACCTCTCCGGAAAAGTACACCGACACGGTGGCCAAACCGCTGGTGTGCGTGTAAGCTCCATGAGCATAACCATCGTGAACCTGTGCCGTACACCTCCCACGACACTAAGTCGCACCAGTATAGTATAAGGACCATTTAGTGACCAGGGGTTGAAAAACCTTACATTTTCTCTTGAAGTGATAGATAACCAGTACCCACATTCTCAAATTCTTTGATACGTGTTTTAGTAAAACAAAAGACGGGCAGGGGAGGTCTGAAGGCCACCCCTTCCCAAGATACAGTACCCACCTCGCAAAACAGTCGCCCGAAACACCCGAACGATCCGCACTCTGAAACGACTCCCGAACCTACAGAGTCCCCAAAAAGAAACGTCAGTAACCAACCGTGCCCCGCGGCACACAACCTGACCCTCGTCCGGATAACGCCGGACCCCTCCTGCCTGACACCGCGCAAGAACACCGGGATGCGGCGGTACTTGCTTAGTCTCGCGCGATAAACTACCTCCCAGGCATACATCGCGCCCTAGCACTGCGCGCTGTCAAGCACCCACAGCGCGGCAAGGCCCCGCGCGGCCAAGCCCCAGGCGGCGCGCGGCCTCGCACTGTGCGGCATGCGCCCGCAGCGTGGCGCAGCCCCGCGCGGCCGGGTTGGCTGCGCACGGCCCCGCGCTGCGCGGCATGCGCCCGAAGCGCGGCGCAGCCCCGAGCGGCCGTGTTGGATGCGCGGGCATGCGCCCGCAGCGCGGCGCAGCCTCGCGCGGCCGGGTTGGCTGCGCGTGGCCCCGCGCTACGCGGGCATGCGCCCGCAGCGCTGCAGGGCCCCGCCCGGCCAAGCCCTGGCGGCGTGCGCAGCCCTATGCGGCCGGGTTGGCTGCGCGTGGCCCCGCGCTGCGCGGGCATGTGCCCGCAGCGCTTAAGGGCCTCGCATGCGCCCGAAGCGCGGCGCGGCCCTGAACGGCCAGGATGGCTGCGCGCGGCCCCGCGCTGCGCGGGCTTGTGTCCGCAGCGCTGCATGCCCCCGCGTGGCCAAGCCCTGGCGGTGCGCGGCCCTGCGCATTGCGGCATGCGCCCGCAGCGCGGCGCGACCCTGCGCGGCCGGGTTGGCTGCGCGCTGCGCGGAAGTGCTCCCGCAACGCACGGCGTTGCGGTGAGGTTGCCGTAGCGACGCAACAAAAGCGAAAAGAAACCGAAAAACGGAAAAATCCGGGACCGGGAGGGAACGAGGTAGACTAACCTCGTTGAAAGGAGAAGGCGACGCGATCCAACCGACGATGGTGCTCCGCAGGGTTCGCTCTCTGCAGAAGGCGTTGATTCGCTCTGGTTTCGTCACCACGAGGAGGTCGAGGGATAAAAACCCTAACTGGGAAGCGGCGGTCTAATACTATTCTACTAACAAATGAGTAAAGAAGATTAATTATTAGTACGTACCAACCCTAAGGTGGGATCTATATATATAAACGGGGAAAACCCCAACTGATCCTGATGGATCGAACCCTTAACGGGTTCGACCTATTGGGTAGTACCCAATAACACGAAAAGGCCCGATTTGGGAGATTCGTACATCAGAATTCGAATCCGATCGCTTTGCCGTCCTTCGGTGTCCGAGCCCTATCGTAGAAAAATACCCGTGGTCCAGGCGGATCTATTTGGGAAAACACGGTGAATAGTTTTCCTCAATTAACCCGAAATTAAGAAAGGTATTCAAGGGCATACTGCATGTCATGACACTTCATGGAAGCTACAGAGTTGTGACCCTGTGTGTGGTGGACTTAGTGATTTAGGTTGGAGTCTTGTTTGGGGATTACCTTGAGTTTCTTGTGGCTGTCTTAGCAGAAGGTGAAGAGTGGTTGCATGCGCGAGTGTCGAAGCTTCTTCTCGGTAGCACCTTGATAGTGGGTTGTACCACACCACTTCGACTGCTTGCGGTTGTTGGATAGCGATCCAGGTAGGTTAGTGTTGAGACCGAAATTTTCGCCACTTAAGGGAATGACATGTGTCGTATACCGTCGACTAAGAATATCAGCCGATGAAGGGAAGGACCAACCGAAGAAGAATTCGCGTCCTGATCCGAACCAATCTCAGTCGTGTGAGAACGCGACGCGCGATGTGCACTATCGGCTGAAGGCATCAGCCGATAGGAGAAGCAGTCGACGAGGAGTTATCGCCTTATCCAGGATCAACTTCGGCCAAAGAAGGACATCATATCAGTCAAACGACAAAGAAGGCGGAGTCAAAGTCATCCTTCGGCTGAGCAAGCCGAAGGAGGAAGGGCTTTGGAATGATAAGGGTACGAGATTCAGAGCGCGAATCTCATAACGGATTCCGAAAAGGCAAGCGACGTTCGGTATTGGAAAGCACCGAGTATCACGCTCTGGCGCAATGATAAGGGGATGAACTTGGACAGAAAAATGATTACTATCCTATTGAAAGAAGTTTGATTCAAAAGAAAGTAGTTGAGGATTTTACGATAACTCTCCCCAAATTATGCCGATATTTCAAAATCGGCGCCTGTAAGTATGGTTAGGGAAGTGTATAAATACTCGAACCACCGAAGAAAGAGGGGTCCTGCAACCTCGTAAGTCAGGACCACCCCCTTGCTTTTCATATCTTTCATATCTACATTTATCGCTTTCCTAGATAATTTTACCGCATTTCCTAGGAGTAGAATTACTTATAATTTCTTACTTTTCCTCCTCATTGTATCCCCTTTCCAATCAATACAAAGTTCTAATCGGCTCATCAACCATGTCAAATTATTGTCTCTACTATCTGGTTCGGCTACTCTAGGCTGGACTCAGCCTCTCTCTATCTCCATATTCCATTTCGGCTAATCTAAGCCGGACGGTAGTGAGAATTTAAGTGAGAAAAATCCGGCCGAGCATATCCCTCATCGGCTCGATCGCTTTATCCATTGGCACGCGACGCATCATATTCAGAGGGTCAATCGAACCACGGGGCCGGTCGATGACCGACGTTTTCGGCCCCAACAATCTTTTGGCATACCCGGTGGGACACTCAGGTAAACTATTGCTTTAATCCTCTTGAAAATGTATGCAGATAGTAGTATCTATGGACGGTCGGCTCAACGGGAGCCGAGCCTAGAAGAGGCGTTTAGGCAAATGACCCAAGCGCTAGATTCTTTCGAGAGGGCGCAGACGCATCTCGAGAAAGACAGCCAGGCACGCGGCACGCACCTAGACATGGCGTTGGCCGCCGTCGCGGCCTCTAATGACAACATCTGTCGGCTCGGGCCATTTTTTGTCCGAAATGGGCCATACTATGGGAGGTATATCTCCGCAGCACCCGAGCAATTGTCGACGCAATCGATCACAATGGCGCCGGCGATGCTGACGGTGCAACCACAATTTACACCATCGGCGGCTACTTATCAAGCGGCACAGTCGCTTGGGGCAGTACAGCTGCAAATGACCCCGTACCAGGCGGGGACTTGGCCAATAGGACAGAATATTGGCCATCATCATCACGAGAACTATTGGGGGATTTCTCTGCCTCCCCCACAGCCGTTTATCCAGCTACAAGCTAGGGGCAGGAATGGCAGGCAGGTCCCGTAGGGACCGGTTCAGTATCAGACCGGCCATTACGGGCCGTCACCTCCACCAGCACAGCCGGCGGCTCCGGTACCTCAAGCCGAGCTCGCCGAAAGAGTCGGGGGCAGGAATGATGGACAAGTCTTTCCTCAAGGACCTCTTCAACAACAGGCTGGCCAATACGAACCGCCACCTCCACCGGTACAGCTGGCGGGTCCGGTACTGCAAGCCGGGTTCGCCGAGACGGCTGGGGGCGGGAATGGCAGGCGGGTCCTTCCGCCAGGATCGCCTCAGGCTCAGGCTAGCCATTACGGGTCACCACCTCCACCAACGCAACCGGCGGTCCCAGCACCTCCCGTGGGGCTCGCCGAAGTACAAGCCCATGTAGAGGGAGTTATCCACAACACCGCTTGCCTGGAAACCAAGATGGCAATGCGACCAGTACAAAGGTCTCCGCACCCCGCGCAAGTGAACACGGTGGGCTCCAAAGGAAAGGAGCCGATCTAGGGGCCCAAGTCCCCAATGAAGAAGAAATCGGCTCGAGGTATGTTTCGGTTCTGCATCCGGTGCAAGGCCAAAATGATGGAGGAGGATTGGAATGTCCTCCTCATCGACATGCTCGAGGAGGTAAAGAGGTGGTTTGCCTTCATCAGCGAAGGGGTACACCACCACGACCATGGGCCGAACCCGAGTTCGGCTGAATGATCCAGCAAGCGGTCCTCCGAAGAAGAGGACGGGGAAGAAGAACAAAACCGTCCCGCCTAGAGGGTGTCGCAGGAATTCCACGGCAGAGGCAGGCTGAGGTCGACCTCCTTTGGCCATAAGGGGCCACGAGACCCACAACAACAGTAGGGTCCCTAGCGTGGCTATAACGAAAGCCGAGTCCAGGGGGTACCCCACAGACATTTCGGCCAACAGTCTGAAGGAGACCAGCGTATGGGCCCTCACAATACCCAAAATGGATTAGGCCCCACCAGAGGCTTGGGCCGCTGAAGGCATAGAGGAGCCCAGCTAACCGCCAGTGGAGAGGGGCCACTCCGCGACCTCCCAACCGACAGACGCTGGGGGCAAGAGAAGTCCCGTCAGCTCCTGATTCAGACTTCCCTCGGCCCACCAAGGAAGAAATGGAGGCCTTGGGCATTCAGTTAGCCCGGGAGCCACGACTATGATCGAAGTGGGAAAACCCATCCACTAAAGAAAAACCCTAAGTGGGAAACTCCATTCACTAGAGAAATCCGATCTCCAATCTGATGTACAAGTAAACATCCGGTCAACCGCCCAATGTCCGCTGTCGCTGCAATACCCCACAATCCACAATCTGGTATGACAAATCCTGACTCAATAAACCCGGCTACACTATCCTACAACCCTACTCAAACCCGAGCAATACCACATGTATCTCAATAAAAGGAGAAAAGGTGCCAATATGGTTTCTCCTAAGTCAAATTCCAATGATAGTGTAGCAGTAAAAGGTGGCCTATCTAGATGTCCATACAAGCATGCAAGTGTCCTTATGATGATAAAAGAAAAATAGATATCGTTGTTCTCACATTAATTAGAGCATGTTATTCCAGGATAATAATAGATCTCATAAGAACACTAAGTACTAACATAGCACATGTCCAATCTATACAAGCATGCATGTTACCCACAATGTACTAGTCAGCAATCAACAACGGGGATCACTCTAATATTCCTTGTGAGTAAGTCAAAAATATGAGGTCCACAACAATCACCCACCTCGGTCGTGAAGCACGGATCCCAACACGCCCTCACTCTAGGTAAACCATGGCACACCGCAAAAGCTGCAAAGATGACCCACACGGTGCACAATTAAACCCAAAACCGCAATCTACCACTGTCCACACAATCCAGTCTAGAAAATAGTTAATTTTACCTGTGGGATGATCTCAAAAAAATCCAGAAAAATAACCGCTGCGATCGTCGCGTCGAGTAGATGTGAAACGAGTACTCGCACGTCCCGTTCTGACACCTGTAGGCCAAGATACAAATAAAACACCACTGCGAGTCCAAAACTTCCACAATCAATAATCTATAGCTTTTAGTCCAGAAAAAGTGGAATTATCACCTTTGAAGCAATCTCCAAAAATTCCAAAAAAATCACGACGGCGTTCCTCGCGACAAGTAGATGTAAAACAAGTACTCACACTCCTCGTTCCGATGCTCGTGGGCCGAGAAAACCCACAATCACTCCAATGCTGTCCAAATTTTCACCGCAGAAAATAGGGTCACAAGATGGTCCGAAAGACCCAAGAAAAGCTCGAAATGGAGGAAAACTGTAAATATAAGAATTGTAGCCCTACCCGTCGAGAAAATGTAGGTGCAAGAATCACCCGAAAACTCCTTCGGGGTAGCCCAGGGGAGTCCGCAGACCAAAACACAATGAAAAAGGCCACCAAGGAAGGAGCGTCGCAGTGCGCCGAATCGCAGTAGATGTCGAAGTAGCGTCCTCCAAAAATCCTGGAACTCCTCCACAAGGTGTAGAACAAAAGGGTGAACAACTTCTCTGTAGGAAGCCCACAGTGAAAAAGCCCAACAAAACGAGAAAAAGTAGGTGAAGGGGACCTATTTATAGGCCTAGCCCAAAAAGCCCAAGATTTCGGATTCGGGCCCATGTTTTCGGGCGCCCGAATCCAACGGGCGCACAAAACTGGATCTCGAGCCCCGTCCGACTAGCGCCTGGAACGCCCTGCACTTGACACGTGTCCCAAACAGGGAACAGCAAGTGCAAGGCCGCTCGGGCGCTGCCACGTGTCGCGCCCCCGTCAACGCGGGTGGGTGGCGCCCGCGAATCGCAGGGCGCCACGTGGCTCGCCCGCGCGACCCGCCGACCGCGCCCACGCGCACCTCACCGGCCGGGCCACCTGCCCCCACGCGCACACGCATCCAGAGGCGCTAGTGCGTGCCTCCGTGGACCGTGCCGCATGAGCCCGCGTATCACAGGTTGCCACGTGTCCCCGCGCCCGGTCCATGCACCCGCGCGGGGTTCGGTGGACCGTGCAACCTGAACCGGCCAATCTGGGAACGCCACGTGTCTCCCGCCCGGTCCATGCACCACTCCACGCCTCTCTGTGGACTGCACTTAGTGAACCGGCCAATAATAGGCTGCCACGTGGCACCCCAGCTGTCTACGGTCTCCCCCATGCACCAGAATCCACTGTAAACTTCAGGGAGCCCCTTTTTGGGCATCCGGACTCAAAAAAATATAAGCAAATAGCCGTTTTCAAATGTTTTTCCGCGCTAAATCCAAATTCGACCTCCGATCAGCCTGAAACCTCTTCTAAAATTTGGCAAAAGCAGCCGAAAGACAGGCTTGATCCATAAACCTTACTGAGTCTATCTAACACATCTACTTGATGCGTTACGGGCCCGACACACCAATAACAGGTGTTTCACATCGTGGATTCACGGGAAAAAGCTACATGGGGATTTGGGGCTCTACACCAGCCATGGCCCAATGTAGTATCACGACCTTTCTTATTTTTCTTTTTATTTCTTTTTGAATAAATTAGTTGTTAGGGGATTAAATTATCGAGTTTTCTTGGGTAGAACGTCGGTGCTTGCAGTTATTTTTCTGTGATAGAGCTCGAAAATCGGTGAACGGCAAAGCGATCGGATCTGAAATCCGATTTGCGGATCTCCCGGAATGGGGTTTTGAAGGTCTCGGTGTTCATCGTGTGCATCGGGATCCGTGCTAATTGACACGGGACGTTTGATGAGCGACACACTTTTCGAGGAGATGGAAATCTTTCCTTTATATACTGAATAAGGGTTTTGTTTTGTACGTATAAGAGAAATATAATATTTATTTATTTAATTAATTTCTTTCATGAAACGAAAACCCTAGTTCAGAGAGAAAAAGAGAGCGATTCCGTTCTTCTTCGTGGATCAACGTGCCGGAGGCGGGGAGCAGAACCGGATTCTTATCAACTGCGAGGAACGAGTTCTTCTCCTTCTTCCTCTTCTCCTCCGTGAGTGCAAGGTTAGCCCGTTTGCTAGTTTTCGGTGGTTTGTTTTCCGTTTGTGCGTTTTACGTCGGGGGTTTCGCCGTTTTGTTTTGCTTGTGTCGTTGATAGCCGCCGCCGCCGCGTTGCACTGGCGCGCCGCCGGCGCGAGGCCCTAGTCGCACCATGCGCCTGTGCGGGAAAGTGCCGCGCGGGGCCGCCGCCCGCATCGCATGAAGCGCGCGCCCGCGCGGGGCTGGTGCTGTCACGCCCCGGAGTCGAAACTATGACCCGGGCTCGCCAACAGATCCGCCATCTGTACGAAAACTGCCGCACAGACGAAGCGTGTACCCTGCAAGTCAGATCTAAAACTAAAACATGTATCAGAGCTGAGACTAAAAACCAAAAGCTAAAGAAATCCACATTGAAAATCTGAATAAGAAAAATCATCTCCACCAATACACAAATCCTCAATACAGATCTCTCGAATGAATAATAAAATACAAGCCTCACCCTCTCAGAACAAAAGTGGAATCATAAAACTAACAGGGTACATCTACCTCTGACTCAAAATGCTGGTAAGGAACTACTCGGCCACGTCCTCACCTCGTTCAGCTGTCTCCGCGCGAGCTAAGCCGGAACAACAGCCTCAGAAAACCTGTCACCGCAGCGGGTGTGAGATCTACTGCAGAAGGTAGATCTCAGTGGGTACGGTCATCAATATCCACGGTATGCCCACTAAGTCTACTGGAGGCACAACAGATAGGTATGCAAAAAGAAAAGGGGTAAGCAGGAAAGAAACTACAACTAACATGTATCAACATCATGCTGAAGGAACTCTACTCTGACCCTGCTATGCATACACTCACACTGCTAATAATATGCCTCAAGTACCATGCTCAAAGGGAAACTCATCAATGAACATGCTATGCCATCACTCTCTCAATGTCACCCAATCTCAATGACTGCCTCATAGGGTCCAGTCAAGCCTGCGCCAAATCTACTGCCACCTCATCCACACTGGGACGGGACTTACGTAGGGCGTCCCACACGGACTATCTCAATCTCAAGCGAACTCTAGTGTATCAACTAGTCGCATCATCAACACGCACCCGGGGCGTAGCTCGAGGGGAGCGACCCCACCGAACTCAAGTATCTCATCAATCTCATATGTCTCAATAAGCGGCACATGCAGGCTATAGCCCACGATCAAACAGATCGGTATCTCAAAGCTTAAAGCACAAGTCAGTCGGAAAAAGAACCTCGACTCAATCAGGAATAGCCCAAACATTCTCACAGCTATGTCGGAGAACCCTCAACGACTCAATCTGATAATGCACGACCATGGCTGAGTCGGGAAACCTCCGCGACTCGATCTGCCAGAACCCCAAAAATCCTCAAAACTAAGTGGGAGAACCACCTCCACCACTAAATCAGAAACACAACCCATGATCTAGAATAAACCCCTCAATCCCAACAAGGAAGAAGAACTCCCATGACACTAGAAACTCGACAGACGATGCTCTAAAAATACACTCGGCCCTCTGGCACTAGTACTCATGCAACTCGAACAATCTGGACCATTCATAATGTTCTCAATAATTAAAAACCCTTTTAAAATGGAGTTTTAACTTAAAACGGGGTACTAAAATATTATGAAGGTCCAGATGCAACCTAAATCTCAAATGGATATGCAGTCTAGTGTCAAATAACCTCTAGATCATACTAAAAATGTCTGGGGTTCATGAAAGTCTTTCTACAATTTTCTAGGCAACTATCAGATTTATCAACACACAAAAATTAAGCTAAACATGATGAACATGCTTACAGAAGCATTAGAGGGCATTCCATAAATCTCGAAGAAATTCCTACCCACCTGGAATGCTATTCGTAGGCCAAGCCGAAGTCGGTGAAGCGTCGAACTCACAAATGACGAAAATGCCCTCGCGTGCGCGCACACTGCCGAGCGCTCCAAAAACTCCACCAAAGCTCACAGCAGCCTCACAAGCATCTCAACGCCACCTCCGTGCGCTCCGATCCTCTCCGCGGCCATCCCACAGCACGCGCACACCCACACGCACGCACGCACGCACGACATGGTTCCGCGCGACGAAACTCCAAACTCGCAGCATGTAGTAGCCGCTGGTTTAAAATGTTCTTGGGTCTACTTTTGGTTTTCATTTATTTCGCAATTCGTTTCGGGGGGCTGGAGGGTGATCGAATAATTCCTTGTTTCCGGACAGACCGTCGGGGCTCGCGGGTATTTTTAGTTAATAGAGCTCGCAAAACGGAGAACGGCGGCGAAATCGGTTTTGAATTCCGACACCGGAATCTCCCGGAATAAATTCCGGAAGGTAGCTAGCGGTTCAGGGGGTCAACGTGGTTTTTCAGGCAGACCGGACCCTGGTTCGCACCCGACTTGTACCCACTTTTGACTTGAACCGGGTTCATTCCCATTCCCCAACTTAACCGCTCCCGCCACCTTAATCGCTCCCGCCTTTTCCCGGTCGTACAACTCCCCACAAACCGCCCCAACTCCCCACCACTTCCCCCCAACTTCCCACAACCCCACAACTTCCCACGAACCGCCCCAACTTCCCACCACTCCCCCCAACTTCCCGCCACTCCCCACAACTCCCCTTAACTCCCCTGCGTACGAAACCCCAAAGGCAACGAAAACCCACTTCCCCAACCTTTCAGTTTCCCAACCGAACCTTACCGTTCCCCAACCGATCGAGTGGAGAAGCAAGGCGGAGCGGGTGAGGAGAAGGAAGATCGCCGGCGTACCCTTCACCCAAGAACAGGACGATCATCCCCTAGATCAACCCTAGCCGACGAAACCAAGGTAAGCATGGCTTAGGGTTCTTGATTTGGGCGTTTCTTGGTTTTCTTAGGAAAAAAGGGGAAGAGGGGAGTCGGTGCCATCACCGGAGCCACGCATGCGGGCGGCGCTGCAT
The DNA here is from genome assembly GCA_029204045.2 of Tillandsia leiboldiana. Lineage (NCBI taxonomy): Eukaryota > Viridiplantae > Streptophyta > Magnoliopsida > Poales > Bromeliaceae > Tillandsia > Tillandsia leiboldiana. The sequence goes on along the minus strand of CM055063.1, from coordinate 38,201,033 downwards.
GAGGGCGGCGCCGCGTGCATCCGCATGCGGGCGGCACCGCATGCGGGTGGCGCCGCATGCGGGCGGCGCCGCATGCCCCTGCATGCGGGCGGCGCCGCATGCCCCTGCATGCGGGCGGCGCCGCATGCCCCTGCATGCGGGCGGCGCCGCATGCGGATGCGGGCGCCGCATGCGGGCGGCACCGCATGCGGATGCGGGCGCCGCCGCATGCGGGCGGCTCCGCATGCGGGTGCGGGCGGCACCGCATGTGGGCGGTGCCGCGTGCGGGCGCCGCCGTATGCGGGCGGCTCCGCATGTCGGTGCGGGCGGCACCGCGTGCGGGCGGCGCCGCACGCGGGCGGCTCCGCATGCGGGTGCGGGCGGCACCGCATGCGGGCGGCACCGCATGCGGGTGCGAGCGGCACCGCATGCGGGCGGCGCCGCGTGCCCCCGTATGCGGACAGCGCCGCATGCGGGCTGCACCGCACGCGGGCGGCACCGCATGCGGGCGGCGCCGCGTGTGGGCGGCACCGCCTGCGGGCGGCGCCGCGTGCGGGCGGCACCGCATGCGGGCGGCGCCGCGTGCGGGCGGCACCGCATGTGGGCAACGCCGCGCGCACCCCCAAGTGGGAAGCGCCGCATGTGGGTGACGCCGTGTGCGGACGGCGCCGCACGCAGTTATTACGCCGCCCAGCCGTGCGGGGCCGGGCGCGTACGTGTACGAATTGTGCGCAAGGTGGGGGGGCGCCGGGTGTTCTAGTCGTTAATCTTACAGAGTCTTAAATTTCTGACTCCTGTATGACAGGTTCTTGTAGGTCCGGGCGGGCACCCGAGACGCGGGAGAACCTAGCATCGGTGAGGAGCGCGACAACAAGGTGGGTTTACGGTCGAGGCTGAGTATTGTGTTAGTATTCCGAAAGGGATTTTTATTGTTAATCGGTACTAACACTGACGGTTTCTATGATGTACTATATTACCCCGTGTCTTGGTTACTTATGCTCGAGTTGCGACACGCGCACCCGCGGTCTGGCCACAGCAAAGGGTGCTCTTTTCCGGAAAGGCGGTCTTCGACCCGTGTTACCCCACGAGGTGACGTAGTGGGGGCCCCCGTAGGTGTGGGGTTTGAGGCATCAAGGTGCGAGCGGTGCGACCTGTCGGGATTGGTGCCCGACGAGGTCAGGTGTGCGACCCGCCGGGATTGGTGCCCGATGAGGTCAAGTGTGCGACCCGCCGGGATAGGTGCCCGACGCGGTCAGGTGTTACAGGTGTTACCGGGGTTACAGGTGTTACAGGTGGTACAGGTGGTTGCGAGTTACCGTTACGAGTAGAGTGGTTGTTCCGGCTAGTCTTACTTTTGTGGCTTGGTATTACTTTACTGCTTTAGTATTGTTTTTATGATAGTGTCGCTGACTACCCACTCTGTGACAGGTACCTCCAGGGGGTAGAGGTAGGCGACGGTGAGGCCGAGGTGGTAGCAGTCGGGCTGAGGGAGCCCTAGTATGCTGTTTTCTTTACTTTCTCTGCATTTCATTCGGTATTGTAGGTTACTGTGTGGTTCTCGATACCCTTGTGGGGTCGTGTGGATGTTGAGTACTTTCATTCTGGTTATGCACTACTGTTTCCTTTATTGTTCCCGTTTGGCCGTTTTCTAAACAAACCAACTAGAAAACAAAAGAAAAAGGACTTCGAAAACTGTTTTCAAAAGTCTAGGGTCGGGTGGGCCCGCTTTCTAAACCTTGTGGATTTATGCCGTTTCCCAGTCGGTTTTTCAAAACCTAAGGCCGTGTGGGCCTGTTTTCAAAACGGTGAGTTTATACGTTCAACCTGACTGGCCACGGGTATTGTTTCGCCTTCATGCACCGTACTACTTCGAACTGTTGTGATTAAATGGAAAATGATTGCTTATGTTCGACTATTGTAACAGCCGCGACGCCGTGCATATACAGAGGAGACTCTGCCCGATTTTCGAGTAAATCTGTATATGTGGCGGGTCTGGGCACGCGCCGGGGAAGGAGATTTTTAAACAAAAAAAATTTTTGTACGCACCTTACGCTTACTTTGGTGTATCGTTTCCGCTAAAATAAAACCCCCGGGGCGTGACAGATTAAGATGGTATCAGAGACTTTGCTTTAATCACAACAGTGACGGCCCAACATCCACCGAGATATCACACTTAACTACGAATAAATGAAATGTGTGGGACGTAAGGGTGTAGGACGTGAGTGAACATGGGGGGAGGGGGTTTGTGTGATTTAATTACGCACGGTTTTCTTGGTATGCTGGGACTAATGTGTTTCCTTGGTGTGCACAGATAGAAGCCCGATTTTGGGTAGGTAACTGCTGCCGGACATGGACCTTGCAGCAGAGGCGAACCGCTTACTACGCAACCAGCTGCGCGACGTGGCTGGGCAACTGCTAACCCTCGCGGAGCACGTGGGTATACTGACCCAGGAGCTTGAGGGTGTCGACCACGCCCAGCACGGCACCGGTGGTGTTAACCCCCGTGGGATACCACCGACTGGCGTTTCCACATTTCAGGGAGCGGTCAACCTGGCCGTGCGCGCGGAGCTAGAGCGTACACGGCGGGCACACCCCTACCCCCGCCCGACAGGGGACCCCTACCAGTGCGGCAGAGCGACCAAGCGCCAGAGGAACGGGCCGAAACCCGGGCAGGCGATGAGGGAGGGACCTGCACCACCAACGCCATGCGTCATTTGTGACGGTGCGCATCCAATGATGGATTGCCCTTGGCGGGACGAACATTGCTTCCGGTGTGGCAGGCCGGGCCACACACGTTACGAGTGCCCCCGGAAGCCGGGCGTCACCAGACCCCCGGCACCGAGACCTGACGACCCACGCCTGACGGACTCTTCCGATACCGAGTCCCCACCCCGCCACGCCGAACGTAGCTGGCCCAGAGGTTGTGGACGGACCTCCCCAGCCGCCCCGGGGAGCAGTGATGCAGAATCCTAGAACCGGAAATCACAGGTATATATATATATTTTTTCTTTCTCCCTTTACCTCTTCTTGGTTAGGCATCGATTCCCATCTTTCGTTTTTGTCTTTTTCTTTCTCCGCGTACTGTGCGGTTGTGCCGGGGGGGGGGGTTTATATAGGATAGGAGTGGGGTTACTCCCCTAGTCCGCCTTAGGAGTTGTGAACGGAAATCACAGAGTGGGAAGGCGGGTCGGGCGCCAGGTAGGAACCCCTTACAAATGGTTCTGAGGAGAGAACCCTACCTAGTTTGTTGGTCTGTTCAAACCCCCGGAGGGGGAACGTCGCGGAAGTGGCCACTACCGCGACTGTAGCAGACAAGGTGTCACCACCCCCCGACGACGACATCAGAGGCGGTGTCTTGAGTTACGGAAGGATTACGACCTAACGATCCAATACCACCCCGGGGAAAGCAAACGTGGTAGCGGACGCTCTGAGCAGGAAGGGGCGATTGGAGGGAGGATCGGTGGGTGCGATAACTGAGCAGAGCAACTTGATCGCGGAATTCTCACGACTAGGGTTGGAAGTAGTGCCAGCAGGCACGGTTGCGCAACTTCTAACTTTGGTGGTCAAGCCAACACTGCTAGAAAAGATTCGAGAGGGACAGCAGGCGGACTCACACTTACAGCTCGTAAGAGACAAGATCTCACTGGATCAGGAAGGTGACTTTTCATTGGAAGGCGATGACACTCTACGGTTCCGCGGGCGGATTTGCGTGCCGGATACCCCGGAATTGAAGAAGGAAATTCTGTCTGAGGCACACAGCGCCCCTTATGCAGCGCATCCAGGAGGCACAAAGATGTACAGGGACCTCAAGCAGACCTTCTGGTGGCCCAAGATGAAGAGGGATGTAACTCGATTTGTAGCTCATTGCCTAGTGTGTCAACAGATAAAGGCGGAACATCAACGACCGGCGGGAAAGTTACAACCCTTACCGGTACCGGAGTGGAAGTGGGATCATATCACCATGGACTTTGTCACCGGGTTCCCACGTTCACCACAAGGACACGACACAATATGGGTTGTGGTGGACCGGCTAACTAAGTCAGCGCACTTCTTGCCGATTCACACAACCTGGACCAGAGAGCGGTTGGCTCAAGTCTACCTCAGCGAGATTGTAAGACTACATGGGGTACCGGCATCGATCACATCAGACAGAGACACGCGTTTTGTCTCAAAGTTTTGGCAGAGTCTGCAACAAGCCTTGGGGACTAAATTGCACTTCAGCACAGCCTTCCACCCTCAGACAGACGGGCAGTCGGAGCGAGTGATTCAGACGCTAGAGGACCTGCTTCGGGCCTGTGTACTCGATTGGGGAGTCGGTTGGGAGCGCTACCTACCACTTGTAGAATTCGCTTACAACAATAGCCACCAGGTCAGCATCCTGATGGCACCCTACGAAGCCTTATACGGGAGACGCTGCCGATCCCCGATCTGTTGGGACGACCTGGGAGAACGGAAGTTCTTGGGACCCGACTTGGTGGAAGAAACAGAAGAGAAGGTGCGCCTCATCAGACAGCGCTTACTAACTGCCCAGAGTCGACAAAAGAGCTACGCGGATCAAAGACGCCGCGACTTAGAGTTCCAGGTGGGAGAACACGTGTTTTTGCGGGTCTCGCCGTCCAGGGGAATCAAGCGATTCGGGTTAAAAGGCAAGCTAAGCCCGCGGTTCGTGGGGCCATTCGAGATCCTGGAACGGATTGGCCCAGTGGCTTACCGCCTTGCCCTACCACCGAACCTCAACCGGATTCATGACGTGTTCCACGTTTCGATGCTCAAGAAATACCTCCCCGACCCGTCGCATGTTCTGGACGTCTCGACACTCGAACTAAAGGAGGACCTAATCTTCGAGGAAACCCCTGTGCGAATACTAGTAAGAGAAAGCAAGACGCTTCGAAACCGAGACATCCCCTATGTGAAGGTGCACTGGAACAACCACGAGGAGCGGGAAGCGACGTGGGAACTAGAATCGAAGATGAGGGAGGGCTACCCTTATCTCTTTACCGCGAACCAGGATTGAGTTTCGAGGACGAAACTCGTTTTAAGAGGTGAGTGGTGTAGTAGCCGCTGGTTTAAAATGTTCTTGGGTCTACTTTTGGTTTTCGTTTATTTCGCAATTCGTTTCGGGGGGCTGGAGGGTGATCGAATAATTCCTTGTTTCCGGACAGACCGTCGGGGCTCGCGGGTATTTTTAGTTAATAGAGCTCGCGAAACGGAGAACGGCGGCGAAATCTGTTTTGAATTCCGACACCGGAATCTCCCGGAATAAATTCCGGAAGGTAGCTAGCGGTTCAGGGGGTCAACGCGGTTTTTCAGGCAGACCGGACCCTGGTTCGCACCCGACTTGTACCCGCTTTTGACTTGAACCGGGTTCATTCCCATTCCCCAACTTAACCGCTCCCGCCACCTTAATCGCTCCCGCCTTTTCCCGGTCGTACAACTCTCCACGAACCGCCCCAACTCCCCACCACTTCCCCCCAACTTCCCACAACCCCACAACTTCCCACGAACCGCCCCAACTTCCCACCACTCCCCCCAACTTCCCGCCACTCCCCACAACTCCCCTTAACTCCCCTGCGTACGAAACCCCAAAGGCAACGAAAACCCACTTCCCCAACCTTTCAGTTTCCCAACCGAACCTTACCGTTCCCCAACCGATCGAGTGGAGAAGCAAGGCGGAGCGGGTGAGGAGAAGGAAGATCACCGGCGTACCCTTCACCCAAGAACAGGACGATCATCCCCTAGATCAACCCTAGCCGACGAAACCAAGGTAAGCATGGCTTAGGGTTCTTGATTTGGGAGTTTCTTGGTTTTCTTCGGAAAAAAGGGGAAGAGGGGAGTCGGTGCCATCACCGGAGCCACGCATGCGGGCGGCGCTGCATGAGGGCGGCGCCGCGTGCATCCGCATGCGGGCGGCACCGAATGCGGGTGGCGCCGCATGCGGGCGGCGCCGCATGCCCCCGCATGCGGGCAGCGCCGCATGCGGGCGGCGCCGCATGCGGGCGGCACCGCATGCGGATGCGGGCGCCGCATGCGGGCGGCACCGCATGCAGATGCGGGCGCCGCCGCATGCGGGCGGCTCCGCATGCGGGTGCGGGCGGCACCGCATGCGGGCGGTGCCGCATGCGGGCGCCGCCGCATGCGGGTGCGGGCGGCACCGCGTGCGGGCGGCGCCGCACGCGGGCGGCTCCGCATGCGGGTGCGGGCGGCACCGCATGCGGGTGCTGGCGGCACCGCATGCGGGCGGCGCCGCGTGCGGGCAGCGCCGCGTGCCCCCGCATGCGGACAGCGCCGCATGCGGGCTGCACCGCACGCGGGCGGCGCCGCGTGCGGGCAGCGCCGCGTGCCCCCGCATGCGGACAGCGCGGGCGGCGCCGCGTGTGGGCGGCACCGCCTGCGGGCGGCGCCGCGTGCGGGCGGCACCGCATGCGGGCGGCGCCGCGTGCGGGCGGCACCGCATGCGGGCGGCGCCGCATGCGGGCAGCGCCGCATGTGGGCAACGCCGCGCGCACCCCCAAGTGGGAAGCGCCGCATGTGGGTGACGCCGTGTGCGGACGGCGCCGCACGCAGTTAGTACGCTGCCCAGCCGTGCGGGGCCGGGCGCGTACATGTACGAATTGTGCGCAAGGTGGGGGGGCGCCGGGTGTTCTAGTCGTTAATCTTACAGAGTCTTAAATTTCCGACTCCTGTATGACAGGTTCTTGTAGGTCCGGGCGGGCACCCGAGACGCGGGAGAACCTAGCATCGGTCAGGAGCGCGACAACAAGGTGGGTTTACGGTCGAGGCTGAGTATTGTGTTAGTATTCCGAAAGGGATTTTTATTGTTAATCGGTACTAACACTGACGGTTTCTATGATGTACTATATTACCCCATGTCTTGGTTACTTATGCTCGAGTTGCGACACGCGAACCCGCGGTCTGGCCACCGCAAAGGGTGCTCTTTTCCGGAAAGGCGGTCTTCGACCCGTGTTACCCCACGAGGTGACGTAGTGGGGGCCCCCGTAGGTGTGGGGTTTGAGGCATCAAGGTGCGAGCGGTGCGACCTGTCGGGATTGGTGCCCGACGAGGTCAGGTGTGCGACCCGCCGGGATTGGTGCCCGATGAGGTCAGGTGTGCGACCCGCCGGGATAGGTGCCCGACGCGGTCAGGTGTTACAGGTGTTACCGGGGTTACAGGTGTTACAGGTGGTACAGGTGGTTGCGAGTTACCGTTACGAGTAGAGTGGTTGTTCCGGCTAGTCTTACTTTTGTGGCTTGGTATTACTTTACTGCTTTAGTATTGTTTTTATGATAGTGTCGCTGACTACCCACTCTGTGACAGGTACCTCCAGGGGGTAGAGGTAGGCGACGGTGAGGCCGAGGTGGTAGCAGTCGGGCTGAGGGAGCCCTAGTATGCTGTTTTCTTTACTTTCTCTGCATTTCATTCGGTATTGTAGGTTACTGTGTGGTTCTCGATACCCTTGTGGGGTCGTGTGGATGTTGAGTACTTTCATTCTGGTTATGCACTACTATTTCCTTTATTGTTCCCGTTTGGCCGTTTTCTAAACAAACCAACTAGAAAACAAAAGAAAAAGGACTTCGAAAACTGTTTTCAAAAGTCTAGGGTCGGGTGGGCCCGCTTTCTAAACCTTGTGGATTTATGCCGTTTCCCAATCGGTTTTTCAAAACCTAAGGCCGTGTGGGCCTGTTTTCAAAACGGTGAGTTTATACGTTCAACCTGACTGGCCACGGGTATTGTTTCGCCTTCATGCACTGTACTACTTCGAACTGTTGTGATTAAATGGAAAATGATTGCTTATGTTCGACTATTGTAACAGCCGCGACGCCGTGCATATACAGAGGAGACTCTGCCCGATTTTCGAGTAAATCTGTATATGTGGCGGGTCTGGGCACGCGCCGGGGAAGGAGGTTTTTAAACAAAAAATTTTTTTGTACGCACCTTACGCTTACTTTGGTGTATCGTTTCCGCTAAAATAAAACCCCCGGGGCGTGACACAGCAACCAAGCAAAAGATGGAAGGAAAATCCAATTAAGCTCAAAGCTTCATAAATCCATCATCAAATCCATCTAATGGAATCCAAAAATCAAACTATAAAAATCTGCCAACTTACCTCGTGTATGGCTCGGTGCGCGCGCGGCTCTCCCGACTCCAAGCAGTAGGAACCACAGCACAAACCTTCTCAAACTCTTTCACTCTCTTTTCTTCTTCTCTTTTCTTTTCCCTACTTACTCTCTTTTCTTTTCTTTCTTTCTCTGATTCATCTTGAGAAGGGAGGAGGAGGGGTCCATATATAGAGAAGAGAAGGGTTAGCAGGGTGGTGGAAGTAAAAAGACAAAACTGCCCTTACCAAAAAAATCACCCAAAGTGAAATCTGCATGAGGGGTACCGGTACCCACCAAGAAGTACCGGTACCCAAACTTAGTTCCAGAATCCCCACTTTGTTCCAGAACGCCAAGCCAAAAATCCGCAAGATCGGGCTCTAGCTGCGCACGCGCTCTCACAGCTGTGGCCTCCCAACCCTGCGCTCCACTTGCTGCAGACCCATCATCCATGGACAACAAATCCAAAATCCACACAACCAAGATCAACACCAACCTCAAACAATAGCCAAACCAAGCTTTCTCTCTCTAAAAATCTGCACTACACAAAAACCAAGCTTTCTCTCTCAAAAATCTGCAGTACACAAAAACCAAGCTATCTCTCTAAAAAATCTGCACTACACAAAAACCAAGCTTTCTCTCTCTAAAAATCTGCAATACACAAAAACCAAGATTTCTCTCTCTAAAAATCTCTAATACACAAAAACCAAGCTTTCTCTCTCAAAAATCTGCAATACACAAAAACCAAGCTATCTCTCTCAAAAATCTGCAATGCACCTTCATGAGGCTCGGCGCGCGCGTGCTCCGCTCGGCACCACGCGGCTACTAGCGATAGATTCGCGCCGTCAAGACGATCAAAACCCTTTTTTACTTCCCTTTAATTCTTCTTCTTCTTCTTCTTCTTTTTCTTCATTCACTCTTTCCTCTGTTTCACAAAAAATCCTCTGTTTCTCATTTTAGAGACATGGGCATGCTAATTAATTAAGGGATGGTGCATGGTGTTTGGTGTAAAGGGCTTCATACCCTTTCCAACACCAACATTAATTACATTCAAACACCAAAACACCCTCTCTTTTAAATTCCTTTCTTTCTTCTCTCAGGCTAAATTAACCACTATAATTAATTAATTAAATAATCCAAATTAAGCCAACTCCAACTCACTTTTAGCCCTCGGAGCCTCTGCATCAGCCCGGAACCTCCCAAATCCCGCTGTAATCTGAAAATACACATGTCCAGAGTTTTCCCCACTCAAAAAGCTCAATCGTAAAATCAAGGTGCTCAATCCAAAAACCGGCTCCCATAACTACCGATCCCAACTCACTTTTCGCCTTCGGGGTCTCCGCACCAATCCGGAACTTCCCGAACTTCATTGCAAACTGAAAATACACGTGTTCCAAACCTTTCTCAATTTCTGCAAACCACAGTGGAGTCGCGGTTCTAGCAAACCAGTCCTCTAACGGCGCACAAAGCCCGGAAAAACTCCGATTCAAGCTGGGGCTTCCGCGTCGATCCGAACCATCGCGAAATCATCAGCAAACAAATATGAAACATGTCCGAGGCGATTTCTCCGCACCACTCCATCTTGCGAGGTCGGTACACTCCACCAAGTCCCGGTACTCTACAGGTGCCCGCGCGGGTGCGCGTAGCGTGTGCTTCGCATGCAGCGCGTGCTGCACCGCACGCTGCGCGCACCCGCGCGGGGCCCCACCGTATGCAGCGCTCGCCGCGCGGGGAATTTGCCCGCATGGGGTTGCCAAGCCGCCGCCGCCCGATTTCTGTTTCCACCCTTGCATTTTCAGGTCTCGATTTTTACCCGGGGGGTTTGGGTTTTTCGGTTCTTTGTTCGTGGTGCTGTCAGGCTTTTCTCGGTCAGCGGTCGGGTCCACGATTTTCGCAGGCAAGTTTAGTCTTACATGTTGTTTCTTTTGGGAACTTTTTAGGTCCGGGAGTCGTGCGAGGGCGCGGGTCGGTTCCGAGTGTTTCAGTCGACGCATTTTGAGGTGGGTACCCTTTCCTGCGTTTTTTGGAGTTTGGTTTTATTTTTAATACGTAAGAGTAAAGTAATTGCGCTTTTGAATCTTGACTAACCCCTATTATGCATAAGAATTCCTATTATTATTATCTGTTGCGACTGAGCGTCGCGGTGCCCTATGATACACATTGACTTTGATTATTTTGCTCATGGCTGCTTGCACGCACACCAGCGGTTTGGCCAGCGCGTCGGTGTATTTTTTCGGAGAGGTGGTACGTTGACCCGTGAACCCCACAAGGTGACGTAGTGGGGACCCCTTGCAGTTACTTACGATGCTGCACAAGTGTCGTGGGGGGGTTAAAAGCACCAAGGTGAGAGCAAGGTGTCTTCTTTTGCCTGAGGTCTTTGGATAGTTTTGGCAGGTGCTTTGTTTCGGTTTACAGGGGGGTTACGGTTGATTATATGATGGGGAGTGTGGATGCTCTGGTCTTTCGGTTTGCCTTATTCTTAGTATTTATAGCATCTTACACATTTTACGTTTTACCTCTTACTCTTTGTGTCACTGACTTCCCACACTGTGACAGGTTCGGTCAGGGGTGGGATCTGGGACGACGGTGAGGCTGCGACTAGAGGACTTTAGCCTCGTTTTGGGCTGTTGACTTTTCCTTTATTATGATTTGATTATTTCGGTTAGTTAGCTTACGTGCGTGTGATACTTTATTGTGGATGTTGGGATTGTATTATGTTTTTTGTGAATGAACGGTTTTCTCTTATTACCTGTTGGTACGGCCAATTTTTAAATCAAGGAAAGAGATTGCGAAAATGATTTTAAAAATTAGGTGTCGTGTGGGCACCGTTTTACAACCCGTGGATTTATCCTTTCAAAATTTTGGTGGCCCTCTTGGATAATATGTATGTTTACTATTTTTGTTTTCCTTTCATCATTGACTGGTGTGGTTAAAGAATAGTTGTTTTATCCTACGCCGTGCATACGCAAGGGTCGCTCTATTTGGTTCGTCGAGGACACTCGCATATGTGGCGGATATGTGCACGTGACTGGCGGGTGTTCTGAAAAAAAAAATGTACATGCTTTTTTCGCTTATTTAAACCCCCATGGCGTGGCACCCAAGCCGTGGCAAAGAAGGGAAATCCTCAAGGGGCACCTGAGGGAGATGAACTTGCCGGCAGACGTGCCGGTGGAGGAGTAGTTCACAGCTACATGACCGGCCCGATGGTAAGGGCCGGTCATGACTCAGAAGCGTCGAGCTTAGAGGCTGAAGGGCGACGCCCACAATAACAGCGTCACAGATCAGCGGCCGCGGCTAACCCCGAGGCAGGAACGACCCACGCACTAACAAGAGGCGGGAGGTTCAACCGTGTCGCCTTAGAAGAGGCTACCGATAATCCAATCAGTAGTGATCAAGCCGACGGACGAAGCCGTCAAGCTGGAATTGGACGCCCGCTTAAAAGCTTTGGAGGCAACCGTAAGGCATAGCCAAGAAACGTCGGGGGAGCAGCAAGAAGCTGAGGAACTTGTCAAGCAGAACCCCAGAAAGGTGACCCTACGCAAAAGATGGGGCGACGAAGAAAGCCTGACCCCAAAATAGAGGCCGAAGAAAAGAAGACCGAAAGCATGTCGGTCGATGAAAACCTGGACAAGACTTCTGTCACGCCCCGGGGGTTTTACTTTAGCGGAAACGATACCTCAAAGCACGCGTAGAGTGCGTACAAATTTTTTTGTTTAAAAACCTCCTTCCCCGGCGCGTGCCCAGACCCGCCACATATACAGATTTACTCAAAAAATCGGGCAGAGTCTCCTCTGTATATGCACGGCGTCGCGGCTGTTACAATAGTCGAACATAAGCAATCATTTTCCCATTTAATCACAACAGTTCGAAGTAGTACGGTGCATGAAGACTAAACAATACCCGTGGCCAGTCAAGTTGAAAGTATAAACTCACCGTTTTGAAAACAGGCCCACACGGCCTTAGGTTTTGAAAACAGATTGGAAAACGGCATAAATTCACAGGGTTTGGAAAACGGGCCCACCCGACCCTAGACTTTTGAAAACGGTTTTCGAAGTCCTTTTTCTTTTGTAGTTTGAAAGCGGCCACACGGGACAAGCAAAACAACTACTCGCAAGGGCAAATAAAAGACATCCCAACATCCACATCAACCCCACAAGGGTATCGCGATCCGCACAGTCGGCTACTAACAAGTAATGAAATACGCAATATAAGAAGTAAATACCAACTATGGCTACGGAGGACCAAAGGTGCTCCTGCCACGGCCTCACCGTCGCCCTAGCTCTCACCCCCGAGAACCTGTCACAGAGTGGGAAGTCAGTGACCAAAAAATAAAGCACGAAAGCAACTAGGGCTATAAATAAAGCAAACCGCAGTAAACCAGAGCACCCGCCGTCCTCGTCGTGCAATCGTCGGTATCCCCTCCCCCTGCATAACCTGGACCGGGCACCTGCCGCGGCAAACCAGACTATCCGGAGCTACCGTAAAAATAAAACGTGAACCCCTGCAAAACCTGACCACCCTCCCAAGAGGGAAAATAAACCACGAACACCTGCAACACCTGTAACACCTGTAACACCTGTAACACCTGTAACACCTGTAACACCTGACCGCGTCGGGCACCTATCCCGGCGGTCGCACACCTGACCACATCGGGATCCAATCCCGACAGGTCGCACACCTGACCTCATCGGGATCCAATCCCGACAGGTCGCACCGCTCGCACCTCGCTGCCTCAAACCCCACACCTACGGGGGCCCCCACTACGTCACCTCGTGGGGTAACACGGGTCAAAGACCGCCTTTCCGGAAAAGAGCACCCTTTGCGGTGGCCAGACCGCGGGTGCGCGTGTCGCAACTCGAGCATAAGTAACCAAAACACGGGGTAATATAGTACATCATAGAAACCGTCAGTGTTAGTACCGATTAACAATAAAAAGTCCCTTTCGGTTTACCAACACAATACTCTGCCTCGACCGTAAACCCACCGCATGATAAACATAACCATAACAAAATTCCGCAATAAGAGGTTCTAAGGGTGTACCCACCTGAAACGCGAAGAAGAAGGTGTATGGAACTCCCGCTAAACACTCCCACCCTGTGCCCGAAAAAGCTACAGTAAGTAATAATGTTAAAAAATATCGTCGTGGTCAAAAACACTGAAAAACGGGGCGAAACGGGCCACAAACGGAGCTTCTGGGCTCAAAAGCTGAAAGCTGGTGCACGGTCCAGGCGTGGACCGGGTTCACGACGCAGAGGAGGCAGCGGTGCAGACCGGGCTCACCCCGGGAGCATGCACCAGGCGGATTGGGCCGGGCCGGTGCACCGGCTTAGCGCGCACCGGGCTCACGCATACCCGGTCGCGGCGACAGGGCCGGGTGCAGGCCCTTGCGTGGACCGCGCTTGCGGGCCGGGCTGGCGCACGCGCCCGGGCGCCGGGTCCGCGCATTCGGGCTGCGGGACGCGTGTGCCGGGTGCAAGCCCGTCCGGTGGACCGCGTGAGGAGGCAGCCGTACGGGGTGAACAGTGAACCCTAATTTCGCCCCCCGCGGCTCCGGTTTCGCGATTTCAACTCCGTTTTCGCTCCCGTGCGACTCCGGCGACGACCCCGTGGCCATGATAACGGCGGCGGCGGCCTCCCGTTCAACGACGGCGGCGGCGGCCTCCCGTTCAATACCTTGATTTGCCCATGAAAACAACAAAAGGAAAACCTCACATTGGAAAATAACCGGGGAGACCCGAACCGCTCACCATGTTTTCTCCGATGGGAGAGAAAGAGGAAAGGGGGTCACCCGTTCCTCGCTCGCTCCGCCTTGTTTCTCCACTCGGTCGGTTGGGAAACAGAAAGGTTGGGGAAGTGGGTTCTCGTTGCGCTTGGGGTTTCGTACGCAGGGGAATTGTGGGAAGTTGCGGGTGGTAGTGGGGAGTTGCGGGTAGTTATGGGGAGTTGCGGGTAGTTATGGGGAGTTGCACGTAATTATGGGGAGTTGCACGACGGGGAAAAGGTGGGAGTGATTAAGGTGGCGGGAGCGGTTAAATTGGGGAATGGGAATGAACCCAGTTCAAGTTAAAACGGGTACAAGTCGGGTGCGAACCAGGGTCCGGTCAGTCTGAAAAACCGCGTTAACCACCTGAACCGTTAGCTATCTTCCGGAATTTATTCCGGGAGATTCCGGCGTCGGAATTCAAAACCGATTTCGCCGCCGTTCTCCGTTTCGCGAGCTTTATTAACTAAAAACACTCGCGAGCCCCGACGGTCTGCCCGGAAGAAAGGAATTATTAGATCACCCTCCGGCCCCCGAAACGAATTGCGAAATAAACGAAACCAAAACGGAAACCGTAGATCGAGGTACCACCAAATAAATAAAATAATCCACTAACGTAAAAAGATGAAAGGTCTGATCATCGCAGGATCCCGTCCGATCACCTCGAAAAGCGTGCCAGCCACTTAGCACGGGTTTCGATGCACCACTCAAAGCAAATGCTTTGACCCCCATTCCGGGAGATCCGTAAATCGGAAACCGAATCCGTTCGCTTTGCCGTCCTTCATTTTTCGAGCTCAATCGCAGAAAAATACTCACGGTCCAGGCCAGTCCATTGCAGAAACATAGTGAAAGGTTTTCCTAAGTCCCGTCAAAATAAAAGGGAGGCATACAAGGGCAAGGGAACGCCAGGACTCTACATCACTCACCACTTAAAAGAAGTTTCATCCTCGAAACTTAATCCTGGTCCCCACGAGTAATTCTGGGTAGCACTCCCTCCTCTCTGACGCCAGTTCCCAAGTCGCTTCACGTTCTCCCTGGTTGCTAAGATCCGCACCGGTGTTCCGTCGAAGCTCAGGTCCTCTCTAAGCTCAAAAACGGTGACTATCCATCACCAAAATCAAGTATGCAGGTTCAGAGCACATCTTCGAGAATCCGGACCACACGCTCGGACTGTCCGTCGTTCTGGGGTGAAACGCCGTGCTGAAGTGTGGGTTAGTCTCCAGGGCTTGTTGTAGACTTTGCCGAAGGTTCGACACCAGCCGAGTGACTCTAGTCCCCGTCGTACGGGTGGGTGGAAAAAGAGTCGACTTCGTCAGTCGATCCACTGTGACTCAAACCGCATCGTGCCCTCGATGCGATGCGGAAAACCCGTGACGAATTCTATGCTGATTCTCTCCCATTTCCACTCTGGTACCGGTAGAGATTGCAGTTTTCCCTGCTGAGCGCTGATGTTCGAACTTTACTTGTTAACCATCTAAACAGCGGGTAGTGAACTGGATTACATCCCCCCTTTGGTTTAGTCCACCAAGAATTCTTCTTTGAGGTCCCTGTATATCTTCGTGTCACCTGGACGCGCCGCATAGGGGGCGCAGTGCGCCTCTGACAGTGTCTCCTCTTTCAACTCTGGCAGCTCAGGTAAGCAATTTCGCCCTCGAAAACGTATTGCGCCGTTCGCACTCGCCCAGAAGTCGCTCGCGTGGTCCGGGGGGGAAAATCATGTCTCGAACGAGCTGTATCGGTGCGCCTGTCTTCTGACCTTCCAGGATCTCTCTAATAGGGTTGGCTTGACCCTCAAGGACAAGGGTCACGCGACAGTACCGGTCCTGCTGAGTACTCGCGCTCATCAGTTTCCCCCTCGATTTGACCCTTCCTGCTCAGAACATCCGCTACTACGCTTGCTTTTCCCGGGGTGATACCGAACGGTCAAGCCGAGTCCTTCAGCAACTCCAACTAGTGCCTCTGTCGCGAAAACAAATCCTTCTCTGCGAACAAAACTCAAGGCTCTGGAGATCCGAAAATACATCATGATGAACTCCAAAAGGTGGTGTCTCCAACGTTTTAAAACGAAGACGACTGCTGCCAGTTCCGGATCGTGTGTCGGGCAGTTCCGCTCACATTCTCTGTGATTCCCGTTGCTGACACAATGTGCCCCAAAAAGTCCACTTTGCAAAGTCAGAACTCACATTTCTTAAACTTAGCAAACAACCTCTGGTCCCTGAGAGTCCGGAGAATAATCTGTAAGTGCCTCTCGTAATTGGTCGAAGTGGTCATCAAACCCGGACTTGTTCTTCACTGTAATCTTGTATATCTCCCTGTAGTCGATGCGTAGGCGTAGCTTCCGTTCTTCTTTCGCACGAAGAGCACGGGTGCGTCCCAAGGTGACACACTCGGTCTGATGAACCTTTAAAGGTCCAAAACAACTAACCCGACGACAAGGAAACAAATCACACTAACGCCCTCACAAGGCTCCAAGAGGTGCCAACAAAACAGGCTGGGTTACATCTACCCGAAATTTTTCCCTTGAACCACACCTGCCCCAAAAGACCACGACCCAAAACGCTCCCAAACTAGGCCTCAAGGCTATGCTTTAGTCATGGGAAGCTGGCGACAAAACCCACAAGGTAAGGTCCCACCTCCGTCCTGGCACTGACGGGGTGCGTCACTCTAAATAACCACTAACTCTTAGTCCCAATCCGTTGCCCCTCCAAGCACCGGGCATCGAATCGAGCGGTATACCTCCATACCAAAACGTGACACTCCCCACTAGGAGGAAATCTAAGCTCTAGGTCCGCACAACAATGACCTCCAGGTACTGTAGACTATCCATCTGAAACCTAAAGGGTCGGAAGAAGACAAGCAACGACAACAGCGAGAAGAACCTCGTCAAAGTTGCCTAGGTTCACTAAACACGCTCGAGGGATCACGCGCCAACCCATCAATAGGACAACCCAACCGGCCCTCTTGCGCAGAACCCAGGAACCCGACCCAGTGCTACCTGGCACCACCCAGCGCCAAAAGCTAAACTCCCCAATAAAAAGTCGCCACTTACGCACACTTGTGCGAAACCAGGCACGACCTCTCTAACCGAAACGAGCCCAAACGCATAAGACTTGCTAGCCCCAGTGGTCCCCCTTTCTAACCCAAAGGAGCACCCCGAGACCCCATCACGACAATTTTTATAACCATCGCAGTGTCTACGATAAAAAGCCGAACTATGGGTAACAACCATAGGGGAAGAATCCCCATTCCCACCCATACCTTGCCCATGGTGCAAAAAAAAAAAAAAAAAAAAAAAAAAAATCGGCTGATCAGTTGCTATAACCTAACACTAGAAGACCTAGAAGGTACAAGTTTAGACAAACGGCTGTCCAGTTACCCACGACCGACAAACGGCCGACACCCTAACGAACACCGGTAGGTTGCACTACCACCCGTCACCGTTACAGGCGACGACCCGAAGGTCGGCAGAGGAAGGGGTTCGAAAAAAAAAAAAAAAAAAAAAAAAAAAAAAAAAAAAAAAAATTAAAACCGGTGCGACGATCTGCCGTGCCAACAGCCGCCCCCAGTGCAATAAACACCGTCAGCAGACCCACCGTATCCTATGCTGGTTGCCTAACCCATTGACTCATAGCAACCATCAAGGCCCCGGTGGCAGCCGGCCTCGACCCCAACCTCCAAAACAGCCCGACTACACTCGCACAACACCCGAGCTAAACCGGAAAACAAAACTCAACAGTCCCGCACTCTCGCATCTCTACGCAATTAAACCCTGATCATTTCATTAGTTAGTAGCCAGTGGTAATGTGCTCCTGTGGATGTTGGACAGCGACTACTGTGGTTAAAGCTGTTTTTCTCTGATACCATCTTTATCTGTCACGCCCCGGGGGTTTTACTTTAGCGGAAACGATACCTCAAAGCACGCGTAGAGTGCGTACAAATTTTTTTGTTTAAAAACCTCCTTCCCCGGCGCGTGCCCAGACCCGCCACATATACAGATTTACTCGAAAAATCGGGCAGAGTCTCCTCTGTATATGCACGGCGTCGCGGCTGTTACAATAGTCGAACATAAGCAATCATTTTCCCATTTAATCACAACAGTTCGAAGTAGTACGGTGCATGAAGACTAAACAATACCCGTGGCCAGTCAAGTTGAAAGTATAAACTCACCGTTTTGAAAACAGGCCCACACGGCCTTAGGTTTTGAAAACAGATTGGAAAACGGCATAAATTCACAGGGTTTGGAAAACGGGCCCACCCGACCCTAGACTTTTGAAAACGGTTTTCGAAGTCCTTTTTCTTTTGTAGTTTGAAAGCGGCCACACGGGACAAGCAAAACAACTACTCGCAAGGGCAAATAAAAGACATCCCAACATCCACATCGACCCCACAAGGGTATCGCGATCCGCACAGTCGGCTACTAACAAGTAATGAAATACGCAATATAAGAAGTAAATACCAACTATGGCTACGGAGGACCAAAGGTGCTCCTGCCACGGCCTCACCGTCGCCCTAGCTCTCACCCCCGAGAACCTGTCACAGAGTGGGAAGTCAGTGACCAGAAAATAAAGCACGAAAGCAACTAGGGCTATAAATAAAGCAAACCGCAGTAAACCAGAGCACCCGCCCTCCTCGTCGTGCAATCGTCGGTATCCCCTCCCCCTGCATAACCTGGACCGGGCACCTGCCGCGGCAAACCAGACTATCCTGAGCTACCGTAAAAATAAGACGTGAACCCCTGCAAAACCTGACCACCCTCCCAAGAAGGAAAATAAACCACGAACACCTGCAACACCTGTAACACCTGTAACACCTGTAACACCTGTAACACCTGTAACACCTGACCGCGTCGGGCACCTATCCCGGCGGTCGCACACCTGACCACATCGGGATCCAATCCCGACAGGTCGCACACCTGACCTCATCGGGATCCAATCCCGACAGGTCGCACCGCTCGCACCTCGCTGCCTCAAACCCCACACCTACGGGGGCCCCCACTACGTCACCTCGTGGGGTAACACGGGTCGAAGACCGCCTTTCCGGAAAAGAGCACCCTTTGCGGTGGCCAGACCGCGGGTGCGCGTGTCGCAACTCGAGCATAAGTAACCAAAACACGGGGTAATATAGTACATCATAGAAACTGTCAGTGTTAGTACCGATTAACAATAAAAAGTCCCTTTCGGTTTACCAACACAATACTCTGCCTCGACCGTAAACCCACCGCATGATAAACATAACCATAACAAAATTCCGCAATAAGGGGTTCTAAGGGTGTACCCACCTGAAACGCGAAGAAGAAGGTGTACGGAACTCCCGCTAAACACTCCCACCCTGTGCCCGAAAAAGCTACAGTAAGTAATAATGTTAAAAAATATCGTCGTGGTCAAAAACACTGAAAAACGGGGCGAAACGGGCCACAAACGGAGCTTCTGGGCTCAAAAGCTGAAAGCTGGTGCACGGTCCAGGCGTGGACCGGGTTCACGACGCAGAGGAGGCAGCGGTGCAGACCGGGCTCACCCCGGGAGCATGCACCAGGCGGATTGGGCCGGGCCGGTGCACCGGCTTAGCGCGCACAGGGCTCACGCATACCCGGTCGCGGCGGCAGGGCCGGGTGCACGCCCTTGCGTGGACCGCGCTTGCGGGCCGGGCTGGCGCACGCGCCCGTGCGCCGGGTCCGCGCATTCGTGCTGCGGGACGCGTGTGCCGGGTGCACGCCCGTCCGGTGGACCGCGTGAGGAGGCAGCCGTACGGGGTGAACAGTGAACCCTAATTTCGCCCCCCGCGGCTCCGGTTTCGCGATTTCAACTCCGTTTTCGCTCCCGTGCGACTCCGGCGACGACCCCGTGGCCATGATAACGGCGGCAGCGGCCTCCCGTTCAACGACGGCGGCGGCGGCCTCCCGTTCAACACCTTGATTTGCCCATGAAAACAACAAAAGGAAAACCTCACATTGGAAAATAACCGGGGAGACCCGAACCGCTCACCAT
The DNA here is from genome assembly GCA_029204045.2 of Tillandsia leiboldiana. Taxonomy (NCBI): domain Eukaryota; kingdom Viridiplantae; phylum Streptophyta; class Magnoliopsida; order Poales; family Bromeliaceae; genus Tillandsia; species Tillandsia leiboldiana. Next base: position 38,181,216 of record CM055063.1, on the reverse strand, counting down.
GTTTTCTCCGATGGGAGAGAAAGAGGAAAGGGGGTCACCCGTTCCTCGCTCGCTCCGCCTTGATTCTCCACTCGGTCGGTTGGGAAACAGAAAGGTTGGGGAAGTGGGTTCTCGTTGCGCTTGGGGTTTCGTACGCAGGGGAATTGTGGGAAGTTGCGGGTGGTAGTGGGGAGTTGCGGGTAGTTATGGGGAGTTGCGGGTAGTTATGGGGAGTTGCACGTAATTATGGGGAGTTGCGGGTAGTTATGGGGAGTTGCGGGTAGTTATGGGGAGTTGCACGTAATTATGGGGAGTTGCGGGTAGTTTGGGGAGTTGCGGGTAGTTATGGGGAGTTGCGGGTAGTTATGGGGAGTTGCACGTAATTATGGGGAGTTGCGGGTAGTTATGGGGAGTTGCGGGTAGTTATGGGGAGTTGCGGGTAGTTATGGGGAGTTGCGGGTAGTTATGGGGAGTTGCGGGTAGTTATGGGGAGTTGCGGGTAGTTATGGGGAGTTGCGGGTAGTTATGGGGAGTTGCACGTAATTATGGGGAGTTGCATGACGGGGAAAAGGCGGGAGTGATTAAGGTGGCGGGAGCGGTTAAATTGGGGAATGGGAATGAACCCAGTTCAAGTTAAAACGGGTACAAGTCGGGTGCGAACCAGGGTCCGGTCAGTCTGAAAAACCGCGTTAACCACCTGAACCGTTAGCTATCTTCCGGAATTTATTCCGGGAGATTCCGGCGTCGGAATTCAAAACCGATTTCGCCGCCGTTCTCCGTTTCGCGAGCTTTATTAACTAAAAACACTCGCGAGCCCCAACGGTCTGCCCGGAAGCAAGGAATTATTAGATCACCCTCCGGCCCCCGAAACGAATTGCGAAATAAACGAAACCAAAACGGAAACCGTAGATCGAGGTACCACCAAATAAATAAATTAATCCACTAACGTAAAAAGATGAAAGGTCCGATCATCGCAGGATCCCGTCCGATCACCTCGAAAAGCGTGCCAGCCACTTAGCACGGGTTTCGATGCACCACTCAAAGCAAATGCTTTGACCCCCATTCCGGGAGATCCGTAAATCGGAAACCGAATCCGTTCGCTTCGCCGTCCTTCATTTTTCGAGCTCAATCGCAGAAAAATACTCACGGTCCAGGCCAGTCCATTGCAGAAACATAGTGAAAGGTTTTCCTAAGTCCCGTCAAAATAAAAGGGAGGCATACAAGGGCAAGGGAACGCCAGGACTCTACAACTTCCTTCGTCCAGGTGATGGAGAGGGAGCACGAGTGAAGCACCTCGGCGAGGCCACATAAAGGCCTCCGGAAGAGAGAGCTGGCACGAGAAGCCAGCGAAGGAGTAAAATCGACCATCGCACCTCGGGCCGAGGATTCAGCCGAGAGGGCTGAAGGGAAAAGTAATGATCCTGATAGAAGGGATTAAAAGATAAGGCGCCCCGATTAACCAAAACATCGGGTGTAACACGCGAAATACGGTTGAAAGCGCCCGAATTAAACGCGGCCTACCACAGTCGAGTTTAGAACATACAATGGATCAGAAGGCAGTCAGCCGATCACGAGGTGAAATGCTAAAAATATCGGTTTGGCAAATATGAGGCAAAGAAAAAAAATACAAAAGCTTCATTTAATGAGCCGATACATAGAAAGTTGCAACGTAGTGGCCCTTTTATAGGCCAGCAAATAGGAGCGGGATGATAACAACCGCCTAGAGGAATAACAGCATTTAATAGAGAAAACGACGAAGGATGGTCTCGCCGAAAATAAAGGAAGGTCGACACCTATCCGCGAATCCCTCGGGCGGTTAGTAAATATCCTGCCAAAATATGGAGATGATCGTTGGTCATCGTTATCTATGCCAGAAGTTGACTCAATTTCGACAACCGCCCAAACGACATATCAGACGATTGCCGAGGGGGCATTGTTGAGACTAAAATTTTTGCCACTTAAGGGAATGACACGTGGCGTATACCGTCGACTAAGAACATCAGCCGATGAAGGGAAGGGCCAATCGAAGAAGAATCCGCGTCCTGATCCGAACCAATCTCAATCACGTGAGAACGCGACACGCGATGTGCACCATTGGCTAAAGGCATCAGCTGATAGAAGAATCAGCCGGCGAGGAGATTATCACCTCATCTAGGATCAACTTCGGCCAAAGAAGGACATCATACCGGTCAAACGACAAAGAAGGCGGAGTCAGAGTCATCCTTCGACTAAGCAAGCCGAAGAAGGAAAGGCTTTGGAAAGAGAAGGGTACGAGATTCGGTGCGTGAATCTCGTAACGGATTCTGAAAAGGCAAGCGGCGTCCGGTATTGGAAAGCGCCGAGGATCACACTCTAGCGCGATGATAAGGGGATGAACTTGGACAGGAAAATGACTACTATCCTATTGAAGGAAGTAGTTGAGAATTTTATGATACCCTAAATTATGCCGATATTTCAAAATCGTTGCCTGTAAGCATGGTGTTGAGGCCAGAATATTTGCCACTCAAGGAAGCGACACGCGGCGTATATTATCGGCTTAGGACATCAGCCGATACGGGAATAAGTCAGTAGAGAGTAACCCGCGTCTTGACCAAGACCGACTTCAGTCACGCAAAAGTGTGGCAGTAACACACGCCCGACGGCTAAAAGCATCAGCCGATAAGAGAGGCGGCCAACAAGAAGCATCGTCTCGTCCAAGGTTGGCCTCGGCCGAAGGCGGATATCTGACCGCCCCGGTCTAACGACTAGGAGGGAGAAGTCAGAGTCGATTCTCGGTTGTTCAAGCCGAAGAAAGAAAGGCTTCAAAAGGAATGAGTGCGAGATCCGGATGCGAATCTCGTAACTGATTCCGGAAACGGAAAGTGGCTCCCAGCATTGGAAAGCACCGCGGATCACGCTTAGGCGCAATAATTAGGGGATGAACCTAGACAGGAAACGACTACTACCTTATTAAAGAAAATCGTCTAAAAAAGAAAATAGTTGATGATTTCCCAATAACTCTCCCCAAATCCTGTCGATTATTCAAATCGGCGATTGTAAATATGGTTCGAGAAGTGTATAAATACCCGAACCATCGAAGAGAAAGGGGTCCTGCAACCTCGTAAGCTAGGACCACCCCCTGCTTTTCATATATTTTCATACATGCATTTACCGCTTTTCTAGATAGATTTACTGCATTTCGTAAGAGTAGGCTTACTTGTAATTTCTTTTCTTTTCTCTTCCTTCTATCCCTATTTCTAAGCAATACAAAGTTTTAATCGGCTCATCAGCCGTGTCAGATTATTATCTCTACCACTCGAGTCGGCTACTCTAGGCTGTACTCAATCCCTCTTTATCTTCATATCCCGATTCGGCTAATCTAAGCCGGACGGTCGCGAGAGTTTAAGTGAGGAGAACCCGGCCGAGCAGATCCGTCCTCGGCCCGATCGCTTGATCCATTTGGTATGCGGCGCATCACATTCAGAGGGTCAAACGAACACCCCAGGGCCGATCGACGATTGACATTTTTGGCCCTAACAACCTTTTTAGCATGCCTGGTGGGACCCTCAGGTTACTTTTACCTTCCTATCATTATAATGTCAGAGGACAACAGCTTGAACCTCAAGAACAGAGTCATTTCTAGATATATAGGGAACGACCAATCCAGTGACGTCGGACACGCGGGTGACCTGCCACCGACGCTATCAGAAGTTTCGGAGACCAGTGGAAGGTCGGCACCTCAGGAGCCGACCCTGGCTCAATAGTTGGGCACGGGACGGCCGGCTCGACTCAATGATGGCCGTGGTAATGACCAGGAAAGAAAATATGGCTCGATTTGGGCAGACGATGGCCCATAAAGAGCCATACAGTGGAAGGTGTGTCTCCACAGTACCCCAATAATTGCCGACGCAATCGTTTACGATGGCACCGGCAATGCCGACAGTGCAACCCGAGGGAGTTGCACTGCCGGCGGCTACTTATCAAGCGGCACAATCGTTGGGGACAGCACAGTCGCAGATGACCCCGTACCAGGTGGGGACATGGCCGATGGGACAGAACATCGGCCATCAATAAGAGAGCTACTAGGGGGATTCCTCTGCCTCCCCCACCGCTGTTCGTCTAGCCTCAGGCTGGGAGCAGGATCGGCAGATAGGTTCCTCCTCAAGGACCGATTCAGTAACAGGCCGGTCCACACGGGCCGCCACTTGAACCAGCACAGCCGGCGGCCTAGGCTCCTCAGACCAGGCTCGCTGAAATGGTTGGGGGTAGGTATGTTAGGCAGGTCCCCCCGCAAGGACCGCCTCGACTGCAGGCTGGCTCATACGAGCCGCTACCTTCTCCAGCGTAGCCGGCGACTCCGGTACCTCAGGCCGGACTCGCTGAAATGGTCGAGGGCAGGAATGACAGGTAGGTCCCTCCACAGGGACAACCACCTTAGAATTAGGCTGGCCAATACGGGCCGCCATCTCCACCGGCGCAACCGGCCGCACAAGCACCTCCAGTGGAGGATATCATCAAGAATATTCACGCCCATGTGGAGGATATCATCAAGAATATTTTCGGCATAGAGTCTAGGCCGGCAATTCGGCCAGTGTTCCAGTCCCCGTATCCAGCCCATATCGATACGGACTACCTATACCCAGCCAACTGGAAAATGCCGAAATTTGACAGGTTCTTAGGCGAGGAAAATGAAAATGCCGTCTAGCATATTGCTCGATTTACGACCCAATGCCGAGAGGCGGCCGGCAGTCTATTTTTGAAGATGAGGCTATTCAGCACGTCGTTGACCAAAACGATATTCTCGTGGTATACGAGCTAGCCACACAAATCCTTTCGGGAGTGGCACGAGCTTGAGGCCAAGTTCCACGAGCAGTTCTATCGGGCAGTCCCCGAACTTTCAATTGCCGATTTAGCATCATATCGGCAGCAAGCCGAAGAAATGGTAGAGGAATACCTCAACCATTTTAAGACAACAAGGAATCGATGCTTCGTGATGATGCCGGAGCCCGAGTTCACAAAAATCACTTTCAACGGCCTCCACTTCAAAATCCGCGACTATTTCGAGGGTCGCTATTTTCCCAATCTTTTTGATTTGGGGGTGCGGGTTGCTCAGTATGAGCAATTCCAGAAGAATAATACAGAGGAGTGGCCGAAATAGGGCCGCAGACAAGACTGGAAGAAGCCAAATAAGCATAACGTTTTCTTTGTCGAACGGAGTTTAGATCATATTGAACCGAATGAAGCAAGCGAAGGCGGGTCTTCGGCCGAAGAGGACGAAGTGTACATGGCCGAAATAATATCAAGCCGCGATCCGTACACTTGCCAGATCCTCAAGCCGAACAAGGCCCGAGAATTCAAGGCTCGGGCGTCGGTTAATGCCTTCACATTCGACATGTCCAAGACCAATCAAATATTCGATCGGTTGCATAAGGATGGTCGAATCAAACTTCAGGAGGGGCAGACAATCCCTTCGTACGAGGAGCTCAGAAGACGGAAGTACTGCAAGTGGCTCCATTCCTTGAGCCACCGCACAGGCGAATGCTTCGCCTTTAAGAAACAAATACAAGAAGAAATTGATCAGGGTCGGCTCATTTTTGTCGACCACGAAAAAGAGAAAGAAATGGAGGACGACACTAACCCCTTTCCTATGCAGGTGAACATAGTCGACCCCGAAGGAAAGAAGTCGATGCAGGAGCCCGAGTTGCCTGCGAAAACAAAATCTGCCCGAAACACGTTTCGGCTTTCCATCCGTTGCAAGGTCAAAAAGACGGAGGAAGATTAGAATGCCCTCCTTGTAGGCGTACTAGAGTCGGCGAAGAAATGGTTCGCTTTTACCAACTATGGTGAGGACACAGACCACCACGACCACCGGCCTGTCCCAGATGCGGCCGAAGGGTCGAATAGGCAGTCATCCGGAGAAGAGGACAAGGAGAAGGAGTAGTACTTCCTCATCCAGAGGATCCTGTGGGAGCTTTATGACCGAGAAAGGTCGAGGCCGACCCTAGTCGGTCAAAAGAAGATGCGCACCCCATGGCAGCAGCAGGGGCCCCACCACAGCTACAACGAAAGCCGAGGCCAAGGGGGACCCAAAAGACCATTCGGTCAACAGGCCGAAAGGGGGCTAACGGTTGGGCCCTTGCGACGCTCGAAAAGAATCGGGCCCCACTAAAGGCTCGGGCTGATAGGGGCACAGAAGGACCCAGTCGGCCACTCTCGACGGGAACCAACCACACAGCTTCCCTACCGTGGGGTGTTGGGGACAGAGGAAGCCCTTCCGCCCCTCGACACAGACTTCCCTTGGCTCACCAGGGGAGAAGTGGAGACCATGGGCATTTAGCTAGCCCAGGAACTCAGCATCCAGCCATGGCCGAAGCTATGGCAAAAAAGAGAGATCCTCAGGGAACATCTGAGGAAAATGGACCTACCGGCGATGTGCTGGTAGAACAGCGGTTCACATCTACAGGTTCAGCCCGATGGCAGGGACCGGTTGTTAAGAATTTGTGTTGGCGTATTTCATGAAGTGTTCTAAGTCTTGAAGATTGAAGATGAAGAATTGTGGATCATATACATCAATTTCAAGAAGAATGAATTCAAAAGGATCAGGTACGTTTAACTAAATAATTTTGGTAATCCGAATACATTCTTGTAGTTTAGAAACACTTGGAATATTTTTCATCGCATAAAAATCAAAAACTGGACAAGTTGAATGTTCAGGATCCGGATCCGGGCATTCCAGTCCGGACCCCGAACAGAGTTGAGTTCATGCGTAATTCCAGTCCGGAACAGTCCCCAGTCAGTCCGGACCCCGAACTACGTGTTTGCTGAAATCGCATGAATAGTCCGGATCAGGGAATTCCAGTCCGGACCCCAAACTTGTTTTTCTAGAAAATTTCTGTCTAAAGACGACAGTCCGGATCAAACTAATCCAGTCCGGACCGTCGAGGACGAAAATTCCAGATAAGTTAGTTTTTGATGCTTATCTCTTTCCAAAGGTTTCTAACCTATAAATAGACCATACTTTCATCTTTTAGGGTTAATCCATGTAATTCAAAAAACAGAAAAATCCACACATATAGAGAAGAAAGGAAAACACGATTAATTTCATGTTTCTTCATCTATATTGTTCAATTTGATTCTAGGGTTTCCAAACTCTTATTTCTTGTAGAATCAAATTGATGAATACTTAGATGGTATTTTCTTATCTATCTTTGATCTAAGTATTCGGCGGATTATCATCACCAACAAAACAACGATTTCCCAAAATCGGCGCGTGGATTCGCGTGGCCTTGTGGATTCAAGGTGCTATCGCTTTCGTGGATTCGAAGCGAGGTACGTTCGTGTGATCGATACGTGCTACATTGGTGAAGACCGTGGATTCGGTTGGACGTCATGGATTCGGCGTTGGACGCAAATCGTGGATTCGAGGCGCGTTGTGGAGTGAGCGGAGAAGATCTACTCGGAGCATATGGAAAAGGTTGAGTCGTAGTGTTACGGTAAATTACCTTGTACGTGTTTAATCTTAGTGGATTTCGCCGTGTTATCGGTCCCGTGGTTTTTTACTCCTGCGACGGAGTTTTCCACGTAAAATCTTGCGTACTCTATTTATTTTTCGCATTAGGTTATTTTTTACGCAACGATTTTGTGTGTTTATTGTTTACACCTATTCACCCCCCCTCTTGGTGGTTTTTCCCTTAATCAGATCCATTATTAACATAACCCACAAGTGGTATCAAAGCGGGAATATGGTTGTAAACAATGGTTGAAGGTGGAAACATCAATAGACCACCGTTCTTCAATGGAACAAATTATGCATATTGGAAAGTACGCATGAGAGCGTTTTTAATTTCCATCGATGAACGGGTTTGGGAATCAATTGAGTTTGGATGGACAAATCCTACTGAGATTATTGTCGATGTTCGCACCATCAAACCTAGGTCTAAGTGGACTAAGGAAGAAATTGATGCTTCTTCTTACAACGGCAAGGGAATTAACGCTTTATTTAATGCATTGTCACAAACCGAGTTCTCTCGCATCTCGGCATGTGAGACCGCGAAAGAAATCTGGGATACTCTACAAGTTACACATGAGGGTACAAGTTTGGTGAAGATTCAAAAACTGCAAATGCTTATGAGCAAGTTTGACTCTACTCATATGGCAGAAAATGAATCGTTCACAGATTATTATACATGATTGCAAGATATCGTAAACACATGTGCTAACGTCGGAGAGAAAATTCCAGAATCTAAAATTGTAAGAAAGATTTTGAGAACTCTTCCTGAAAGATTTCACCCTAAGGTCGCAGCCATTGAAACAGTAAAACACCCGGACGAAATCAAAGTAGAAGAATTAGTTGGTGTAAACCAGAACCCGGGCCCGTCTACAGATCCGCCGCGCACACGGTATTTTCTGCGTACACGAAGCGCCAAAAATCTGCTAAGATATAAGAGATAATAAAAAAGAGCAATAAAAACAGAGCTGAACTAAAACTAATACATCTCAGACTGAAGCTGGAAATAAAATACAATACTTCTGTATAAATGATACATCAGTCTCTCCCAGCTCACCAAAAATAAATACAACCTGCTGGCAAAAGCCAGTCCCAAAAGTAAAAGTACAACCGTCTGAGGAAACATGGGTACACCAACAGTCCAGCTAACCCGCTCATCCTGCCTCGAGATCTATCTACTCAGCCGTCCTCTCTCCTCGACCCGCCGCTGAAAGCCCAGCAGCACCCGCAGAAGACACTGCAAAATAAGGGAGAAGAAAAAAAGGAAAGAAGAATGGGGGTGAGAACTACTAGTAAACCAGTAGCCTCCCCTAGTGGGTAAAACCTCAAACTCAGACAGGCCCACTAGGACTATCAGAGGCGAAAATAAAACAAAGGTGGTAAGCTATAAGTAAAACTACTGATGAAGAAGCTACCACTATGCCTCTAAAATGCCAAGCTAACAAAATAGCTAAGTATGTGCATCAGAATATAAATGCCTGCCTGACTAAACCCAATCTGTACACAAGTAAACATTGGTACTGCCTACTATGCCTGCCAAATTGGGTATGCCAGCCTACGCATAACACCGATAGGGGGTAGGAGTCTCAAGGACTCAAAGTCTGTATATCGCACACTCCGGAGTGGCACTTGAGGGGAGCGACCCAGACGAGTAAAATGCCTGAGTAATAAGTATCATAGGAGAATAAGTCCGCAGGACTGGATCATGACACTGATCTAAGTGGAAAAGAACCATCCACTAAAAGAAGCCCAAATCCTCTCCCCGATCTGATGCAATAACAAACAACTGTTCGGTCAACCGCCCAAAATCCGCGGTTGCCGCAATACCCTGCCATCACAGCCTGCCTATCCCAAATCCCAAATGTCTGACTACACTATCCCAGCCCCTGCTCGACCCCGAGAGTACTATCCCCTAAGTCTAGATAATTGGAGAAAGAATAACGGCATGGTTTCTTCTAAGTCAGTTCCAGCATGATAGTGTAGCAGAAAAAGGTGGCCTATCTAGGTGACCATACAGGCATGCAAAAGTCCTTTACTTAATAACATGATTTCGGGTATTCTAATTCTTACAAATTAGAGTATGTTATTTCATGAATATCCACTGTACCAAGTTGCCATAAGCCGGTCTCTATACATGCATAAGATGTTCCAATATACAAATAACATAATTTGGTTTAACAAACTATACCCAAGGGGTTTTAGACAACATATCTTTTGCAAGAATTAAACCTTTTATTAATACCTAGTCCTTTAGAGATGCAAGTATCAACCACAAGCCCATTCCTTCCAATTAAGCATGCAATATTTATTCCACTAGTATACTAGCAATATAACATAGGACTAGCTCCAATATGCCTAGTGGGTTATCACAAGTAGAAGGATTACAACGGTACCCACATCCGACATCCGGTCAACCGCCTACTATCTGCGGTAGCCGCAAGTCCACCGACCACAACAAGTCCAACTCCTGACCTCCAGTCAACCGCCCAAAATCTGCGGTTGCCACAAAGCCCTCTAGTCCAATATCATGCCCTAGCACCGATGTCCTATAACCGACATCCGGTCAATCGCCCAATATCCGCGGTCGCCGCCAAAACCCATAATCTACAATCCAGGCCCCGGCTACACTATCCCAAACCCCTGCTCAAACCCGAGCAACATGAACCACCTGACTAACGAAAGGGAGAAAAGAAGCAAACAAGGTTTCTCCTAAGTTAAGTTCCAGCATGAAGGTGTAACGATAAAAGATGGCCTATCTAGATGTCCATACAAGCATGTTATTGTCCTCATGCAGATTGAAAGAAGTATAACAACTAATAGTCCCACATGTGTAATAGGTAATAGTTCCGCATAGATATAACCATCATGCTAAAGTCATTAAACACTTACACATGTCTAAAATTCACTGACTACCCTCACATAAGCCATCCGCCTATACATGTCCAAAAGAGCCCCAAGTAGTGCCTACCAACAAGATATTACACATTGTCCAAACATGCCACTAACTACCATATGTAAGATTATGTACTACTATTAGATCCATACCAGCATGTTTAAGTTCCAAATACAATCATAATTCCAACTTAGCAGTTTCCTAAAAACATTCCCGACATGATATGTCTCACATGATAGGCTCTTAAGATTAGCAATTATCGATCATAATGTTCCAATAAAAATCTCTTTAATATTCCTAGTGGGTATGTCAGAAAAATAAGGGATATAGCAACCACCCACCTCGATCGCTAATTTCAAGTCCAAATAGTGCTCCCGCCCAAACAGCTAAACCGCTGCGATCACTGTACAAGAATTACCCCAAAACATACAATTAAACTCAAAACATGCTGTCCCAATGCTAACAGTCCAAAGATGCCCTGTTTTTACCTACGAAAAATGCTCGGAAAATTCCAAGAAAAATACTGTCACGATCCTCGCGACGAACCGGTCGAAACGAGTACATGCACGTTCAAATCCGAGTTTCCTACACTGAGAAACAAATTTGACAAGGGAACCACCCCGAAATAAACCGATCTCAAAAACTGTAGCACTACATTATGTAAACAGAGATTTTTCACCTTCAAAAAATATTTAGAAAATTCTCAGAAAATTTGAGGGTGTTCCTTCCGCCGTGTAGATGAAAAACGCCTCCTGGCACGCCTCGATCCGACACCTGTACACGAAGATATCGCCGAAATACCACAGTGCTGTCCAAAACTCCGCCCAAGAAAAAGGGTCAAATGAAAGCTCGGGGAACTCCAAGATAAACTCAAAACGAGGGGAAACTCAAATCAAGAAGATCGTAGCGCTACTTGTCGAGAAGCCAACGGCGCAAGAATTGCCTAAATCGGAGGTCGGGGTAAGCCGGGGGAGTCCTCGCACCAAAACGCGATGAAGAAGATCACAAACGAACGAGCGTCGCACCGCGCCGTAAAAATGAAAACCTCAGGATGCGTGCCACAGAAAAATCCGGGAATCTGCAGATGGAACCGGCTCTGGGAGAGAAGGAATTCTTGTGAAGGTCCCCCTGTGAGAAGAGGAACAGGGAAAGAGCTGCAGAAGGTTGTTCTCGGCCTATTTATATGCTGGAAGAAACAATTCAACTAATGACCACCATGTCCCTGGATTCGGGCGCCCACACCGGATTTGGGCGCCCGAATCCGCTGCGGGGAGCCGAACAGGAAGCGCCCGAAACACCCTGGTGAAGCCACGTCATCACAAAACAGGAAACAGCCGAGTCCGCCACTATCCTCGCGCCGCATGGCCCGCTGCGACACGTAACGGCCCACGCGCGGGAACCGCGCGTCAACGCGCCTGACGCGCGCCCACGTGCGCCTGCGCGCGCCTGCGCCCCCTGCCAGGCACGCAGCCCGAGGCACCCCGGTGCACCACGGTGGACCCCGCCTACCTGAGCCGGCCAACCGAAAGCCAACACGTGTCCCTCCCGGTCCAATGCACCGCCCCACACCACTCCGTGAACCGCGCCCACAACACCGACCAATCCAAACACGCCACGTGTCCTGCCCTTTGGTGCACGCCGGCCCATGGACCGCGCGCCTGCCCGCGCGCCTCCGCGCTGCCCGTGCCTGCGCGCTGCCCGCGCTGCTGCCCGCGACGCTGCGCCGCCTTGCTCCGCTGCTGCCCGCCGTGCTTCGCCGCTGCCCGCCGTGCTCCGCTGCTGCCCGCCGCCGCCGCCGCTGCCCGCCGGCCGCCGGAGTTACTGTTCCGGCGTGAACAGTAACCCATGGCGCAAAAAAACAAGTAAGTAGTCCAATTTCATCGTTTTCGCGCGTTGAGTCCAAATCCGCTGTCCGTTTTGCCAAATTCCAACTCTAAAAATTGTCGAAGGCATCCGGAAAGGTGTTCTTTTGTCCAAACTTCGCGCTGAGCCCAATTTTAATATCCGTTTCGTGCGAAACCACTTCTAAAGATCCGACGGAGTCAACCGATCACCCACGTGATCCATTTAAGCCCGAAGTCCGCCACTTGTGTCCAATTGGTGCACAAACACCTCCAACACACAGTACAGGCCCCTAGAAACTGCCAAACACACTGCAGAAGCTCTGTTGATTCAACAGTAATCCTCTTGCGAAAATTTGGGTCCTCACAAGGGGGGTGAATAGGCGTAAACAATAAAAATTCAAAAATCTTTGCGTAATAAAACCCAATGCAGAAATGAAAAATAACACGCAAGATTTTTACGTGGAAAACTCCAAAACCAGGAGTAAAAAATCACGGGACCGATAACACGGTGAAATCAACTAAGATTATAACACGTACAAAGGTGATATAACTCACTCACAGACGACTCAACCTTTTTCCATACGCTCCGAGTTGATCTTCTCCGCTCGCTCCGCAACGTGCCTCGAATCCACGATTTGCGTCCAACGCCGAATCCACGGCGTCCAACGTCGAGTCCACGACGTCTGACCGAATCCATGGTCTCCACCATGTAGTACGTCTCGAATCCACGAACGTACCTCGCTCCGAATCCATGAGAGCGGTAGCACCTTGAATCCACAAGGCCACGCGAATCCACGCGCCGATTTTGGGGAAAATTGTTGTTTTGTTGGTGGTGATGATCCGCCGAATACTTAGATCAAAGATAGATCGAAAATACCATCTAAGTATTCATTAATTTGATTCTACTCAAAATCTGAGTAAGATAACCTAGAATCAAATTAATCAATATAGATGAAGAAACATAGAATTAAATCTAGTTATTTCCTTTCTTCTCTATATGTGGATCAATAAGTTTTTCATCCGTTTATTTTCCTCGTTCATTTACGGAGATAAAAAACTTATTGTGGATTACCCTAAAAGATAGAATTAGGGTTTACTTATAGGTTAGAAACCATTGGAAGTGGATAAGAATCAACAACCAACCTTATCTGGAAGTTTTCGGGTCGACAGTCTGGACTGGAATAATGCGATCCGGACTGTCGTCATTAAATATAATTTTTCCAGAAAAACCACGTTCGGGGTCCGGACTGAAATCCCATGGTCCGGACTGTTCATGCAGTTTCTGCAAATTCCACATTCGGGGTCCGGACTGAAGAACCACGATCCGGACTGTTCATGCAGTTTCTGCAAATTCCACGTTCGGGGTCCGGACTGAACAAAATGTGTTCCGGACTGGAATTGCGCATGAACTACCCTATGTTCGGGGTCCGGACTGTAGTACCCTGATCCGGATCCTGAACATATAACATGTCCAGTTTTTGATTTTTATGCGATTAAGAATCCATCCAAGTGTTTCTACACTGTAAGAAGTATTCGGATCACAAAACTTATTTAGTTAAACGTACCTGATCCTTTTGAATTCTTCTTTCTTGAGATTGAGGTAAATGATCCAACCATCTTCATCTTCAATCTTCAAGACTTAACCATTTCACGAAATATGCCAAAACAAATTCCGTAACAAATTATTTCATCTTTATTTGATCAAAGTCAATTCCTCTCTCAGTGATCTCTTGGTATAGTTTTTATCTTATTTGATAATTAAGTTAAGTATGAACATGAGATCAATAGTTGGTTGAATACTTAATATTTTACATAATTGATAGCCAATTGAGGGGGAGTATTATTTAAAGTTTCATGCTCAAAAGATGTGGAAAGAGTTGCATCCCTTAGTGGAGTGTGAAAACTACCACCACATGGAGGAAAGAGCTACCACCTCGGTCGTCCGAGTACTGTGTGCAGCTACCACATGTTTTACCAAGCATGGTGATTTCTTGTTTATTAGATAAAATGCCTTTTAGAATACTTGACTATGTCGAATTCCAAGGTTGGTATAAGGTGGGATTTCAAATTGAAAGATGCTCAAAGAGCCACTCCCTAGACATATTGACTAGATAGCATTATCTAATTTATTTGGGATTTCAAACATCTATCGATCTTTGTGTTTCATTTTCTTTGCTTAATTGATGATTTGATAAACACATTACTCATTAGATCGTGATTGATGTTTAGAACTTGCTCAACTTTAGAGGATATAACTTTTATAAATTTTTGTTTCATTATTCGAGTATTAATGATAGATTTAGCATAATTTATTTCTTTTGATGTGAAACGATACTTTTTATTTAAAGTTGATATGCAAGAATGCTTACATACTTTTTCTGGATTTTCTGGAATTTTTAGAAATTTTTCTGAAGAAAAAGTTGCAGGCAGTCCGGACTGGATGATTCAGTCCGGATCCCGAACGATGGGATTTCCTGCGCCAAGCCGATCCGGACTGAACTTCTGACCCAATCCGGACTACGGCTAGGTTTTAATAAAAACGAAGGATTTTTCGAATTCTTTTCTCTCTAAACTTATGTTTCTAGCTTCCTAGAGTTTCTCTCTCTAGAATCAAGAAGATTTGGATCTTTTACAACTAGTTTTCACTCGATCCAAGTAAGTTCTTATGATCAAAACTTTTGTTTTCACTGTTTTTGCTTATGTTTATCAAAACGTGAGAGAATTCATGCTATGATTTCATTTTTGCACGGTTTTTGATCAAATTTCTTTTGAAATAAGAACTTTGAACACCTTAGATTTGTTTCTATGCTTTGTATTCATTTGATTAACGGATTTTTGGGCTTCGATTTCTGAAAATTCGATTTTGAGGCAAATTTTAGGAATTTTCGAAAATCATGGGATTGATCTATTTTTAAAATTCTTTTTGCAAATCTATCTTGATTCCTAATCTCTATACATGATAAAGATTGTTTGGGTATGTGTCACGCCCCGAGTTCGAAAAACAGCCTCTTAAATTTTTTTTTTTTTTTTTTTTTCTAAATCAGAGTTTGAAAACAGCCAGGGCGCGACAGACCGCCACATATATAGAAAATTCTCAATTCCCTCCATGGAATTGAGCCTTCTCTATACATGCACGGCTAAGCTTTTGCAACAACATCAGAGTAACTAAATTACGTAACTAAATAATTAAATTACAACTCTTTTACATAATTTGCGGAATAATTAAAGGTAGCGGCTGCCATGGGTCGATTGCTAACACGGAACCTCACCAACACGTCCCGACATCCCAACACCCGCTCGACCTGAAAAACAGTCACCAGAGGGTGTGAGACACACCGGAGTGTATCCCAGTGGGCACGACGAGCCGAGAAATAGCTAATCGTACCTACTGGATACAATAATCTGCGGATAGTAATAGATCAAGGGGTAAAGCTGAATCTGAATAATCAAGTAATAACAGGTACTGAAATAAGAATGCTGAGTAACTGTATAGGCAGGTATCAAACAAAAGCTGGTATGTGAAACAAAACTGGCATGAAGCATAATCAAGTGACTGTACATAATGAGTACTATAAATGATGCTAATCAAGCTATAACTGACAATCTGAAAATCAGGTAAACAAAATCCACAAGAGATAATAAAAGAACGTATCATGATCATACTACTGTGCATATACAGGTACGGAAAATACCATAATCAATCAAATATAACAGAGCAGGAGTAGGTACTGAAAAGTATGCTAGAACATGGAAATATAAAACCTATGCATCAATCACAAGAATATCAAGTACCCAATCAATGCCACTATTGGTCGCGAGGACCTCAGGCTCATACCACTATCTTGCACCTATCAGACTGACATAACCCCACACCCATAAGTGCTATCTGGGGCTCACGGGTCCTTCCTCTAGACCACTTTACCGGTAAAGAACAATCTCCACGGGGAGCTACCCCGGCCATGTTTGTGAAGTACAGCGATGCGTGGCAAGTCGTAATGCTCAATCTCACGGTCTAATGACCGGGTAGTCGGCAACGTGCCGAGATCCCAACAGGGAATCATCAGTCAACATCTATCGATCAGGATCAATCATGCATATCGGAATATCAACATTATATCGGCTGACAGGAATCAACATGTATAACCAGATCATGCAAATCTATGTACTGAAATATAAAAACTGATAAACAGGTACATATGATATGTCTCACATAGATCAAGATCTATCAGGACTAATCATAGGGTATGTCAATACAATCATCAGGGCTAGTCTAGATAAAATCAGCAGGTATATAAGATGAGTCTAAAAGAATCAATGTCTATCAGGAGATCATGTGATATATATGCAGTCATCATAGGTCGTATCGGTATAATCAGCAGGCTAGTCAAAAACAGGTGTCCGACTGGACTAAAGCAACCAGAGGGCCAAAAAGCTAAAGCCCGGATCGAAAGTAACCCACCTCAATGTAGGCCGATCAACGACTCCAACAGAAAGCTCGGGGCCGGAGTCAGACTGCAAAGACCTGAATTACGAACACTGATCAGGAATGACTCACACATACCCAAATCCAATCCGGATCACGAAAATCGCTCCGAAAACCGTAAAACCGATAATTTCGCCGGTTTACGGAACGGAATCCGATTTCCGCTCAACGAAAACCTACAGACTTCTAATAAATTGCCTAACAAGTGTGTAAATACTGTCTAAAGACAGCCAGCATGCTACATTTGCATTTTGACCCCTAGGGTTTCCAAAAATCGTACTTCTATGCGTATTTGAGAGCCGTTTTCGCTCGTTCTATTTATCGGAACATCATTTTAATGAACCGTCATCTCCAGTAGGTGACAATCGACTTTCTGAACACCGTGCTCACCCATTTGTGGCAGCACGGGACTTGAGGAAAACTTCGGGCCATAATTTACTCTTCTAACATAGCTTATATGCATTTTTATTTTTTCGGCTGCTCAAAACCTAAATCCGACGCGAGCATCGCGTCCAGTGACCCCAAATTAGACAGGGGCACACTGTCGCGGCTTCGCAAACAGACCCAAACCCTACTACGGGCAACTTTTCACATAAAGCTTGGTTTTAATACAACTTTAAATCCACTCATCAAAAACCAAAATGTTATATATCAAAGTGTCTCTGGACAGTGCCAAGACACCAGGGCTCACCTTATTTTCAGTCCAAAACTGATGGATCAACCAGATCCAAGTCCCTCGTTAACTAACACTTCGACAATTCACCACACACACATCCACTCAGACCCAATTTGATCTGAAGTGAGCACTGAGCTCAGGAGATGATTTAAAACAACTTCCATATTTAGATCGAAGTCTAGTTCCCAACTTTTTTTCTTTGAAACATTTCATCGAACACCTGGTTGGCATGTTTTCTAAACACATAGCCTCTACTTTGCCCGAGCCCATTCTCAGCAAAGAAGTGGTCTTGGGACTTCTAAGATGGAAGGGAAACTAGAACATGGGGTTTAGAGGTTACCGTGTGTTTGAACGGCGACGTGAGGCGACAACGGCGTCCCGCGGCCAACCTCACCCGAGCTCGGTGGCCATTAACGGTGGAATTCAATCGGAGACTTTTGAGACCCAGCAACTTGGACCGAAAGAGTCCCCTCGACTCCCCGATGCCCCCCGTGGTGGTGGCCGGCAGCGCGGGGCAGCGGCGGCGGCCGGAAGGGGAAGCTCGGCCAACACATGGTGCAAAAGTGGTGCAACTTCGGTTACGCTAATCCACGCGTTAGAATCCGCATGCAAATAGATGGGGGGCTTCACAGAGACCAAGGGAACTTACCTGGGCCGCTCACCCATTTGACGGAGCTCCGGCGATCGCCGGAGATCGAAGTCATCAAAGCTCGGTGAAGATGGCCACCTCTAATGGCGGATTCCGGCCGGCGACCCCCGGGCCGGCGCAACATGGACCAAAACCTTCCTCTCGCCCCCCCGGTGCTTGCTGAGTGGTTGGCAGGCGGCGCGGGGCAGCGGCGGCGCCCAGAAGGCGAAGATTAGCCGCGGTTCAAAAACGGCCGGTTCTAGGGCACGCCGAAACTCCGTGGATCCTCCACCGATCGACTCCAGACTTTAGGAGAAGCTTGCAGTCATCAAGAAGACCAAGATCAACGGTTTTGATCTGGATTTAGTCGATCGAATGAAGCTAGCGATCATCCTCGGCCGAAACAAGAAATTCCGGCAATAATCCACTCCCGCCGGCGGCCGGGACGACGGCGACGACTCAGGCTTCACGGGTAAGGTCTACTCAAGGTCAAGAACACATTGATATACTCCTAGGGTCTTTTAAAAGCAACAAAATCCAAAACCTTACCTCGCCGGAAAATGAAGAAGGAGAAAGG
Source organism: Tillandsia leiboldiana (assembly GCA_029204045.2). Lineage (NCBI taxonomy): Eukaryota > Viridiplantae > Streptophyta > Magnoliopsida > Poales > Bromeliaceae > Tillandsia > Tillandsia leiboldiana. The sequence continues at coordinate 38,162,650 of CM055063.1, read as the reverse complement.
TGGTGGCCGCGGCGGCGCTCGGCGGCGGCTTCACCTAGACTGGGTGTCAACCTCACAGAGGGGTTCACAGGAAATTTTGGAACAACCTTGGCCTCCCCAGATGCTTCCTTCTCCAACAACACCCGAGATCAAGAGGGTGTCTTGATCCTTTTCTTCTCCGGCGACGGGGTGGCGGCGGCCGGTGTGCTACCACCGAGGAAGGCAGCAGAGAGGAGGGATTCTGTTTGAGGCTGCGGCTGGGGGATTGGCTACGAGGCCTAGGGTTTATGGAACCCTAGCTCGGGAGGAAGCTATATATAGGTTAAAGGGCACAATTGCCTTTTAGCCCTCCAACAAATAGTATTTGGAGTTGAGTCCACCACAGCAATGTTATCTCACACCTAGGTCCCTCACTAAACCAGTGGCACTCAAAACGAGGCAAGAAGTACAAGGTCTATTGTGCAAAAAGCCACATTTTCACCGTATTTCACGCTTTATGAGGCGTTCCGGTCGTCGAAACGAAAAATGGACTTCGCCATGACGTCCGGCTCGACGAAACCTATCAGGTAGCAATTTTTGTTTTTCGAGAAGCTGCCCAGATAAAATCTCGGTCCATCAGTACTGTACAGAAATACAGTTTATCCCGCTTTTCGAGACTCTAAGGTCGTCAAACGGAAATTCCGTCAGTGCCATTGTGTTCAGAACGACGAAACCGATCAAATCGACTACCTGGATGGCTATGATCGGAGTCCAGACAGCGAATTGGCTAACGTTGGCACTAAGGGAATTTGAAAATAGGGGTTACTATTCATTTACTGTTCACAACACTATTCACTTAAGTCGCGGGTCCTGCCCGCTTTTTCGCTGATTTCTGGAAGATCCGACCGTCGGATCTAAATTTGATCTATATCATTTTCGATCAGTTTGACGAGACGGTCGCACTGGTCATCTCGGATTTTCGAGATTTGTTTCGGATTTGAAATGCAATATTCCTGTCTCGTAAACTATGCAGTTTACACAGTAGCAAAAGGTCAATTGCCCTATTTGTGCTCTTTCTACTTCTGAGTCATCTTGACTCCATTCTTTTCTTTCATTTATTTCGAATTTAAATTTCACGAATCTTACATCACTTACAACTTAAAAGAAGTTTCGTCCCCGAAACTTACAACTTAAAAAAAAAAAGTTTTGTTCCCGAAGCTTAAACTTAACTAAACCACTATTAAGCCTCTAACAGGTTCGCAGTAGTGACAATCAGTCACAAAATATCGGCAACTCTCAGGCTACTCTTTTAGACCCAATCTGATACTCCCCATTACAGGGCAGAGTATTTCCTCAGTTCTTTCGACAGTACGTTGTCTGCAGCCAACATGCTTACCAAAAGAACAGCGAAATACCATAGATCTGTCGCCAACCTCTAGTTGGGGACACAACTCCCATCAGAAGGTATATCACATACCTCCCAACACAGTCTCAGTGCTAATGACATAACCTTTTTCATGGATTACTACCACCTCGTGGTCATAAATACCACCCTGACTAACTCATAGGAGAGTTCGAGATGGTCCACAAAAATCGTGCAAGAGGTAGGGCCAAAATCTATATCCAACTGACAAGGCTTTCATCTGATAAGTATCGTCAGAAATTATTTTATCCAAAGCAACAGGATCACTGACCTCTTATTCATCCTGATTTCTATTATCGAGGGAATCATCAATAGTAGCAGCCACCGGCATAGTTCCGATGATCACGGCTGCGGCAAAGGTTACTATATCATAAGCCACGGGGACAACTGGAAAATCAACAACTTCCTCAAGCATCTGGGCTAGTGGAGGGGCCGGTGCAAAAATAGCAGTCATCTGCTGCTGTGCCATCAGCTAGACGATTACGACAAGAACGGTGATTTAACCTTTAACCACTGTAACTGATCCGAGCGCTCTGGCTCCACTGAAACATCAAGCCCACGGCCGAAACCATGACCGCGGCTAACACTGCACCCACAACAACCCCAAAGCCCAAAGTGCGTGCGAACACCATTTGTAACCCCAACAACGAGACTCAATAGTGCGTAAACACACCTGAGTTCCTAACCACTATACAAATACCCCGCGCTCTCATGTACGTCACAAGTCATCCTAGGGCTCAATCCTAACCAAATACCTAGGCATCGTGTACCTATGCTCTGATACCATTTAATCTGTCACGCCCCGAGTTCGAAAAACAACCTCTTAAAAATTTTTTTTTTTTTTTTCTAAATTAGAGTTTGAAAACAGCCAGGGCGCGACAGACCGCCACATATATAGAAAATTCTCAATTCCCTCCATGGAATTGAGCCTTCTCTATACATGCACGGCTAAGCTTTTGCAACAACATCAGAGTAACTAAATTACGTAACTAAATAATTAAATTACAACTTTTTTACATAATTTGCGGAATAATTAAAGGTAGCGGCTGCCATGGGTCGATTGCTAACACGGAACCTCACCAACACGTCCCGACATCCCAACACCCGCTCGACCTGAAAAACAGTAACCCGAGGGTGTGAGACACACCGGAGTGTATCCCAGTGGGCACGACGAGCCGAGAAATAGCTAATCGTACCTACTGGATACAATAATCTGCGGATAGTAATAGATCAAGGGGTAAAGCTGAATCTGAATAATCAAGTAATAACAGGTACTGAAATAAGAATGCTGAGTAACTGTATAGGCAGGTATCAAACAAAAGCTGGTATGTGAAACAAAACTGGCATGAAGCATAATCAAGTGACTGTACATAATGAGTACTATAAATGATGCTAATCAAGCTATAACTGACAATCTGAAAATCCGGTAAACAAAATCCACAAGAGATAATAAAAGAACGTATCATAATCATACTACTGTGCATATACAGGTACGGAAAATACCATAATCAATCAAATATAACAGAGCAGGAGTAGGTACTGAAAAGTATGCTAGAACATGGAAATATAAAATCTATGCATCAATCACAAGAATATCAAGTACCCAATCAATGCCACTATTGGTCACGAGGACCTCAGGCTCATACTACTATCTTGCACCTATCAGACTGACATAACCTCGCACCCATAAGTGCTATCTGGGGCTCACGGGTCCTTCCACTAGACCACTTTACCGGTAAAGAACAATCTCCACGGGGAGCTACCCCGGCCATGTTCGTGAAGTACAGCGATGCGTGGCAAGTCGTAATGCTCAATCTCACGGTCTAATGACCGGGTAGTCGGCAACGTGCCGAGATCCCAATAGGGAATCATCAGTCGACATCTATCGATCAGGATCAATCATGCATATCGGAATATCAACAATATATCGGATGACAGGAATCAACATGTATAACCAGATCATGCAAATCTATGTACTGAAATATAAAAACTGATAAACAGGTACATATGATATGTCTCACGTAGATCAAGATCTATCAGGACTAATCATAGGGTATGTCAATACAATCATCAGGGCTAATCTAGATAAAATCAGCAGGTATATATGATGAGTCTAAAAGAATCAATGTCTATCAGGAGATCATGTGATATATATGCAGTCATCATAGGTCGTATCGGTATAATCAGCAGGCTAGTCAAAAACAGGTGTCCGACTGGACTAAAGCAACCAGAGGGCCAAAAAGCTAAAGCCCGGATCGAAAGTAACCCACCTCAATGTAGGCCGATCAACGACTCCAACAGAAAGCTCGTGGCTGGAGTCAGACTGCAAAGACCTGAATCACGAACACTGATCAGGAATGACTCACACATACCCAAATCCAATCCGGATCACGAAAGTCGCACCGAAAACCGTAAAATCGACAATTTCGCCGGTTTACGGAACGGAATCCGATTTCCGCTCAACGAAAACCTACAGACTTCTAATAAATTGCCTAACAAGTGTGTAAATACTGTCTAAAGACAGCCAGCATGCTACATTTGCATTTTGACCCCTAGGGTTTCCAAAAATTGTACTTCTATGCGTATTTGAGAGCCGTTTTCGCTCGTTCTTTTTATCGGAACATCATTTTAATGAACCGTCACCTCCAGTAGGTGACAATCGACTTTATGAACACCGTGCTCACCCATTTGCGGCAGCACGGGACCCGAGGAAAACTTCGGGCCACAATTTACTCTTCTAACATAGCTTATATGGATTTTTATTTCTTCGGCTGCTCAAAACCTAAATCCGACGCGAGCATCGCGTCCAGTGACCCCAAATTAGACAGGAGCACACTGTTGCGGGTTCGCAAGCAGACCCAAACCCTACTACGGGCAACTTTTCACATAAAGCTTGGTTTTAATACAACTTTAAATCCACTCATCAAAAACCAAAATGTTATATATCAAAGTGTCTCTGGACAGTGCCAAGACACCAGGGCTCACCTTATTTTCAGTCCAAAACTGATGGATCAACCAGATCCAAGTCCCTCGTTCTCTAACACTTCGACAATGCACCACACACACATCCACTCAGACCCAATTTGATCTGAAGTGAGCACTGAGCTCAGGAGATGATTTAAAACAACTTCCATATTTAGATCGAAGTCTAGTTCCCAACTTTTTTTCTTTGAAACATTTCATCGAACACCTGGTGGGCATGTTTTTTAAACACATAGCCTCTACTTTGCCCGAGCCCATTCTTAGCAAAGAAGTGGTCTTGGGACTTCTAAGATGGAAGGGAAACTAGAACATGGGGTTTAGAGGTTACCTGTGTATTTGAACGGCGACGGGAGGCGACAACGGCGTCCCGCGGCCAACCTCACCCGAGCTCGGTGGCCATTAACGGTGGAATTCAATCGGAGACTTTTGAGACCTAGCAACTTGGACCGAAAGAGTCCCCTCGACTCCCCGATGCCCCCCGTGGTGGTTGCCGGCGGCGCGGGGCAGCGGCGGCGGCCGGAAGGGGAAGCTCGGCCAACACATGGTGCAAAAGTGGTGCAACTTCGGTTACGCTAATCCACACGTTAGAATCCGCATGCAAATGGATGGGGGTCTTCACAGAGACCAAGGGAACTTACCTGGGCCGCTCACCCATTTGACGGAGCTCCGGCGATCGCCGGAGATCGAAGTCATCAAAGCTCGGTGAAGATGGCCACCTCTAATGGCGGATTCCGGCCGGCGACCCCCGGGCCGGCGCAACATGGACCAAAACCTTCCTCTCGGTCCCCCGGTGCTTGCTGAGTGGTTGGCCGGCGGCGCGGGGCAGCGGCGGCGCCCGGAAGGCGAAGATTAGCCGCGGTTCAAAAACGGCCGGTTCTAGGGCACGCCGAAACTCCGTGGATCCTCCACCGATCGACTCCAGACTTTAGGAGAAGCTTGCAGTCATCAAGAAGACCAAGATCAATAGTTTTGATCTGGATTTAGTCGATCAGATGAAGCTAGCGATCATCCTCAGCCGAAACAAGAAATTCCGGCAATAATCCACTCCCGCCGGCGGCCGGGACGACGGCGGCGGCTCAGGCTTCACGGGTAAGGTCTACTCAAGGTCAAGAACACATTGATATACTCCTAGGGTCTTTTAAAAGCAACAAAATTCAAAACCTTACCTCACCAGAAAACGAAGAAGGAGAAAGGTGGTGGCCGCGGTGGCGCTCGGCGGCGGCTTCACCTAGACTGGGTGTCAACCTCACAGAGGGGTTCACAGGAAATTTTGGAACAACCTTGGCCTCCCCAGATGCTTCCTTCTCCAACAACACCCGAGATCAAGAGGGTGTCTTGATCCTTTTCTTCTTCGGCGACGGGGTGGCGGCGGCCGGTGTGCTACCACCGAGGAAGGCGGCAGAGAGGAGGGATTCTGTTTGAGGCTGCGGCTGGGGGATTGGCTACGAGGCCTAGGGTTTATGGAACCCTAGCTCGGGAGGAAGCTATATATAGGTTAAATGGCATAATTGCCTTTTAGCCCTCCAACAAATAGTATTTGGAGTTGAGTCCACCACAGCAATGTTATCTCACACCTAGGTCCCTCACTAAACCAGTGGCACTCAAAACGAGGCAAGAAGTACAGGGTCTATTATGCAAAAAGCCATATTTTCACCGTATTTCTCGCTTTTCGAGGCGTTCCGGTCGCCGAAATGAAAAATGGACTTCGCCATGACGTCCGGCTCGACGAAACCTATCAGGTAGCGAATTTTGTTTTTCGAGAAACTGCACGGATAAAATCTCGGTCCATCAGTACTGTACAGAAATACAATTTATCCCGCTTTTCGAGACTCTAGGGTCGTCAAACGGAAATTCCGTCAGTGCCATTGTGTTCAGAACGACGAAACCGATCAAATCGACTACCTGGATGGCTATGATCGGAGTCCAGACAGCGAATTGGCTAACGTTGGCAGTAAGGGAATTTGAAAATAGGGGTTACTATTCATCTACTGTTCACAGCACTATTCACTTAAGTCGCGGGTCCTGCCCGCTTCTTCGCTGATTTCTGGAAAATCCGACCTTCGGATCTGAATTTGATCTATATCATTTTCGATCAGTTTGACGAGACGGTCGCACTGGTTATCTCGGATTTTCGAGATTTGTTTCGGATTTGAAATGCAATATTCCTGTCTCGTAAACTGTGCAGTTTACACAGTAGCAAAAGGTCAATTGCGCTATTTGTGCTCTTTCTACTTCTGAGTCATCTTGACTCCATTCTTTTCTTTCATTTATTTCAAATTTAAATTTCACGAATCTTACATCACTTACAACTTAAAAGAAGTTTCGTCCCCGAAACTTACAACTTTAAAAAAAAAGTTTTGTTCCCGAAGCTTAAACTTAACTAAACCACTATTAAGCCTCTAACAGGTTCGCAGTAGTGACAATCAGTCACAAAATATCGGCAACTCTCAGGCTACTCTTTTAGACCCAATCTGATACTGCCCATTACAGGGCAGAGTATTTCCTCAGTTCTTTCGACAGTACGTTGTCTGCAGCCAACGTGCTTACCAAAAGAACAGCGAAATACCATAGATCTGTCGCCAACCTCTAGTTGGGGACACAACTCCCATCAGAAGGTATATCACATACCTCCCAACACAGTCTCAGTGCTAATGACATAACCTTTATCATGGATTACTACCACCTCGTGGTCATAAATACCACCCTGACTAACTCATAGGAGAGTTCGAGATGGTCCACAAAAATCGTGCAAGAGGTAGGGCCAAAATCTATATCCAACTAACAAGGCTTTCATCTGATAAGTATCGTCAGAAATTATTTTATCCAAAGCAACAGGATCACTGACCTCTTATTCATCCTGATTTCTATTATCGAGGGAATCACCAATAGTAGCAGCCACCGGTATAGTTCCGATGATCACGGCTGCGTCAAAGGTTACTATATCATAAGCCACGGGGACAACTGGAAAATCAACAACTTCCTCAAGCATCTGGGCTAGTGGAGGGGCCGGTGCAAAAATAGCAGTCATCTGCTGCTGTGCCATCAGCTAGACGATTACGACAAGAACGGTGATTTAACCTTTAACCACTGTAACTGATCCGAGCGCTCTGGCTCCACTGAAACATCAAGCCCACGGCCGAAACCATGACCGCGGCTAACACTGCACCCACAACAACCCCAAAGCCCAAAGTGCGTGCGAACACCATTTGTAACCCCAACAACGAGACTCAATAGTGCGTAAACACACCTGAGCTCCTAACCACTATACAAATACCCCGCGCTCTCATGTACGTCACAAGTCATCCTAGGGCTCAATCCTAACCAAATACCTAGGTATCGTGTACCTATGCGCTGATACCATTTAATCTGTCACGCCCCGAGTTCGAAAAACAGCCTCTTATTTATTTATTTATTTTTTTTTTCTAAATCAGAGTTTGAAAACAGCCAGGGCGCGACAGACCGCCACATATATAGAAAATTCTCAATTCCCTCCATGGAATTGAGCCTTCTCTATACATGCACGGCTAAGCTTTTGTAACAACATCAGAGTAACTAAATTACATAACTAAATAATTAAATTACAACTCTTTTACATAATTTGCGGAATAATTAAAGGTAGCGTGTGACGCCCCACTTCCCAGGGGGTCACCCATCCTAGAACTACTCTAGCTCTAGCACGCTTAACTCTCATGTTCCTCTTGGATCTTGCTACCATCCAAAATGCTATAGCCGTGTTAGAGATTTAGTCCTATTATATCATTTATATAGAGGACTAATCCAAATTCCGGGGGTGTCACATTCTTCCCCCCTTTAAGCCCTGACGTCCACGTCAGGCTCAAGCACACTCACAAGCACCAGGCGATGTGAGACTCGTTTCGCTAGCCTTAGCCGACCTTGTGAGGAGCTGCACTCCACTCACAACGGTCATTAGCCGGGGAGCCTCGCTCTACCCGCTATATAACCCTGGCTCAGCCGAGACTCATCTCACATTTCCGGCTGGTGAATGGCTCTGATACCAACTGTGACGCCCCACTTCCCAGTGGGTCACCCATCCTAGAACTACTCTAGCTCTAGCACGCTTAACTCTCATGTTCCTCTTGGATCTTGCTACCATCCAAAATCCTATTATATCATTTATATAGAGGACTAATCCAAATTTCGGGGGTGTCACAAAGCGGCTGCCATGGGTCGATTGCTAACACGGAACCTCACCAACACGTCCCGACATCCCAACACCCGCTCGACCTGAAAAACAGTCACCCGAGGGTGTGAGACACACCGGAGTGTATCCCAGTGGGCACGACGAGCCGAGAAATAGCTAATCGTACCTACTGGATACAATAATCTGCGGATAGTAATAGATCAAGGGGTAAAGCTGAATCTGAATAATCAAGTAATAACAGGTACTGAAATAAGAATGCTGAGTAACTGTATAGGCAGGTATCAAACAAAAGCTGGTATGTGAAACAAAACTGGCATGAAGCATAATCAAGTGACTGTACATAATGATTACTATAAATGATGCTAATCAAGCTATAACTGACAATCTGAAAATCCGGTAAACGAAATCCACAAGAGATAATAAAAGAACGTATCATGATCATACTACTGTGCATATACAGGTACGGAAAATACCAGAATCAATCAAATATAACAGAGCAGGAGTAGGTACTGAAAAGTATGCTAGAACATGGAAATATAAAATCTATGCATCAATCACAAGAATATCAAGTACCCAATCAATGCCACTATTGGTCACGAGGGCCTCAGGCTCATACCACTATCTTGCACCTATCAGACTGACATAACCCCGCACCCATAAGTGCTATCTGGGGCTCACGGGTCCTTCCTCTAGACCACTTTATCGGTAAAGAACAATCTCCACGGGGAGCTATCCCGGCCATGTTCGTGAAGTACAGCGATGCGTGGCAAGTCGTAATGCTCAATCTCACGGTCTAATGACCGGGTAGTCGGCAACGTGCTGAGATCCCAACAGGGAATCATCAGTCAACATCTATCGATCAGGATCAATCATGCATATCGGAATATCAACAATATATCGGCTGACAGGAATCAACATGTATAACCAGATCATGCAAATCTATGTACTGAAATATAAAAACTGATAAACAGGTACATATGATATGTCTCACGTAGATCAAGATCTATCAGGACTAATCATAGGGTATGTCAATACAATCAGCAGGTATATATGATGAGTCTAAAAGAATCAATGTCTATCAGGAGATCATGTGATATATATGCAGTCATCATAGGTCGTATCGGTATAATCAGCAGGCTAGTCAAAAACAGGTGTCCGACTGGACTAAAGCAACCAGAGGGCCAAAAAGCTAAAGCCCGGATCGAAAGTAACCCACCTCAATGTAGGCCGATCAACGACTCCAACAGAAAGCTCGGGGCCGGAGTCAGACTGCAAAGACCTGAATCACGAACACTGATCAGGAATGACTCACACATACCCAAATCCAATCCGGATCACGAAAGTCGCACCGAAAACCGTAAAACCGACAATTTCGCCGGTTTACGGAACGGAATCCGATTTCCGCTCAACGAAAACCTACAGACTTCTAATAAATTGCCTAACAAGTGTGTAAATACTGTCTAAAGACAGCCAGCATGCTACATTTGCATTTTGACCCCTAGGGTTTCAAAAAATCGTACTTTTATACGTATTTGAGAGCCGTTTTCGCTCGTTCTTTTTATCGGAACATCATTTTAATGAACCGTCACCTCCAGTAGGTGACAATCGACTTTCTGAACACTGTGCTCACCCATTTGCGGCATCACGGGACCCGAGGAAAACTTCGGGCCACAATTGACTCTTCTAACATAGCTTATATGCATTTTTATTTCTTCGGCTGCTCAAAACCTAAATCCGACGCGAGCATCGCGTCCAGTGACCCCAAATTAGACAGGGGCACACTGTCGCGGCTTCGCAAACAAACCCAAACCCTACTACGGGCAACTTTTCACATAAAGCTTGGTTTTAATACAACTTTAAATCCACTCATCAAAAACCAAAATGTTATATATCAAAGTGTCTCTGGACAGTGCCAAGACACCAGGGCTCACCTTATTTTCAGTCCAAAACTGATGGATCAACCAGATCCAAGTCCCTCGTTCTCTAACACTTCGACAATGCACCACACACACATCCACTCAGACCCAATTTGATCTGAAGTGAGCACTGAGCTCAGGAGATGATTTAAAACAACTTCCATATTTAGATCGAAGTCTAGTTCCCAACTTTTTTTCTTTGAAACATTTCATCGAACAGCTGGTGGGCATGTTTTCTAAACACATAGCCTCTACTTTGCCCGAGCCCATTCTCTGCAAAGAAGTGGTCTTGGGACTTCTAAGATTGAAGGGAAACTAGAACATGGGGTTTAGAGGTTACCTGTGTGTTTGAACGGCGACGGGAGGCGACAACGGCGTCCCGCGGCCAACCTCACCCGAGCTCGGTGGCCATTAACGGTGGAATTCAATCGGAGACTTTTGAAACCCAGCAACTTGGACCGAAAGAGTCCCCTCGACTCCCCGATGCCCCCCGTGGTGGTGGCCGGCGGCGCGGGGCAGCGGCGGCGGCCGGAAGGGGAAGCTCGGCCAACACATGGTGCAAAAGTGGTGCAACTTCGGTTACGCTAATCCACACGTTAGAATCCGCATGCAAATGGATGGGGGGCTTCACAGAGACCAAGGGAACTTACCTGGGCCGCTCACCCATTTGACGGAGCTCCGGCGATCGCCGGAGATCGAAGTCATCAAAGCTCGGTGAAGATGGCCACCTCTAATGGCGGATTCCGGCCGGCGACCCCCGGGCCGGCGCAACATGGACCAAAACCTTCCTCTCGGTCCCCCGGTGCTTGCTGAGTGGTTGGCCGGCGGCGCGGGGCAGCGGCGGCGCCCGGAAGGCGAAGATTAGCCGCGGTTCAAAAACGGCCGGTTCTAGGGCACGCCGAAACTCCGTGGATCCTCCACCGATCGACTCCAGACTTTAGGAGAAGCTTGCAGTTATCAAGAAGACCAAGATCAATGGTTTTGATCTGGATTTAGTCGATCGGATGAAGCTAGCGATCATCCTCGGCCGAAACAAGAAATTCCGGCAATAATCCACTCCCGCCGGCGGCCGGGACGACGGCGACGGCTCAGGCTTCACGGGTAAGGTCTACTCAAGGTCAAGAACACATTGATATACTCCTAGGGTCATTTAAAAGCAACAAAATCCAAAACCTTACCTCGCCGGAAAACGAAGAAGAAGAAAGGTGGTGGCCGCGGCGGCGCTCGGCGGCGGCTTCACCCAGACTGGGTGTCAACCTCACAGAGGGGTTCACAGGAAATTTTGGAACAACCTTGGCCTCCCCAGATGCTTCCTTCTCCAACAACACCCGAGATCAAGAGAGTGTCTTGATCCTTTTCTTCTCCGGCGACGGGGTGGCGGCGGCCGGTGTGCTACCACCGAGGAAGGCGGTAGAGAGGAGGGATTCTGTTTGAGGCTGCGGCTGGTGGATTGGCTACGAGGCCTAGGGTTTATGGAACCCTAGCTCGGGAGGAAGCTATATATAGGTTAAATGGCACAATTGCCTTTTAGCCCTCCAACAAATAGTATTTGGAGTTGAGTCCACCACAGCAATGTTATCTCACACCTAGGTCCCTCACTAAACCAGTGGCACTCAAAACGAGGCAAGAAGTACATGGTCTATTGTGCAAAAAGCCACATTTTCACCGTATTTCACGCTTTTCGAGGCATTCCGGTCGTCGAAACGAAAAATGGACTTCGCCATGACATCCGGCTCGACGAAACCTATCAGGTAGCGATTTTTGTTTTTCGAGAAACTGCCCGGATAAAATCTCGGTCCATCAGTACTGTACAGAAATACAGTTTATCCCGCTTTTTGAGACTCTAGGGTCGTCAAACGGAAATTTCGTCAGTGCCATTGTGTTCAGAACGACGAAACCGATCAAATCGACTACCTGGATGGCTATGATTGGAGTCTAGACAGCGAATTGGCTAACATTGGCACTAAGGGAATTTGAAAATAGGGGTTACTATTCATCTATTGTTCACAGCACTATTCACTTAAGTCGCGGGTCCTGCCCCCTTCTTCGCTGATTTCTGGAAGATCCGACCGTCGGATCTGAATTTGATCTATATCATTTTCGATCAGTTTGACGAGACGGTCGCACTGGTCATCTCGGATTTTTGAGATTTGTTTCGGATTTGAAATGCAATATTCCTGTCTCGTAAACTGTGCAGTTTACACAGTAGCAAAAGGTCAATTGCGCTATTTGTGCTCTTTCTACTTCTGAGTCATCTTGACTCCATTCTTTTCTTTCATTTATTTCGAATTTAAATTTCACGAATCTTACAGTATGATTTTTCAAAATTTTGAAATTAAACAATTTTTTTCATGTTCTTGAGTTCTTGATCACAGGGCACTCTTTTCAAACTCTAGCAAGATGGTTTTCGGCTGGATAATTGTGCTCACTGTAGCAATGGTCAGCACGCGAGCAACTAACAGAAAGGAGAAGGCTAGAGCAAGTCAGGAAGAAACAAAGAATGTCTGTCAAGATGATTCAGAATCTGACAAAGAAGATTGGGAAGAATTTTGCAGGGAAGCACAATAGATTGTTGATGACGAAGATAGATTCACATTAAAGAACAAAGAATCTATGAAATCTTGTTCAACGTTAAAGAAGTATGATAGACGGAAGAACACAAGGGGTAGTGGAATTCATATTAATGAGCCTCTTGCCGGTGTACAATTTCTACCTAGAGAATCTCCATGGATTGAAGGTAGATATGCACAATCTGCATCCTCGCTACCTACTTCAACCCCGAGGAAAGACACGACAGAGGATGATACGTCCTTGTCTTCCATCAGTCGAGAGCAGAAAAGACTATCTACCGAACAAGAAAGAATGTTAATTGACCTTCAGCATATCATTGCTAGTCAACGAAAGATTAAAAAGAAATGTTAGAGAATCTCAAGGCTGCTCAAAGGAATTTTGGACAAATTCGGTTGCAGCAGCTCGGAAGGATATGACTCAGATTAATCATTTTCTTTTGTTGTTCTAACGATTTCTTTTGCAGGTTTTGAGTTTTTGTTCTTAATATTTGTGAACTTTGCACTCACTTCTTTTTCATTTTGGCTGAATTTCTGTGACAAAAAGTGGGAGAGACATATAGAATGGACTAGAACTTTGAGCAAAGAAACCTTGAACATTGAACTTTGAAGGTAAGTTCAAGGTAAGTTGAACTTGTACATGCCACTATTTGGGCATGTAATATTACTAACAAGTTGCTTGATAACTGACATAACTTTGAACTTGTTAATTGTTGTGAAATGACATTTGAACTCTTAATGATTAGATGATATGTGAATTTTGATTGCTTATTCTCATACATATCTGATAATTAATGTCATAAGGAGTATAAACTCTATCTCTCTGATTGCTTATTGAATGTTTAAATTCTTGAGATATCTAACGATTTCTTTTGTTAAGAATTATTTCTTTTGCAGAGAGTACAAGCGTCTAAGTCTAGAGTTTGTATTAGGAGTTTATCTCTTGTATTCATTTTATTTGGATCATTCATGTAAATTTTTGTTGTATGGTGATAGCAACAAAAATATCTTTTTAAATTTTTGTAAGTGGATTTTTGTTTTGTCACGAAACCGCCAAAGCGGGAGATTGTTAAGAATTTGTGTTGGCGTATTTCGTGAAGTGTTCTAAGTCTTGAAGATTGAAGATGAAGAATTATGGATCATATACATCAATCTCAAGAAGAATGAATTCAAAAGGATCAAGTACGTTTAACTAAATAATTTTGGTGATCCGAATACATTCTTGTAGTTTAGAAATGTTGGGCTATGCTTATAATAAGGATCTAAATAGGGAAAAAACCACCTAGAGGGGGGGTGAATAGGTGTAAACGATAAACACTCAAAAATCTTTGCGTAATAAAAACCCAATGCGGAAATGAAAATAACACGCAAGATTTTTACGTGAAAAACTCCAAAACCAGGAGTAAAAAAACCACGGGACCGATAACACGGTGAAATCAACTAAGATTATAACACGTACAAAGGTGATATAACGCACTCACAGATGACTCATCCTTTTTCCATACGCTCCAAGTTGATCTTCTCCGCTCGCTCCGCAACGCGCCTCGAATCCACGATTTGCGTCCAACGCCGAATCCACGGCGTCCAACGTCGAGTCCACGATGTCTGACCGAATCCACGGTCTCCACCAGGTAGTACGTCTCGATCACACGAACGTACCTCGCTTCGAATCCACGAGAGCGGTTGCACCTTGAATCCACAAGGCCACACGAATCCACGCGCCGATTTTGGGGAAAATCGTTGTTTTGTTGGTGGTGATGATCCGCCGAATACTTAGATCAAAGATAGATCGGAAATGCGATCTAAGTATTCATTAATTTGATTCTACTCAAAATCTGAGTATGAAAACCTAGAATCAAATTAATTAATATAGATGAAGAAACATAGAATTAAATCTAGTTATTTCCTTTCTTCTCTATATGTGGATCTATAAGTTTTTCTCCGTTAATATTTTTCCGTCATTTCCCGGAGTATAAAAATTATTGTGGATTACCTTAAAAGATGAAATTAGGGTTTACTTATAGGTTAGAAACCATTGGAAGAGGATAAGAATCAAAAACTGATTGTAACAGAATTTTTCCCGCACGATGGTCCGGACCGGATTAGGCTCGTTCAGGACTGTCGTTGTTTTTCAGAGAATTCCTGAAAAATCAAGGTTCGGGGTCCGGAACGAAATCCTACGGTCCGGACTGTTCATGCAGTTTCTGCAAACTCTACGTTCGGGGTCCGGAACAAAATCTCACGGTCCGGACTGTTCATGCAGTTTCAGCAAACCCCACGTTCGGGGTCCGGAACAAAACATGGATGTTCAGGACTGGATTTGTGCATGAACTACGTACGTTCGGGGTCCGGACTGTAGTCCCCTGTTCCGGATCCTGAACATGTAACTTGTCTAGTTTTTGATTTTTATGCGATTAAAAACCCTTCCAAGTGTTTCTACATTATAAGAAGTATTCAGATCACCAATAATGTTTAGTTAAACTTACCTGATCATTTTGAATTCTTCTTTCTTGAGATTGAGGTATATGATCCATGCTTCTTTATCTTCAATCTTCAAGAGTTAAATACTTTCACGAAATACGCCAAAACTAAAATCCTTAACAATCTCCCCCTTTGGCGGTTTCGTGACAAAATATAGATCCACTTAAGAAAATTCAAAAAAGATATTTTTTGTTGCTATCACCATACAACAAAAATTTACATTTGAGATCCAAAATAAAAATGAATATACGAGATAAACTCCTAAAACAAACTCTAGACTTAGACATCTGTACTCTGTGCAAAAAGAAGTAATTCTTGACAAGAAAGATCGTTAGATATCTCAAGAATTTTTTTGCATTCAAAAACCAAACAGAGAGATAGAGTTTATACTCACCATGACATTCATGAACTCAGATATGTATTAAGATCACAATCAGAAATAGACATATCTTCTAAGCAATAAAATCCAAATGTCATAAATTTGTTAGTAATCAAACAACTTGTTAGTAATAATACATGCCCAAATAGTTAGTCAAATAGTTAGTCGAGGCATGCATTCATTCACAATACAAAACCAAAAGTTGCTTTGATACTTACTTTCCAGAGTTCAAAGTTCAAAGTTCTCACAAACCATTGTAACCATTGTTCCATTGTTCAGATCTCTCTCCCCCTTTTTGTCACTAAAGTAGCCAAAATTACAAAATAAAGGAGAGGTAAAAGTTCAAAGAGAAAATGTAAGAACTAAGACTAAAAACCTGCAAAAAAGATTAAAAGTTAGAACAACAAAATAAGGATTATTCAGAATCCTCAGAACTGGTACAGCCGAGTTTTTGAAAGATTTTCTTTATTAGTTTGTTCATAGAAACCTGTTCCTTTTTTACTTTTCGTATTTCTTCCTTCATTTCAATGAATTCATTCGATATTCGTTTCTGTTCAGAGGAAAGTCGTTGTTGCTCTCTATAAATAGAGGTAACTGAAGCATCATCCTCTGAAGTTGAAGGAGGTGCAGGTTGTGCTGCTGGTGCTGGTGGTACTGAAGCTGTAGCTGCTGGTTTTGCTGTTGCTGTTGATGTTGAGGGTCGGCGTCTGCGAGGAGGTGAAGGAGACTCATCTTGTTTTGTTGAGAGGGACTTTACGATAGTTGTATCGTTGATAGTTCCCAAGCTATGCATGTAAGCCGATGATGAAATATCGACTTTGAATTTCTTCAAAATTCGCATAATTATTATTGGGAAGGGAAGCCGCTCTGTAGGATGGGCATGTTCCACATACCGCGCCATCCTCGACCAGATGAGATATGGAATGTTTAAGTTTGATCCCAAAGCCGCTGTGGGGTTTCCAAGAAGATAAAGAAATAACATCCTATCCCATCTAAGAATTTTTGTTTGCATGTTAGGAAGAATGTTGTAGCAAACAATAAAATTCAAGTAGCGATACTCCGGTCGAAGTTCTTTTGAAAAGACTGAGTTCCCCGTCGACTGAGTATCTGGAAGACAAATTCCATCCACGACCACTCTCCATGAGGTGGTGGAGAAGATATGACCTTTCAGGTAATGTGCTCCTTCAACCCGGGCCTTCATCCCTAACACCTCTCCAATCAATTGAGGTGTGACCTTAATCTTAACATTTCTAACCATTGTTTGAAACTCTCGATTTCCGTCCTCTAGATCAACCAACCTTGATGCATTCTGAGAAAACATCCTTACCGAGTGAAGACAATATCCAGTAGACTCAGGGAAATGACAAATGGGGGCAAGACCCGCATGGTCAAAAAGAGTGCCAAAAAGTGCAGATCGCTCATTCAGAGCTTTGACATTGACATGTCTTTCACCAATGCATTCCCTCTTTTCGAAATCCTTGATTCTTTCCGAGCTTATAAAGTCTTGTGGAGGAGGCAGGCTTGCTAGTGGCTCTTCAATTGATATTCCTCGAGCACTCCCTCTTTTGCGTGCAACACTCTTTCTTTTTGTTTTAAGAGGAGTTTCTTCCATTGGAGCTTTGCCCTTTTCTGCAGTGGTTGGCGGAGTCTTCGCCTTTGAGGATGCAGCAGGGGCTTTCCCCTTTGAAGCAGTAGGAGCTATCGCTTCTATCAACAGCTCATCCCAATCAATGGACTCTGTCTCCGATTTCGTCTCAGAATCATCCCGAGTTTTCTTAGTCTTCTTAGCCTTCTTAGGCTTGTTTGTTGCTCTTGTATGAACCATGGCAACTAGAAGCACAATGATTAATGAAAACACTATTTTTACTATTGCCTGTGAACGAGAGAAACCTGCGAGCAAGAACTCAAGAACACGAAAAAATTGTTTATTTTTAAAAATTTGAAAAATTGTACCTAAACAATCATTATCGTGTAGAGAGACTAGGAATCAAATTAGTTTTGCAAAAAGAATTTTAAAAATAGATCAATCACATGATTTTAAAAAATTCTCATTATATGCCCTAAAACCGAATTTTCAGAAATCGAAGCCCAAAAATTCGTTAATCAGGAGAATACCTAGCATATAATCAAAACTAATCTTGTCACGCCCCGAGTCCAAAAACTAGTGTATAAATTTTTTTTTTTTAAATCAGAGTTGCAAAAACAACCAGGGCAATGACAGACCGCCACATATATAGAAGAGTCCCAATCCCCAATGGAATTGAGCCTTTTCTATATATGCACGGCTAGCTTGGCAACAATCATCAGAGTACTAACTACGTACAACTACATGCAAAAGTTACAATTAACTTTACAATTATTTACATCTGAATTACAACTCTTTCCTTTAACATCAAATAATACATGAACTTTCGGCTGTCCAGGGTCAGCATCTAACACGGAATCTCACCAACACGTCCCGACATCCCAGCACCCGCTCGGCCTGAAAAACAGTCACCCGAGGGTGTGAGACACACCGGAGTGTATCCCAGTGGGCACGACGAGCCGAGAAATAGCAGATCGTACCTACTGGTATACAATACTAGAGGATAGTAATAATCAGGGGTTAGAATAATCAGATAGGCAATCATGAAGATCAACAGATATATAATCACAGTTAGGATATGCAGATATATAACTGGTGCTGTAAAGAAAGCAAAACTTATAATCTGGGTACAAGCATAGAAGATACTTTTAGCAGAATTTAAAATAGGACAAACATGTATCAGGATAATCAACGCATCAAGGAGTAGGACAATCAGCAAGATAACAATGAAACTATAATCAAAGGCATCACAAAGAATCATATACAGGCAGATAACTAGAAGCCAGATCAAAGAATCAAGGAGGCTTGTTAAAGCAACTTAACAACACATGCATCAAATAAATGAAAACACAAAGACCCAATCACAAGCTACCATATTGGCCTTCACAAGACCTCAGGCAAGGCTGCCCACTTGGCACCACCTGGTTGACATTCCCCAAACTAGGGTCACGGGTTGCCTCAGCTAACCACTTTACCGGTAAAGTACACCGCTACGGGGGATCAGTCCGCTAGTGTACGTGAAGAACAACGGTGCGGGCGAATCATGTGCAAATGCTCAAACTGGCGGTCCACTGACCGGGTAATCGGCAACAAGCCGGGAAATCCCCACTGGGATGCAATAACCAAATCAACTGAATCTCAACTCATATGCAAGACAAAGGCAAATCTCAACTCAGCATAAGCTCAACTGAAAAACTCAACTCAATCATGCAGACCAACCCAATGATACAACACTTAAACACATATTTTTAAGAAAACTGTTTTGAAAAGTCCACACCCCGAAGAGCATTGCCCTCGTCCTATCAAACAAGAACAGACTCAGGCGACACTACGAAGCTTGGGTTTCCAAACCTCGCAGAGCAATTTCCTTTGTCCTATCAAACAAGAACAGACTCCGGCGACCCTACGAAGCTCGGTAAAAACATCAGTTAAACAAATCTATGTGCTCAGCAGTGTATCATTTGATCGACAGGACAAACAGGCTTACTCATCAACCATGGAAATGTTCCAAGATAAGATATAAATACCAGAGGCACTAAGAATAATCCTGTAAGGCAGAATAGAACTGATAACAGGCGTAGCTCAACTATCAGATGACCAACAGGCATGGCAATATGTAGAGCAATAATATAACCACTGGAAACAACTAATCAGCAGATATGGTAAAGATCACTAAAGAAGATCATAATCAGGCATAAAGCAGGTATGACGTAGCAAATAACTGAATCAAAGGAAGGCAAGCTCAAGCATTGGTAGATCAATATAATAATCAAGCATAGGAGTGCAACTACGAAATGGCCAATCAGTCAAAGCAACTAACAGTAATATATATTGTAACCAAAGGCAGACAAGCTCAAGATAAACTAGGTTACCAAAAACAGGAGTCCAACCAATACCGTACACCGAGGGCCGAACTGATAAAGCCCGGACCGAAGATAAACCCACCTGTCAATGCGCAGGCAATTAATCTGTAATTCTCTAAATGCTCAAATCCAGGTGCAAACTGAATCAACCTGGATCAAAAATCACCAATCAGGGATCAATTCAGTCCCGCTAACTCTAACCTAAACCCAGATCAATTTGAAACCCTCTTAGTTATTTTAATTGTCACCCGGATACCGTTAAATCGACGATTTTGCCGATTCTCGAACTGTTATCCGATTTCCGCTCAACGAAAGCCGATGGATTCCCAACGAAAAGCTTAGGAATCATTTAAACATTTTACTAACCAGTACACATTGTCTATTTTGCATTAAAACCCCTAAAGTTTCCAAAAATTACACTTTAGTGCCTTTTTAGCACTGTTTTCGCTCGTTCTTTCAACTGGAAAATCATTTTAACATTCCGTCACTTCCAGCAGGTTACTTATGTCTTGCTGAACACCGTGCTCACCAATTTGCAGCAGCACGGTGCCCGAGGAAAACTTTGGGTCATGAAAACCCTCTCTAACATAGCCCAAAATGAATTTTTGTTTCTCCGAGACTTCAAACACTGTTTCTAACGCGAGCATCGCGTTCAGTGACCCCAAATTAGCTAGGAATGCACTGTCGCGGCTTCGCTAACAGCCTAGAATAAGGTTTTGCTCCAACATTATTGTTTTATGTTGTTTCTACTATATCTTTTAATTTAAACTTCAAACAAGAACATTTTGTATATCAAAGTTGGTCTGGGCACTGCCAGGACCTCAGTGCTCACCCTGGTTGAGGCCCAGGGGTGCTGGTTCAAGCAGAACCAAGGTCAAGCTTACACCCTAATTCACAATGCACCAAACTTTAATCCACTCAGTTTCTGTTTGAACTGAAGTGAGCACAGATCTCAGGGGACTATTTGGAGCAAGTTTCATATTTACAGTTTTATCAAATTCTAATTCAAAGTTCTTTGAGGCATTTTTACAAACAGGTGGCATGCACATTTGCAACACATACACACAACACCATGGGAAACTTGGTTCTCTGCAACCAGGGCACCTGAGGGCTTCCAACTTGGATCAACTAGATCCCCAGAGATTCTGGAACATTTCCCCTCAACTGGAGCAACTCGAAAACCCTCCAAGTTGGGCTTGGCTCGAGGAAGAAGATGACATGTTTTCTTGAAATTCGTGATGTTCCATCCAGAGGGTCTGGGGCTCAACCAAATGCACCAATAGGTGCCATTTGCCTCTTGGAAGCTTCCCATACCCTTGGCTGGCCTCGGGGTGCGGCGGCGGCGGCGGGGAGCAAAGCTCCATTTTGGAGCTCAAGCCCATTAATGGCGGATTTTTACAGAGGCTATAGGAAGCCTTCTAAATTGCATGGAAGCTTCCTCTGGTCCATAAAAAGCTTCCCGACCTTCCCACCCCGGCCGGAGATGGCCGGAACGCCGGCGGCCGAGATTTGATCCCATTTCGAACCCATCTTGGCCGCGCTTCAACCGCGCTGCATGGTTGCCATGCAAGTGCATGGATGGACTCCCCTCGGTCCCTAGAAGAGTTCTGGCATGTGGCCGGCGTCGGAGAAGCCCGCCGGCGCCGGAGCAAGAAGCTCGGCCAACTTGCAATAATTCAAAAAGCTAGGGCATCCATTTTCTTTCTAAATACTTAGCCATATTCAATGAAACTTTGCAGATTTAATCTAAATATCCTAAAGTCCTTGCATACAAATTTTTAGCTATTTTGGTTCAGCGGTTGCCGAGTTCTTTCGAGGCGGAGCACATCTAGGTTTCCGGCGAGACTTTGCTCCCGCCGGCCAACCAACTTGCATGGGAGACTCAGGCTGTGCATGGAGCATCACAAAGACCTAATAAACCTACTGCTAGGGGTCTCGGGTGCAAACAAACCGGGGTTATTAAAAACCTTACCTTGGCCGGAGTTGTAGAAGATGGAAGAAGCCGGTTCTCTTCCTCCTCCTTCGCGCGGCCACGGCAACCTCCCAAGATGCTCCACAGACACCAAGGAAGTCCTCAGAGAACTCCAACTCCACCTTGGAAGAGTTTTGGTCCAACTTCTTCTTTCTCTCTCTCTCTCTTGGGTAGCAACAATGGGAGGGGTGACCCCTCGGCCATCCCAACACCTGGGTTATGAAAGAAATAACTCCTGGGAGTTATGAAATCTCAAGAGTCACCTCGTGTAACTCCCACACGAGTAGCCCAAGAGACATCTCACATAAATGCAAGATTCTTTTCCAAAAACCTTAAACCCGGTTCACACTCAATCCCCAACTCTGGGGTCTTCGCAGGAGACACAATTTGCACCCAACACCCTATGGTATTAATCCCACTAATTTAGCTACATAAAATATTAAGGTTTCTTCAAAATACCCACTTTTTCGGCACCTTTCACGCAATTCGAGACAATCCGGTCGCCGTTTGCGAAGCGGACTTCGCCACGACGTCCGGCTCGTCGAGACCTGTCAGGTAGCGTGTTTGTTTGGTTTGTTCGACGCCCGGATTAAAAGTCGTTCCATAAAGTTCGACTCAATATAGCGCGTGGCACGCACTTCGATGCACCCGGGTCGCCAAACGCGAAATCCGTCAGTGCCATTGCGCTCAGAACGTCGAAAATAGCTAGGATCCATTACTCATACCTCTAGGTTAAAACTCTAAATAGTGGTTCGGCCATTAGTGAAAGCGAGGGATTAAAAATCGAGGGTTACTATTCACTTTAAGTCGCGGGGCCCGCTTTTTGATTTCTGATTTCTGGAAGATCCGACCGTCGGATCGAAAACATATGAATATGAAACTTCTATGTTTCGACGAGACGATCGCAATGGTGATCTCGGATTTTCCAGATCAGACCCCGATCAAAAGTCGACATTTCTGGGCCACTATTGAACTACTATCTACCAATTTTTGCTATTTAAATAATTCTGGAAATTATTTAAACCTGAATTCTGGATTTTAAAATCCTGGTTTCTACATCACTCACCACTTTAAGAAGTTTCGTCCCCGAAACTTAAACTTAACTAATCCACTATTAAACCTCAAAAAGGTTCGCAGAGATGACAATCAGTCACAAAGCGTCGTTAACTCTCAGGCTACTCATTTAGACCCAATCTGAATATTCCCCATTACAGGGTAAATTATTTCTCAATTCTTTCGAAAGTACGTTGTCGGCCGCCAACGTGCTTACCAAAAGAAAGGCGAAATACCATAGATCTGTCGCCAACCACTAGTTGGGGACACAACTCACATCTGAAGGTACATCACATACCTTCCTTTACAGTCTCTTTGCCGATGATATAACCTCTAAGTTCCCAACTTACTGTACCAAAACCCAGCGCTCTCACGTGACCACAAGTCATCCTAGGGTTCGTTCCTAGCCAAACCTAGACATCGTATTCCTATTTCTCTGATACCATCTAATCTGTCACGCCCCGAGTCCAAAAACTAGTGTATAAATTTTTTTTTTTAAATCAGAGTTGCAAAAACAACCAGGGCAATGACAGACCGCCACATATATAGAAGAGTCCCAATCCCCAATGGAATTGAGCCTTTTCTATATATGCACGGCTAGCTTGGCAACAATCATCAGAGTACTAACTACGTACAACTACATGCAAAAGTTACAATTAACTTTACAATTATTTACATCTGAATTACAACTCTTTCCTTTAACATCAAATAATACATGAACTTTCGGCTGTCCAGGGTCAGCATCTAACACGGAATCTCACCAACACGTCCCGACATCCCAGCACCCGCTCGGCCTGAAAAACAGTCACCCGAGGGTGTGAGACACACCGGAGTGTATCCCAGTGGGCACGACGAGCCGAGAAATAGCAGATCGTACCTACTGGTATACAATACTAGAGGATAGTAATAATCAGGGGTTAGAATAATCAGATAGGCAATCATGAAGATCAACAGATATATAATCACAGTTAGGATATGCAGATATATAACTGGTGCTGTAAAGAAAGCAAAACTTATAATCTGGGTACAAGCATAGAAGATACTTTTAGCAGAATTTAAAATAGGACAAACATGTATCAGGATAATCAACGCATCAAGGAGTAGGACAATCAGCAAGATAACAATGAAACTATAATCAAAGGCATCACAAAGAATCATATACAGGCAGATACTAGAAGCCAGATCAAAGAATCAAGGAGGCTTGTTAAAGCAACTTAACAACACATGCATCAAATAAATGAAAACACAAAGACCCAATCACAAGCTACCATATTGGCCTTCACAAGACCTCAGGCAAGGCTGCCCACTTGGCACCACCTGGTTGACATTCCCCAACTAGGGTCACGGGTTGCCTCAGCTAACCACTTTACCGGTAAAGTACACCGCTACGGGGGATCAGTCCGCTAGTGTACGTGAAGAACAACGGTGCGGGCGAATCATGTGCAAATGCTCAAACTGGCGGTCCACTGACCGGGTAATCGGCAACAAGCCGGGAAATCCCCACTGGGATGCAATAAACCAAATCAACTGAATCTCAACTCATATGCAAGACAAAGGCAAATCTCAACTCAGCATAAGCTCAACTGAAAAACTCAACTCAATCATGCAGACCAACCCAATGATACAACACTTAAACACATATTTTTAAGAAAACTGTTTTGAAAAGTCCACACCCCGAAGAGCATTGCCCTCGTCTATCAAACAAGAACAGACTCAGGCGACACTATCGGGAAGCTGGTTCCAAAACCTCAGAACAGAGCACGTTCCTTTGTCCGATTCACACAAGAACAGCTCCGGGACCCTAAGAGCCGGTAAAAAATCAGTGAAACAATATAGTATCGCCAGCAAGGTGTTCATCTGATAGAAGGGACAACAGCTTATCATACAACCATGGAAAGTTCCAAGATAAGATATAACTACCAGAGGCACTAAGATAATCTGTAAGCAGAAGAGAACTGAAACAGCGTAGCTCAACTATCAGA
>CM055063.1:37853162-38137727 GCA_029204045.2 Tillandsia leiboldiana | reverse complement strand
TAAAAAAATGCAATAAACTCCCAGCTCACCAAAATAATACACCCAGCTGGCCAAAGCCAGACCACAAAATAAAAGTGAACTACTACAGTCTGAGAAAAAGGGGTACAATATCTGTCTAACAGCAACTCACAGCCTCACAGGAGATCTATCTACTCAGCGATCCCCCTCACCTCGATCAGCTGCCGATGGCCCAGCAGCTCCTGCAGAAGCCTCTGCAAAACAGGAAAAGAAAGAGAGAAAAACAACAGTGGGGGTGAGAACCACTAGTAAACCAGTAGCCTCCCCCTGTGGGTAAAGCCTCAAACTCCGACGTACCCACTAAGTCTACCAGAGGCAAAGAATGAAGAAAGTGGTAAGCTATAAAACTACAGATAAGAAGGAACTACCACTAGTATGCCTCTAAATGCAGTGCCAAAATGAATGACTGTAAGTATGCATCAGTAACCGCATCTGTCCAAATAAACCCAATCTAGCCACCAGTAAAAACTGGTACCGCCTGCTGCCGCTATCATCATCGTGCAACCTGATCCGCACCAAAGTGATAGCAATGAGTCAATACCGTCCGGTACCCACTTGGTACCCCGCACGCTTCGAAGTGGCACTCGAGGGGAGCTACCCACACGAGGAAAGTAACCATGTCATAAGTATCATAAAAGCAGGACTGGATCATGACTATGATCAAAGTGGAGAACCCCTCCACTAAAGAAACCCCAATCTGATGCAAAGGTAAACATCCGGTCAACCGCCTAATGTCCACGGTTACCGCAATACCCCACAAGTCCACAATCAAGTACGACCTGTCCCAGACTCCAAGGTCCCGACTACACTATCCCAAACCCCTGCTCGAACCCGAGCAATATGAATCAAAAGTCAAAATGAGAAGGAGAAAGAAAACAATCATGGTTTCTCCTAAGTCAAATCCCAATATGATAGTGTAGCAATAAATAGTGGCCTATCTAGATGTCCAAACAAGCATGCAACAGTTCTCAAGAAAGATGAAAGAAAGAGTATCAAACAGTAACTCCACATGTGTATTAAGTAATAGCTCCGCATAAATGTAACCATCATGCTAAAATCATCAGTCAACTACGCATGTATATAATCCCTGGTCCATAACAAATCTCAAAGTGGTACCCGCACATAGATATGTCATCATGTCCCAATACTTAATCCATTTAACCAACTTTCATAAAATCTATGTGCTACACGGCATGTTAATTATCACTATTAAAATATCTCAATGATCATGTTCCAACAACAATATTATCCCAACGTGCTATATCCACATAATTAATCTCAATGATAGGCTCGCATTTATATCATTCAATCATGCATGGTAATCAATCAATAAGTCCAAACGGGGAATCCTCTAAATAAACTTAGTGAGTAAATCACAGTAAGAGGTAAGCAACAACTACCCACCTGAAGAGCTGACTGTCCAAATCCCACAGCTGAAAATACCAGGAAATCCAAATCTCCTACTCCAAAGGGTCCAGTAATACCCGCAACTCTCCTGGGTACAACATAAAGTCCATAAATCCCAAAAACTACCCCCGCAAACACATACAGAATTCAGTCCCAAAGATGTCCTTATTTCACCTGCTGAAAGTGCCCAGAAAATTCCAATAAAGATATCACAGCGATCCTCGCGTCGATACCTTCGAAACGAGTACCTGCACGTCCAAATCCGAGTTCTGCAGGTCAAGATATAAATTCGACAAGGTAACCATCCCTAAAGAATCCCCCAATAAAAACTGTAGCACTTAACTCTGGAAAAACAGTGATTTCTCACTTTCGGGAAATTCAGAAAAATCCAAGAAAAATACGGGGACGTTCCTTGCGACGAGTAGATCAAAATCAACTCTTTAAACGCCTCGATCCGATGTTCCTACGCCAAGATATAAAATCAACAAGCTCATGCTGTCCAGGAAATCCATCACAGAAAATGGGGTCAAAAGATGCCTCGGGAACCGTGCCAAGAACCCAAAATAAAGCGAAACGATCAACACGGAAATCGAAGCCTTACCTCTCAGGAACATGCTGCCGAAGAAATCGTCCAAAAATTCCTCCTGGTTTGCGCACAGGAAAATTCTGACTGAACTGCGACGGAAATGGACTGAAAAAGAGGAAACGTCGAAGCGCGCTGCGTCGCAGATGACTCGCTGTCGGCAACTCCAAAAATTCCAAAACTTCCTAGAGAGATGGAGGATAGAGAGAGGAAGAAGTCTTCTTAAGGACACACCCTCAGATTCTCTCTCTAAAGCTCGGAAAAAGAACAGAAAGGGAGGAAAGTGGGGCTGTATTTATAGGCCCAGAAAACAAATGCCAAAATTCCCACTGTGTCCCAAGAATCGGGCGCCCGGAAGTATTGGGCTGCTACAGTGCGGCCCAATTCGGGAACACTGTGCGCGCCCGGAAGAGCCCGGGCGCGACACGTGTCCGCCAAACAGCGGACAGCGGCGCCCACCCATCGGGCGCCGCCAACGTGTCCCAGCCGCCCACGTGTTCCACGTGCCTCGAGCACGTGGGCGGTGTGCACCCGCCAATAGGGACACGCCACGTGTCACCACGCGGTTCACGTGGTCCACGCCCCCGGTCTACGCGCCGGGTCTTCCGGAAAGTGTCGGCCAACCAGAAGTCGCCACGTGTCCCAGACAGGCCGCCCTCCTTGACGCCGCCCGACCAATGAGGAGCTGCCACGTGGCAACCTCAACCTTCCGTGCACCCGGTGCACGACTATTCTGTGGACCGCCCGCTTGCGCGCCCGCCCGCGCCCGCCCGCGGCCCTGCTCCGCCGCTGCGCCGCTGTGCTCCGCCGTGCGCCGCCGCTCGCCGCCTGCCGCCGGTCGCCGGAACAGTATTTCCGGCGGCCGGAATTACTGTTCCGGCGTGAACAGTAATTTTGCGCCGAAAATAAAGTGAATACACCATTTTGATCGTTTTCGCGCGCTAAGTCCAAATCCGCTGTCCGATTTTCCAAATTCTCATCCGAAATTTTGCCGAAAGCCCCCGGAAAAGCCAAATTGATCCGATTTTCGCGCCGGGTCCATTTTAAAAATCCAATTTCGATTCTACAAGCTCCACAACACTGTGTGAGCTTCCTATAGTCACTGATAAACCCGCAAAAGCTTCTACAAAAGTCCGGGTCACCACATCCTCCCCCACTAAAAAGAGTTTCGTCCTCGAAACAAAACTAAACAGCATCCCATAGTCCGATGCCTCACATAAGTAGGGGTAGGTGTCCGTCATCTCCGACTCCAGCCCCCAAAGCTGTCTGCAAGCTCCTTTAAAAAACATGAAGCAAACCTCTAGCTCGAGTCACCATATCTCTTCTAGCATCCCTAGTACACGAACACCTCCTGGTACACGAACACCTCCTGGTCGATATCCTCGCGGCACAATCGATCGTCGTGAAGTACCGAGCCTGCCCATCCATCCCGAGCATCCTATTCATGTCCCGCAGCCATCTAGTCTGCTGGTAAAATCTAGGACTCAATCTACACCGGGTAGGACCAATGACACTCCTCCATGTGCAAAATATGATCGGGAATCTGAACCTCCCGTGCACGTGGTAACCATCCTACCCCTAACCCAGGCAATGATGCAAATATACTCCTAACAAATGACTAGGATGCTCAAATGCAGTACAATGCAAAATCTAATGACAGAAGGTGAGATAATACCTGTCACCACATAATCGGCTGCTGTAAAGTCCTCCACCTGAGCGGCATATACCCGACCGCTCTGAGCCGGTGGCCAGTGATCAGAAGAGTGGAAGGGAGGTGACCTGCTCACTGGAGCAAAAGACTGCTGAGCTGACGTCCTCTGTCGAAATGCACTAGGAGCCGAGGCTGAAGATGGTGCCGTGGAAGTCGATAGGGGGCATGAAGCTCGAACGTGGCCTGACTGTCCACACTTATAACAACGACCCCACCTCAAATCACAGGTGTGAGACAGATGAGGTTCTCCAAAGAAAATACATCTGTCACGACGTCGTGGCTGCTGCTGCGGCTGCTGCTGTTGCTGCCTCTGGGGTCCACCAGAATCTCGTTGCTCAGAATGCCCCTGGCCATGAGACTGAGGCCGCGACGGTCGTGGCGGTCTCCAAGAACTAGCCTGCCCTCCATCATCAGGTGCTGGTCGCTTCCTCTCAGAACTCTGTGCGACCGACCCGCTCCTCTTGGCAATCTTCGTGTTGCCCTGCTCCACCCACAGTGCCTGCTCAACGGCTTCACCAAGGGTCTGTAGCCTCCGAGCGTGCACCAGGGTATAGATCTCAGGTCGAAGACCAGACTCGAACAACTCGACCTCATGCGGTCCATCACGGGCAACGAAAGGCACGCAGTTAAGCAACTGCATAAACTCCTGGTAGTACTCCTGCACCGATTTGTCTCCCTGCTGGATATTCTTCAAGTCGTCCTCCAGCTTCCGTTTCATGCTCCCAGAAAAGTACGTTCCAAGTAGCATACGCCGGAACTCGGACCAGGGCAGCTGTCGTGTGGTCTGGAACTCCGCTGGCTCCACCCGACGCCACCATGCGTCAGCATCCCCCTCGAGACAATGCACTGCCATGTGCACTCTGTACTTCGGGTCGATGAAGAAATCCCTAAACAGCTTCTCCATCGAAGATAACCAAGCCTCCGAATCCCACGGTCGCGCGTTCTGCCCCGAGAATCTAGGCGGTCCATACTGGCAGAACTTGGTGAGCTTCTCCGCGATATACTCCTCCTGAGAAGGGGTCAAAGGCTGGGCCGCTCCTCGAGCCCCACTACTCGATGATGGCGCCGTCGGCACACGAAGTGGTACAGGTGATACAGGGGCCTCCAAAACAGTCGGGGACGGCGCCCCCTCTCTCTGGGCTACAAGCTGGTCAATCCTTTGCTCCTGCCGACGGGTATGCTCCGCCAATTGGGCCACCATGGCCCTCAGCTCACTCAACTCCGAAGATCCGGTCTGCTCCGGCTCCTCAGGGGGTGTAAGGGTACCCCGAGTAGTAATCCGACGTCGGGGAGGCATCCTGCCAACAGAAAACACAAGTCAGGACGTAACCACGCACGACCCAATCTAGCGAAAGTCAAAGACATCCCCCTATTTCTGTAGCTTTATGTTGTCTGCAGCCAACATAACCGTTCACAGAAACAAGATATGTCGATCCCTCTTCCCTCATCGGAAGAGTCAAATAACCCAATCACCGACTTTCGCCAAAAATATTACGTCTCTCACGCCCTATCATCCTAGGGTCCAACATAAGCCTAGGGTTTTCTAAGTCCCAACTGACCTATCCCTAAGCTCTGATACCAACTTAATCTGTCACGCCCCGGGTGGAAACCAGAACCCGGGCTCGCCAACAGATCCGCCATGCACACAAAATTTTCCATGTACACGAAGCGTCGGTAACCTGCTCAGATATAAATGTACAATAAAAGAGCATAATACAGAGCTGAACTAAAGTACTACATAATATCTCAGACTGGAAAAGGAATAAAAACTGTAAAAAAAAATGCAATAAACTCCCAGCTCACCAAAATAATACACCCAGCTGGCCAAAGCCAGACCACAAAATAAAAGTGAACTACTACAGTCTGAGAAAAAGGGGTACAATATCTGTCTAACAGCAACTCACAGCCTCACAGGAGATCTATCTACTCAGCGATCCCCTCACCTCGATCAGCTGCCGATGGCCCAGCAGCTCCTGCAGAAGCCTCTGCAAAACAAGGAAAAGAAAGAGAGAAAAACAACAGTGGGGGTGAGAACCACTAGTAAACCAGTAGCCTCCCCCTGTGGGTAAAGCCTCAAACTCCGACGTACCCACTAAGTCTACCAGAGGCAAAGAATGAAGAAAGTGGTAAGCTATAAAACTACAGATAAGAAGGAACTACCACTAGTATGCCTCTAAATGCAGTGCCAAAATGAATGACTGTAAGTATGCATCAGTAACCGCATCTGTCCAAATAAACCCAATCTAGCCACCAGTAAAAACTGGTACCGCCTGCTGCCGCTATCATCATCGTGCAACCTGATCCGCACCAAAGTGATAGCAATGAGTCAATACCGTCCGGTACCCACTTGGTACCCCGCACGCTTCGAAGTGGCACTCGAGGGGAGCTACCCACACGAGGAAAGTAACCATGTCATAAGTATCATAAAAGCAGGACTGGATCATGACTATGATCAAAGTGGAGAACCCCTCCACTAAAGAAACCCCAATCTGATGCAAAGGTAAACATCCGGTCAACCGCCTAATGTCCACGGTTACCGCAATACCCCACAAGTCCACAATCAAGTACGACCTGTCCCAGACTCCAAGGTCCCGACTACACTATCCCAAACCCCTGCTCGAACCCGAGCAATATGAATCAAAAGTCAAAATGAGAAGGAGAAAGAAAACAATCATGGTTTCTCCTAAGTCAAATCCCAATATGATAGTGTAGCAATAAATAGTGGCCTATCTAGATGTCCAAACAAGCATGCAACAGTTCTCAAGAAAGATGAAAGAAAGAGTATCAAACAGTAACTCCACATGTGTATTAAGTAATAGCTCCGCATAAATGTAACCATCATGCTAAAATCATCAGTCAACTACGCATGTATATAATCCCTGGTCCATAACAAATCTCAAAGTGGTACCCGCACATAGATATGTCATCATGTCCCAATACTTAATCCATTTAACCAACTTTCATAAAATCTATGTGCTACACGGCATGTTAATTATCACTATTAAAATATCTCAATGATCATGTTCCAACAACAATATTATCCCAACGTGCTATATCCACATAATTAATCTCAATGATAGGCTCGCATTTATATCATTCAATCATGCATGGTAATCAATCAATAAGTCCAAACGGGGAATCCTCTAAATAAACTTAGTGAGTAAATCACAGTAAGAGGTAAGCAACAACTACCCACCTGAAGAGCTGACTGTCCAAATCCCACAGCTGAAAATACCAGGAAATCCAAATCTCCTACTCCAAAGGGTCCAGTAATACCCGCAACTCTCCTGGGTACAACATAAAGTCCATAAATCCCAAAAACTACCCCCGCAAACACATACAGAATTCAGTCCCAAAGATGTCCTTATTTCACCTGCTGAAAGTGCCCAGAAAATTCCAATAAAGATATCACAGCGATCCTCGCGTCGATACCTTCGAAACGAGTACCTGCACGTCCAAATCCGAGTTCTGCAGGTCAAGATATAAATTCGACAAGGTAACCATCCCTAAAGAATCCCCCAATAAAAACTGTAGCACTTAACTCTGGAAAAACAGTGATTTCTCACTTTCGGGAAATTCAGAAAAATCCAAGAAAAATACGGGGACGTTCCTTGCGACGAGTAGATCAAAATCAACTCTTTAAACGCCTCGATCCGATGTTCCTACGCCAAGATATAAAATCAACAAGCTCATGCTGTCCAGGAAATCCATCACAGAAAATGGGGTCAAAAGATGCCTCGGGAACCGTGCCAAGAACCCAAAATAAAGCGAAACGATCAACACGGAAATCGAAGCCTTACCTCTCAGGAACATGCTGCCGAAGAAATCGTCCAAAAATTCCTCCTGGTTTGCGCACAGGAAAATTCTGACTGAACTGCGACGGAAATGGACTGAAAAAGAGGAAACGTCGAAGCGCGCTGCGTCGCAGATGACTCGCTGTCGGCAACTCCAAAAATTCCAAAACTTCCTAGAGAGATGGAGGATAGAGAGAGGAAGAAGTCTTCTTAAGGACACACCCTCAGATTCTCTCTCTAAAGCTCGGAAAAAGAACAGAAAGGGAGGAAAGTGGGGCTGTATTTATAGGCCCAGAAAACAAATGCCAAAATTCCCACTGTGTCCCAAGAATCGGGCGCCCGGAAGTATTGGGCTGCTACAGTGCGGCCCAATTCGGGAACACTGTGCGCGCCCGGAAGAGCCCGGGCGCGACACGTGTCCGCCAAACAGCGGACAGCGGCGCCCACCCATCGGGCGCCGCCACGTGTCCCAGCCGCCCACGTGTTCCACGTGCCTCGAGCACGTGGGCGGCGTGCACCCGCCAATAGGGACACGCCACGTGTCACCACGCGGTTCACGTGGTCCACGCCCCCGGTCTACGCGCCGGGTCTTCCGGAAAGTGTCGGCCAACCAGAAGTCGCCACGTGTCCCAGACAGGCCGCCCTTGACGCCGCCCGACCAATGAGGAGCTGCCACGTGGCAACCTCAACCTTCCGTGCACCCGGTGCACGACTATTCTGTGGACCGCCCGCTTGCGCGCCCGCCCGCGCCCGCCCGCGGCCCTGCTCCGCCGCTGTGCTCCGCCGTGCGCCGCCGCTCGCCGCCTGCCGCCGGTCGCCGGAACAGTATTTCCGGCGGTCGGAATTACTGTTCCGGCGTGAACAGTAATTTTGCGCCGAAAATAAAGTGAATACACCATTTTGATCGTTTTCGCGCGCTGAGTCCAAATCCGCTGTCCGATTTTCCAAATTCTCATCCGAAATTTTGCCGAAAGCCCCCGGAAAAGCCAAATTGATCCGATTTTCGCGTCAGGTCCATTTTAAAAATCCAATTTCGATTCTACAAGCTCCACAACACTGTGTGAGCTTCCTATAGTCACTGATAAACCCGCAAAAGCTTCTACAAAAGTCCGGGTCACCACACCATAAGTATCTGATGTAGCAGGACTGGATCAAGACTCTAAACGAGTGGGTAAGACCATCCACTAAAGAAGCCCGATCCCTCACCTCCAATCTGATGCAATAATAATAATACTAGTAAGCCGGTCAACCGCCCACAGTCCGCGGTTGCCGCAACACTCAACCATCCATCCCCGACTGTCCCAACTCTGAACATCTGAACTACACAATCCTCTACAACTAGACTACAGGAGAATGAATAGAAAGCATGGTTTCTCCTAAGTCAATTCCAGCATGTGTGTGTAGCAGAAAAAGGTGGCCTAGCTAGATGACCATTGAAGCATGCAAAGTCCTTTACTTGATAAACCCCTTTCAATTATTCTAACATATGCAACATTAAATGTTTGGACCCTCCGATGTACACGTGGCATGATATACGATACATGATACAATTTAGATGCACAATTAACTAGCAAGTACCCCTTTTACAACATGCATTCTAACCACATGCCCAAACCTTTCCTTAACACACAATATGATATGGCTATAGCATTCTTTCCAACTAATTAAATTGCATATCCAAACATGGAAACACCACTTACTAACTTGTAGCCTGCTAACAATGCAAGTATTAGCAAAGGAACCTTAATCTCATGCAAGCATGCTAGATACATTCATATTTAATAACACATAATCGTGGCATTCTAATAGGCCTAGTGACATTCACAAGTAGGAGGTTCACAACATCACCCACCTCGAGCGCTATTCCAAAATTCCCAAAGGCGAAGTCCAAGATCAGTCCAACACACCACCAATCTGTACAAAATACCCCAAAGGAAAAACACATAAGCTAAACATCCACACATTCCAGAATCTGTCCCCCAAATCAGCAGTCCACAATTGACTAATTTTTACCTGCGAATAACGCCCAGAAAAATCCAAGAAAAATACTATCGCGATCCTTGCGACGAGCCCGTCGAAACGAGTACCTGCACGCCCAATTTGGAGTTTCCTACGCTGAGATAAAAATCCGACAAGGGGTACACCCCAAATCCAAACTGCACAAAATTCCTGTAACAAGGAACCACAGAGAAAGGAGATTCTCACCCTCGAGTAAAATTCAGAAAATTCTGAGAAAAATCCAGGAGACTCCTTGCGAAGCGTAGATGAAAATTGCCTTTTGAATCGCCTCGTTCCGACGCCTGAGCGAAAAGATATGGCAAGAACACTGCGGTGCTGTCCCAAAAGTCCGCGAAGAAAAGGGTCAAATGGGTGCTAAGAAAACTCCAAGATTAGCACGGAAATCGAGGAACCATAAAACACAGGAGTTGAAGCCCTACCTGTCGTGAGTCCAACGGCGCAAGAATCGGCGAATTCCAAGGTCGGGTTGGGTCGGAGGAGTCCAAACACTGAGAAGGGGCGAAGAGGATCGCCGGAGAACAAGCGTCGCGCCGCGCCGCAAAATGGTGAACCTCGGGATGCGTGCCTCCAAAAATCTTCAAACTTCTCCAAAGGGTAGAGCACTGAGAGAGGAGGAATCTCTGTGAAGGAAGCCCAGCGAAAAGAAGTCCAAAAAAGCTAAAGGGGCGAATGGGGGGAGCTATTTAAAGGCCCAGCCCAAATAGCTTAAGGGCCGGTTTTCGGGCGCAGTTTCCGGGCGCACTGCGCCCGGAAACCGGGTTGTACAGAACCCGTCCGACGCGCCCGAAAGTTTCTGGGACGGCCACGTCACCCCGAACAGGGGACAGCGGATCCCCGCGGCCCGCAACACGCCACGTGGCCCCCCGCAGTCAGCGGGGGTAGGTACGGCCGCCCAATCCCGGGGCGACGCGTGTCGCACTCGAGTGCGGCCGACCGCCCCGCCTGGCGCCACTGTGCGCGCACGTGCGCGCACAGTACCGAGGCGCCCTCCCCCGCGCACCCGTGGACCGCGCCCACGTGGGCCGACGAATCCGAAGCCGCCACGTGTCATGCGCCCGGTCCACCGCAATCCCGCAATTCCAGTGAGCCGTGCCGCGTGCGCCCGCCTACCAGGGCACGCCACGCGTCCACCCGCCGCGGTCCATGCACCGCCGCGCCACTGCGTGGACCCAGCTGCGTGAGCCGGCCAATAAAAGGCCGCCACGTGGCTCGGGCCGGTCCACGTGTCACCCCCATGCACCGAAAATCCCCCAAATCTTCCGGAAGCCCGCATTTGGTCATCCGGACTCCAAATTCAACAAGCAAATAGCCGTTTTCAAGCGTTTTTCCGCGCTGAATCCAAATCCAACCTCAGATTGGCCCAAAACCTTTTCTAAAATTCGGCAATTACAGCCGAAGGCCAATTCCGCTATCAAAGTCTCACGAGGTCCATCTGTGGCACCCCTTCGATGCACCATGGGCCAGACACACCAACACTAGGTGTTCTACACAGTGGATTCATCGGAAAGTCGCAAGGGAAAACCCAGTACACTACAGGGCTCACTCTGAGAGCATGCACCAGGAGGAAATGGGCCGGGCCGGTGCACGAGTTGAGCGCGCACCGGGCTCACGCGTCCCCGGTCGCGGCGGCAGCGCCGGGTGCACGCCTATGCATGGACCGCGCTTGCGGGCCGGGCTGGCGCACGCGCCCGTGCACCGGGTCCGCGCATTCGGTCTGCGGGCGCGTGCACCGGGTGCACGCCAGCCCGGTGGACCGCGCGGTGCGGAGGCGGGTTGGCGCACGCGCCCATGCGCCGGGTCCGCGCCTTCGGGCCGCGAACACGTGCGCCGGGTGCACGCCGGTCCGGTGGACCGCGTAAGGGCCAGCCGTACCGGTGAACAGTATGTCCCCGTTTTCGCCCTTCGCGGCTCCGGTTGCGACACCGCGACCACGGCGACTGCGGCGACAACCCGGAGAACACGATAACGGCGGCGGCAGCCTCCCGTTTGACAGCGGCGGCGGCGACTTCCGTTATCAACCCCGCATCGCACGCGACAACGACAAGAAAACCCCACAACGGAAAAACCCGAAAACATGAACCACTCACCTTGATTCGTTGGAGAAGGAGTAAGAAAAATAATCGTCCCCTCCTCGCCTCCTTGCTCGATCAAAACCGCGGAAAGGGAGCCGTTCTTGTAGTAGCCGCTGGTTTAAAATGCTTAGGATCTTTTAATCTTGGGTTCTTATGATTTTTGGTGCACCGCTTTTCGCTTCGGGGGTCCGGAGGGTGAGCTAATATTTCTTTGTTTCCGGGCAGACCGTCGGGGCTCGCAGATATTTTTAGACTATAAAGCTCGAGAAACGGAGATCGGCGGCGCGATCGGTTTTGGATTCCGACTCCGGAGTCTCCCAGAATAAATTCCGAAAGGCTGCTAGCGGTTCAGGCGATCAACACGGTTTTCAAGGCGAACCGGACCCTGGTTCACACCCGACCTGTTAAGTCCTTTTGTTTTGGTGTTGGGTTCATCCCCATTTCTCATTTGGACCGCTCGGTTTAACTCGCGTTTTGGGGAACAGGGTTCGACTTATTTCTCAATACCTCCCACCCTAGGCGTACGCTACCGCGTGCGCGGATGAGGAACCGACTCCCCCAACCCTACTCCTTCCCACCGATCGCGTGGAGAACCAAGGCGGCGCGACCGAGGAGTGGGAAGAACGACGGCACACCCTTCGATACCGGGCACGCAAGAACGGGACGATCCTCCCCTCGACCAACCTTGGCCGACGAAATCGAGGTGAGCATAATTTAGGGTTCTTGATTTATTGATCTCTTGGTTTCTTGTTCTTATCAAACGGGGGGGGAGGGCAACGTCGTCGCCGGATTCCGGCGCGTGCGGAGCCGCGCATGTGGGCAGCACCGCATGCGGGCGGCGCGGCCGCACGGGCCGCTCGAGGCCGCGCGCACGCGCGCGCGCAACCCGCATGCAGGCGGCACCCGCATGCGGGCGGCGCGCCCACGCAGCCCACACGGGGCCGGGCGCGCGTGCACCCCCGCATGCGGGCGGCGCGCCCGCGCGGGGCCGGGCGCGCGCGCACCCACGCGTGCGGGCAGCACCGCATGCGGGCGGCGCGGGGAGGGGGCCGGGTGTCCCGCGGGAGCCGTGGGCTGTCCGCGTCGTTGGCCTCACCCGGGGACGTCGCCGTCTTCGCCTAATCGGTGGGGCGTGCCCCGCGACCGACCGGGAAGGTCGGGTGTTCCGCAGTCCTTTAGCTTTTCGGAGTCTTGAGTTACTGACTCCTGTACGGCAGGTTCGTGTAGGTCCGGGCAGGCACACCGAGACGCGGAAGAACCTAGCGTGTACCGGCAGCGCGACAACGAAAAGGTGGGTTTTCTTTGAGACTTAGCATAGAGTTGGTATTGTTGGAAGGATATTTACTGCATGTTATCGGTACTAATGCTGACGGTCTCTATGATGTGCGATATTACCCTGTATCTTGGTTACTATGCTCGAGGTTGCGACACGCGCACCCGCGGTCTGGCCACCGCAAAGGGTGCTCTTTTCCGGGAAAGCGGTCTCTGACCCATGTAGACCCACGAGGTGACGTAGTGGGGGCCTCCGTAGGTGTGGGGTTTGAGGCATCAAGGTGTGAGCGGTGCGATCCGTCGGGGTAGGTGCCCGATGAGGTCAGGTACTCCAAGGTGTGAGCGGTGCGATCCGTCGGGGTAGGTGCCCGACGAGGTCAGGTGTACAGGTGTTACAGGTATTACAGGTGTTACGGGTGTTCGCGTGTTACCTTTCCCTTTGAGCCGAGTGGTTGCTCCGGATAGTCTTACAATTGGGTTTGGTATTTTTCCTGCTTACTATTATTATTACTGTGTCGCTGACTACCCACTCCGTGACAGGTTCCTCCAGGGGTGAGAGGTAGACGACGGTGAGGCCGAGGCAGGAGTAGTCGGGCCATGAGGAGCCCTAGTCTGTATCTCCATTTCCTTTCCTTGCATTTCATTTGATACTGTAGGCTGTGTGGTTCTCGATACCCTCGTGGGGTCGGTGTGGATGTTGATGCTTTTACTCTGGGTATGAAATGTTGGTTCTTTTTACTATCTCCGGTTGGCCGTTTTCAAAGCAAAACAACAAGAAAAGAAAAGAATTGTGAAAACTATTTTAAGAATCTGGGGTCGTGTGGACCTGTTTTCCAAACCCTGTGGATTTATGGCTTTTCCAAACTAGTTTTCAAAACCTTGGGTCATGTGGACCCGTTTTCCAAACCCTGTGGATTTATGGCTTTTCCAAACTAGTTTTCAAAACCTTGGGTCGTGTGGACCTGTTTTCAAAACCGTGAGTTTATCCTTTCAACTTGACCGGCCTCGGGAATTATTCCTAGTCTGCATTCGTAGTTATGTCCCGAACTGTTGTGATTGAATGAATGCTTGTGTTTAACTGTTGTTTTAGCCGCGACGCCGTGAATATACAGAGGAGACTCTGCCTGTTTGTCGAGTAAATCTGTATATGCGGCGGGTCTGGGCACGCGCCGGGGAAGACCGAATTTCAAAAAAAAACTACACACCAAACAAATAACTTTTCCTTTTCCGCTGAATGAAACCCCCTCCGTGTCTCTCTGTATTCGTTGGAGAAGGAGTAAATCTGTATTCGTTGGAGAAGGAGTAAGAAAAATAATCGTCCCCTCCTTGCCTCCTTTCTCGATCAAAACCGCGGAAAGGGAGCCGTTCTCCTTCCCTCTCCGTGTCTCTCTGCCTGGATTCCCTACGCCGCCTTCTTGGAAGGAGAGAAAAAATGGATTAGGGTTTTCCGCTCCCACTCAGAAAGACCTAGCGCACGACCAAAGAGAAGTGGGAAAGAATCCAAAATCCCCAACTCAAGAATAAAATCGATCGGGTGCGGACCAGTGGTCCGATTTACCTCGAAAAGCGTGCCGATCGTCCGCACGCCTTCTGATGCACCCGGATCAGCTAGCAACTTTCCAAAATTTATTCTGGGAGATCCCGGGGTCGGAATTCGAATCCGATCGCGCCACTATTCTCCATTTCGCGAGCTCTAACACCTAAAAATACCCGCGAGCCCCGACGGTCTGCCCAGAAATTCTCGAATTTCAACCCCCCCTAGCAACTGAAAAGATTCAACTAGGACCGAAAACGGAAAGACGGAGGGTCGAGGTACTACAAAATAAATAAAATAATCCAGTGACAGAAAAAGATGAAAAGTCCGTTCGTAGAAGGATCCCGTCCGATCACCTCGAAAAGCGTGCCGGCCACTTAGCACGGATTCCGATGCACCACTCAAAGGCAAACGCTTTGACCCCCATTCCGGGAGATCCGTACATCGGAATCCGAATCCGCTCGCTTTGCCGTCCTCCATTTTTCGAGCTCCATCGCAGAAAAATACTCGCGGTCCAGGCCAGTCCATTGCAGAAAACACAGTGAAAAGTTTTCCTAACAATCCCGTCATAAAAAGGAGGTATACAAAGGCATTGGAACGACAGGACTCTACAACTGCAGAAGGCAGATCTCAGTGGGTACCGTCCCAATATCCACGGTATGCCCACTAAGTCTACAGGAGGCAAAACAGATAGGTATGCAGATAGATAGGTAGATAGATAAATAATGGTAAGCTGAAAGAAAACTACAGCTAATGTGCCTCAAACATAAAGGTCAAAAGGAAACTCTATCATAAACAAGCTATGCATACTCTCGCTACTGCTAAAATGCCTCAGTATCAATGCTCAAAGGAAAAACCATCTAAGAACATAATATGTGACCACCCTCTCATAACACCCAATCCCAAAGACTGCCACATAGGGTCCAGTCAGGCCTGCGCCTGTCGACTAGGAACGCACCTGCCCACTACCACACATCCCCATGAGGATGGGATTTACGTGGGGCATCCTGTCCGACTAACTCAATCTCAATCAAATAACCACTAACTCAATCTCAATCAAATAACCACCTGGTAACTCTGCCAGGGGCAAGTAACAACCTGGTAACTCGGCCAGGGGCATCAACACATCTACGCGTCCGGAGCGTGACCCGAGGGGAGTGACCCCAACGAGCTCAAGTATCACATCAGTCTCAACTGTCTCAATAAACGGCACATGCAGGCTATGGTCCACGATCAAACAGATCGGCAACTCAATGCTCAGAAGTACACTCAGTCGAAAAGACTCCTCGACTCAAACAAGAAAAGCCCAAATCCTCACATGATCTGTCGGAGAACCCTCAACAACTCAATCTGATAATGCACAACTCATGGCTAAGTCGGGAAACCTCCACGACTCGATCTGCCAGAACCCCAAACTCTCAAGCTAAGTCGGAGGTCCACCTCAACAACTAAATCGGAAAAACACAATCTAGAGCAATCACCCAATCCCCACAAGGAAGCTCATCTCACATGACACTAGAGCTCAACACACATGCTCTAAAAATCCGGTCGGCCCCCCGGCACGAGTATACAAGCACCCTGAACCTATGCCATACCCCTAGCATCTCATAATTTAAAAAAAACCATCTTTGAAAACATTGATTCTCCTTAAAACGGGTTTCTCGATTTTTAAAACGGTTCAGGTGCAATCATGATGCAAACAAAGCATGAAACCTAGTGTCATATGATATCAGGGGTCTGTAAGAAAGTAATCAGATATGCGCAGCGAAAAAAAAAACGCAATTAAAAATTTTCTTAAAAACAAAGATCACCTCATGTATTGTTTTAGATCGAAAAAGGTAATCTAATTGATCTTATCAATTAGGATTTAATTTTTACCTTGCGCGGGTCGAGATCACCGCGAAGCCGACGATCGTTGGTAAAAATTGTTCGTCCTTGATAGCCGCGCACGCACCCGGCCTCTACTTGTGTCCACACGGAATCACACCCTTGATCGAAATAATCGATCGCCTTGATTCGCGATCTAATCACGAATTAACTCTCGCGTCGATGTAATGAGGATGAATCAATCTTCTAATTGTGCTAGCAATCTTCCGAAGATAGAAAATAATGAATTAATTATGGAGGACTTGAGGAAGAGGATAGGCAGCTAGGGTTTTCTTTTTCTCCTTTTTTCTCTCGTCCAAAATATGTCACGTACGACACATATTTATATTGAGAAAACCCTAACCCTAATTCTAATCCTAATCGAATCCTAATCCGATTGGATTATCCATTATCCTTAAGTTAGTTTCAATATGAATCGAATCCGAATCCTAATTCGATTCATGTGTAACATTTACACATAAGTCCTCAAAATATTTACTAACGATTAGTAAATACACCATACAACTTTTGCACTTAAATACCTCTAATTTACAATAATTGCAAATTAGTCCTTTTACTAATAAATTAGTAAACTTTAGTATTGTGATTATAATTAATCTATTCTATAAACTTCTTTATCATCTCCTTAATATCGATCATGCACGATTCCTTATGTGTGTGACCTAATAGGTTCAATTCTATCTGGTAGTGAGATATGATGCGATCCCCATCGACATCATCATCGAAACTCTTTTTGATGGATCAAACACTTTTGATTCTTCCATCGTATAATAATTATTCGCCTATAATTATTCTTATTGGTTCCCACAATCCGCCAGTGACGCCTAGCAGCATATAGTGGCAATCCAGTCAGAAGTGAATATTGGACTGAACCTCAAGGTGCAGTTACCGTACAATACAATCCTTCTATCGCATAGTCCCAACTGAGTGGAGGTCATGGAATACTCGTCAAACCCCATCACCCGTTATATGACAATTGATAGGGCAGAAGCTCATATGGTTACTCTTGGAAACAACTTTCCATGAACTATATTACCCTGGCCGAGGATTTCTGAGCTTTGCCTTACAAATAGCATAGGACTAATTATCTCTCTACCGAGAGCGATAGATCCCCTGTAAACAAACACCCATTCCTAATATGAACCGACTGCAGCCAACATATACTACTAAGACCCGTGAATCGGATCAGAGTTTATTGCATAATCAAACTACAGTAGCCTCATATTGAATGGCCGTGGTGTCGCAGGTCTAAGGATCAGTTGTACTACTGCAACATCGAATCAGTTACTGACGAATGAGTAGACATCCATGTAACTATTCGTAATTGGTCACGCTCAGTGCCCTTGTTCTCTAACAACCACCTGCACGTTCACTCCAGTGTCCACACACTGATGACTTGAGACTCGTCATCCTAAAAGAGAGCGGCACATACATCAATCTTACCGAATCAATCATCGTCCCCATGATGATCCTCCGATTGAGAGCATTTATGACTTAATCACCAATAATATGTATCTCAAATTCTTAACTGTTAAGAATATACATTATCATCTCATTAATTCAAAGGACGATTAATGGACATATTAAACATGAATGGCATAAGATGCCCAAATAATAATAAAGATCAAGTACAAATATGTCCAATATAAAAAATGCGTCAGCCTGATAGGCTTTTGGGGCATACAACTAACAATCTCCCACTTGCACTAAAGCCAATCAGTCATGTATCTAATGCCCATCTTCTCAAGATGAGTCTCTAGTTTCTGCTGAGTCAAAGCCTTAGTTAGCGGGTCCGCCATGTTATCTGCGGAGGCAACCTTCTGCACTTCAATATGTTTATCTTTGATGTACTCTCTGATCTTGTGATACCGCCGCTCGATATGTTTGGATTTCTGATGAGATCTCGGCTCCTTAGCTAATGCTATGGCGCCATTATTATCACAATATAATGGCAGGGGATCCCTACTAGAGGGAACCACGCCAAGCTCAGTGATAAATTTCTTGATCCAAACAGCTTCCTTGGCAGCTTCAGATGCAGCGATGTACTCCGCCTCCATAGTAGAATCAGCAATCGTCTCTTGTTTAGAACTCTTCCAAACTATTGACCCACCATTGCAAATAAATAGATACCCAGACGTAGACTTTCTATCGTCTATATCAGACATAAAGTCTGAATCTGTATAGCCATTAACTTTGAGTTCTCCACCTCCAAGAACCAAGAACATATCCTTTGTTCTTCTCAAGTACTTAAGGATATTCTTTACCACTACCCAATGCTCTTCGCCTGGGTTCGACTGATATCGACTAGTGACGCTCACAGCCTATGCTATATCAGGTCGAGTACATAGCATCGCATACATTAAACTCCCTATTGCGGAAGCATAAGGGATCCTGCTCATGCGACTTCTCTCTTTAGGTGTCTTAGGAGACATGTTCTTAGAGAGGTGAATTCCATGTCTTAGAGGTACCATACCTTTTGGAATTCTCCATGCTGAACCTTTTCAACACTTCATCTATGTACATAGCTTGCGATAAACCAAGCAGCTTCTTAGGTCTATCATAGAAAACTCTTTGGATAACCATAACTTCACCGATGTTAACATAGGAATGTCATTCCCAATTAGGAGTATGTCATCCACGTACAATACGAGGAAGGTAACAGCACTCCCACTAACCTTTTTATACACACATGGCTCTTCCTAATTTCTGATGAAATCGAACGATTCGACTGCATCATTGAAACGAGTGTTCCAACTCCGAGAAGCTTGCTTCAACCCATAAATGGATCGTTGAAGCTTGCACACTTTATGACTTCTATCTTTGGTAGTGAAACCCAAAGGCTACTCCATATAGATTTATTCTTCAAGATATCCATTCAGGAAAGCAGTTTTTACATCCATTTGACAGATCTCGTAGTCATAATGTGCAGCAATAGCAAGCAGAGTTCTGATAGATTTAAGCATGGCTACAGGTGAAAAGGTATCCTTATAGTCAATGCCTTCGCGTTGACTATAACCTTTTGCTACCAGCCTAGCTTTATAGGTCTCTACCTTTCCATCAGAACCAATCTTTCTCTTGAAGATCCATTTGCATCCAACGGGTATAATACCCTCCGGTGGATCAACCAAAGTCCAAACTTGATTGGAGTACATTGACTCTATTTCAGACTTCATAGCTTCCAACCATTTTTCGGAGTCGATGTCTGACATCGC
The DNA here is from genome assembly GCA_029204045.2 of Tillandsia leiboldiana. Classification (NCBI taxonomy): domain Eukaryota; kingdom Viridiplantae; phylum Streptophyta; class Magnoliopsida; order Poales; family Bromeliaceae; genus Tillandsia; species Tillandsia leiboldiana. The sequence continues at coordinate 38,118,218 of CM055063.1, read as the reverse complement.
CTCGCTATAAGTCTTAGGATCATCTCTATGATCCTTGTCTCCCACTAGGAACATTTCCTCCATGTCCTCTATAAATAATCCCATGTATCTATCAGGAGGATGAGAGATTCTACTAGACTTGCGAGGTGGCAATGTAATCTCTGGTATCACAGAGTTATCAGGAAGGGCTCTTAGAATGCTCGATTCTAAAGAGACTTTCTCCTCTAGTTCTATTTTTCTCCCACTGCCTCCTGCTAAAATAAATTCATTTTCAAGAAAGAAGGCATGACGGCTCACAATCACATTGTGACTTTCTGGGAGATAAAAATTGTATCCAAGTGATTCCTTGGGATAACCAATGAATCTTCCCTTGACTGATCTGCTTTCCAATTTGCCCGTCTTTAATTTCTTAATATAAGCCGGACACCCCCAAGTCTTAATGTGAGTAAAACTTGGCTTCCTACCATGCCACATCTCATATGGTGTGGTGGGAACAGATTTGGAGGGTACTCTGTTCAAAATATAAATAGCCGTAAGAAGTGCATAACCCCAAAGTGACGTAGGTAAATCTGTAAAACTCATCATAGATCGAACCATATCTAATAAAGTTCGATTCCTCCGTTCAGACACCCCATTCAATTCTGGTGTTCCAAGAGGAGTCCATTGAGAGACAATACCATTATTCTTGAGGTAGGTTAAGAAATTCGTGCTAAGGTATTCCCCTCCTCGATCGGATCGAAGAGCCTTAATCGATTTTTCCATTTGCTTTTCTACTTCTTGTCTGAACTCTTTAAACTTTTCAAAAACTTCAGACTTGTGTTTAATTAAATACACGTACCCATACCGTGAATAATCATCAGTAAAGGCAATAAAGTAGAGATAGCCGCCCCAAGCAGACACATCGAATGGGCCACATACATCAGTATGTATCAGGGCGAGTACTTCGGTAGCTCTCTGTCCTTGTCCAACAAAGGGAGACTTAGTCATTTTTCCTTGAAGACATGATTCACAAGCTGGGTATGGTTCAGGGAGTAAGGATCCTAAGATACCATCCTTAGCTAGCTTGTTAACCCTATCTTCTCCAATGTGACCAAGCCTCAGATGCCACAAGTATGTTTTGTTTACCTCCTCTCTAGGTCTTTTAAAACCAATAGTATTCTCATTCATGCCATTGTCAACTGTATTCATACTAACATCCATATGTAAGTAATAGAGATTGTCTATTAAAGAACCACAACCTATCAAATTATTTCTCAAATAAATTGAACAAATGTTTGATTCAAAAATAAACTTATAACCGTCCAATACCAAACGTGAAACAGAAATAAGGTTTCTAGTCACACTAGGAACATAAAGACAATCTCTAAGTTCTAAAACTACTCCTGTCGGTAGACATAAAAGATAAGTCCCTACAGCAACAGCAGCAACTCTTGCTCCGTTTCCAACGCGTAGGGTAATCTCTCCATCCCTAAGTCGTCTACTTTTCTTTAGCGCCTGCATTGAAATACACAAATGCGAGGTGCATCCCGAGTCAATGACCCATGTAAAAGTAGAACAAACCGATAAGCAAGTAGTTTCAATGATATGAATCTCGGACATACCTTCCAAAGTTTTATCCTTCACCTTGTCCTTATTGACTTTTAGCATTCCTTCAGCCGTGACCAACATATTCAACAGCTCGGCGAGAGTGCAAGTAATTTTATTCATTTGAAAATTTAAAATAAACTGAGAAAATGAATCAGGTAATGATTACAAGATCAAATCAATTTGAAGTTCTGCGTCCATAGTCATTCCGAGCTTCTCAAGCTCCTCAATGTCCTTAATCATCGCCAAGCAATGATTATTGACTGAGTGACCATCAGACATCTTAGTCCTGAACAGTCGCCTTGACACTTCGTAACGAGCTGTTCGACTTTGCTCATCATACAACTCTTTAAGATGAAGCAAGATGTCAGCAGCACTCTCCATGTGCTCATGCTGGCGTTGCAACTCATTACTCATAGATGCAAGCATGTAGCATTTTACCTTCATATCATCATCAGTCCATTTATTTCTAGCATCTTTCTGTTAAGCTGTTGAATTTTCGGGCACTGCTGGAGCCTCCGTGTCCAACACATAGGCTAATTTCTCATAATTGAGAACAATTCTCAAATTTCTCAGCCAATCGGTGAAATTCGGTCCAGTTAAGCGATTAGTATCAAGTATTCTGACAAGTGGGTTAGAGGCGGACATTTTCTGCAGATGGTTAAGATTCTAATTAGTTGTGTACTTAATCATAATCCATTTTGATTAGGGACTTTAAATCTAAATGGTGCCTCCCACTAATTTTAGCGAATCTCCACGCTCCCCAAGTGGAGAAAACGGAAACTTTACGAAAAGTTTCTAGTGGGAATTGCGGTCCCATCTGTTTGCACACTACCTCATCCTAACAGATTCTTGGCAATGAGTAAAGAAATGAGTGAACAACTCTTGTTCAATGCTTCTCAAGCAAATCGTAATTTTATCTTTGGCCTCCAAAAATATAGGCCTCATCCTAACAGATTCTTGGCCTTACCTTTTGGTTAAGTTAGACCCACCGTTCATCATGCAAATAAAAAAGTCATTGAATCCTCATCCTGACAGATTCTTGGATTCAACCCCTTTCTTACCACATAGCATCTTATGCCAATAGAATGGTTGCGGCTCCCTAATGCAACTGACCCCCGTGTCCGAGTGCATCAATCAACACTAAAGAGACGCCCACACCCTACAACGATGGAAGGCCACTAATGGGTTCATAACACCATTAACTTAATATTTTATTTAGGGAGATTTGTTATCTCATCAGTTTTAATTCATTATAAATTTACATCTCATGCAAACCATCGCATCATATACACACATATATCGCATATATATAAAAAAATAACTACCGGTGATGATCATGGATTTTAATTTGATTCGGGCCTGAGCCACCAGGCCGGAATCGGGTCAGAGGGTATTACACACAAAAACTTGCTCTGCATCTTGATCAGATTGGAGTAGATCAACTCTTGTCGGCTCCCTCGATCAATATTTGGTCCAAACTTGATCTGCACTGCATCAACTCTTGAATGGAACAAATCTTCATGGAACCTGAACTACCCCTTTACCCTTTAATTTTGCAACAATTACAATACAACCCATAAAATTAATGAGACACGCAGGTCTCCAAATTACATAATTTAATTGGTGCACGCAGGCACTCAAAATAAATCTAACACTAGGTCCTTATTAAATTACACCCATTCACATCATCACAAGGTTGCTATCCATAATCATCACCTCATACACATCACAGGCATATAATATAAAATAAAATTCTCTAATTCGATTTCTAATTAATTGGGTTTCGAATTAATTTTAAATTGCGATTTTGCACAAAACAACCACATGGCCCGCATGACTACACTATGTAAAAATCCGTCATGCAAGGCAATGCCAATCTAATTAGCATTGCGGCGCCTTGTCCGCGTGCGCTAATTTAATTAGCATTTGTCTTGTTGTAGTGTGGGCGACTAAACAACTCTGTCAAACCATGCTGTCCTATCCTGTGAAGTTACTGGCTCGAAAGGATCCTATCAAATATCTATTCGAAAAATAGAATAGATCTGGACGAAGATCTGCAAATGGCACAACACCTGGAGACATAACACTAATAATTGTGTTGTTTTCCGAAATGTGATCCAGGATGCGATCGAGAAGGGCAAACTCAAGTTCCCAGGAAAGCAGAAGGATGTCATGCGTTGTTTCCAAGAGTAACCATATGAGCTTCTGCCCTATCAATTGTCATATAATGGGTGATGGGGTTTGACGAGTATTCCATGACCTCCACTCAGTTGGGACTATGCGATAGAAGGATTGTATTGTACGGTAACTGCACCTTGAGGTTCAGTCCAATATTCACTTCTGACTGGATTGCCACTATATGCTGCTAGGCGTCACTGGTGGATTGTGGGAACCAATAAGAATAATTATAGGCGAATAATTATTATACGATGGAAGAATCAAAAGTGTTTGATCCATCAAAAAGAGTTTCGATGATGATGTCGATGGGGATCGCTTCATATCTCACTACCAGACAGAATTGAACCTATTAGGTCACACACATAAGGAATCGCGCATGATCGATATTAAGGAGATGATAAAGAAGTTTATAGAATGGATTAATTATAATCACAATACTAAAGTTTACTAATTTATTAGTAAAAGGACTAATTTGCAATTATTGTAAATTAGAGGTATTTAAGTGCAAAAGTTGCATGGTGTATTTACTAATCGTTAGTAAATATTTTGAGGACTTATGTGTAAATGTTACACACGAATCGAATTAGGATTCGGATTCGATTCATATTGAAACTAATTTAAGGATAATGGATAATCCAATCGGATTAGGATTCGATTAGGATTAGAATTAGGGTTAGGGTTTCCTCAATATAAATATGTGTCGTATGTGACATATTTTGGACGAGAGAAAAAAGGAGAAAAAGAAAACCCTAGCCGCCTATCCTTTTCCTCAAGTCCTCCACAATTAATTCATTATTTTCTATCTTCGGAAGATTGCTAGCACAATTAGAAGATTGATTCATCCTCCTTACATCAACGCGAGAGTTAATTCGTGATTAGATCGCGAATCAAGGCGATCGATTATTTTGATCAAGGGCGTGATTCCGTGTGGACACAAGTAGAGGCCGGGTGCGTGCGCGGCTATCAAGGACGAACAATTTTTACCAACGATCGTCGGCTTCGCGGTGATCTCGACCCGCGCAAGGTAAAAATTAAATCCTAATTGATAAGATCAATTAGATTACCTTTTTCGATCTAAAACAATACATGAGGTGATCTTTGTTTTTAAGAAAATTTTTAATTGCGTTTCTTTTTTCGCTGCGCATATCTGATTACTTTCTTACAGGGTCTACTACAAATAATCCGGGGTTCCAATAAATTTTTCAGAAAATTCTAGGCAACTATCAGATGTAAAAACAGCGAAAATGCCTAATAAACATGATCAAGTTGCGTTCAATAGCATTAAAGGGCATTACATAAATTTTGGAGAAATTCCAACCCACTTGGAACGCTTTCCGCAGGCAATCGCTGAAGTCGGTGAAGTGCCGGAACCTCGGCTGACGAAATCTCGAAAATCGTGCCGCAAATCCCAGAAAAATCCTCGGAAGCTCCAATAAATTCACTCGAGTCCACACAAAAATTCCGGCGCGCAACGACTCACAGCACACAAGTACACATAAACTAAGTCCCTCAGTTGCTACAAAGTGATCACAGTCCATTTTACCTCCACCTCAATCCAACAGCCAACAATAAAACACATAAACCCACAACACAACTCCATGCCTACAGCACCAACAGAATTCAGCTCATATAACCAATTACGAGAAAAATACACTTATACAACTTCTACCAGTTCCAATTGCACACACCAACATCCCACAGTACACATAACACATATGAAATACATGAACTCTCACAACACTCTGCAAGTCCCACATAAAGCACACTAACAAGCTCCAACAGCAGCTACAAGTCCATCATCACCAACAGCAAGCTCACAACACACACACACATCCCACACACTAAGGTTTCAACACAACAAATAGATCCCAACACACTCTCAAGCTTCATCACCTGAACTCACTACATATAGCCAATACTACAATCAACAAAAATCCACTACAATTCATAACTCCACAGCACCCTCAAGAAGTGAAGGCTCCCACACTGCCGCGGCTCCAAAATCTGATGGCGTTCCACGTGCCGTCACCGTCGGCACCAACAGTTTGCGCGGCACCGAGCTCCCCGCGCGCACCCAAGCTGCTGCACCAACACAGAGAGAGGAAAAAGGAAAACATTGTTAGACAAGCTCAGCCAAAAAGACATTTGCGCGCGTCCTCCGGCAAGGAGAAAAGCCAGGGGGGTCGACGAAAACATCGCGTAAAAGCGCCCTGTGCAAGCCGAAACGCGCGGTCCAGCCGCTGCCCGCACGGCGCCCACCGCCTGCCGCGACTGCTGCAGCCGCGCGGCGCTGCCGCTGCAGCTGCGCGACGCCCTGGGCACGCTGCGCGCCGCATGGGTCCGCCGCGCAGCGGCCCAGCCCGCTACGCGCTCGCCTGGGCGCATGCTGTGTGCCCGCTACGCGCTCGCCTGGGCAGCGCGCGCTCGCCTGCCGCGCTAACCGCAAGCAGCTGCCGCCTGCTGCTTGCCGCTTGCTGCTCCATCCGAGGACAGTAAGCCCGACCCCCCACAACAACAGCCCTCCAAAACGAAAACAAAACTCCAAAATAAATAAATAAAGAAAACTGCAACCTACCTCGCCGAGCTCGACGCGCGCGCGCGCCGCTCCATGCGGCCTCTAGCAGAGAGTCCCCACCTTTCTCTTCTATTTCCTCATCTTTTTTCTTCTTCTTCATTCTTTTCCCTTCCTTTTCTTCCTTCTCCTCACTCATTTCCACTTCCTCTGTTTCATACACAATCCTCTGCTTCAACAGGGGAAAGTGGTGATGACGTGGAGCTTTATAATTAGGAGGTGCCTAATTAATGTGGTAGTTGGCCACATTTAATGCTCCACTAAAATAAATATCACAACACCCCTTAATTCCAATTCTCCTTAATCCATTCTCACAGCACACAAGATAAAGCCCCTTTTTGCCAAATTAGCTAATTAAATTAATAAAATAATCCAATAAAGCCAACTCCAACTCACTTTTCGTCCTCGGGGCCTCCGCCGCAGTCCGGAACCTCCCGAACTCCGCTGCAATTTGAAAATACACATGTCCACAGCTTTTTCTCCCCAAAAAGCTCAACCGTAGAGTCGGGGTGCTCAATCCAAAAAATCGGCTCCAAAATTGTCAGTTCCGACTCACTTTTCGCCTTCGGGTCCTCCGCGTCAGTCCGGAACCTCCCGAAATCCGCTGTAATTCCAAAGTACACCTGTTCCAGGTATTTCCCAATTTTCTGCACACCACGGTGGAGTCGATGCTTCCCCAAAACCAGCCCTCAATCGGCGCACAATGCCCGGAAAACCCCGAATCAAGCTGGGGCTTCCGCATTGATCCGAATCAACCCGACACCATCTGTAAACACATAAGCAACATGCCTGAGGCAATTCCTCCGCACCACGCCATCTTGTGAGGTCGGTGCACCATCCGAAAACCCGGTATTCTACACTCTCCCCTCCTTAAAAGGGTTTCGTCCTCGAAACCAGAATAAATTCATAACTCAGGAGGGGGTCTCAATCAGATGGGGATAGGAGATTCTCAACTTATCCTCAGACTCTCAGGTGGTCGCTCTTACTTAACCCGATGGCTACACTGAACCTTAGCAAAAAAAAATCTCGACTGCAAAAATTCCACCTAAAACTGACACATAAGCAAGATTTGCATCGGTCGCTTCAGATAGCTCAATTCCTCGTCCAACTCCAGAGACGTGAAATCCAAAACATGCGAGGGATCAAATACTGTTCCTCCAGCCAGGTAATTACTCGCAGTCCAACTCCCCGCGTAAACATCGAATCTACACATCCCTGCGGATAGTGGCTTCCACAACATAAGGTCCTCAACCCAAACTCTAAGCCTCCAATAGGCATCCACAGATTCGATCACCCCATTCCAAGGTTGCACTGCTCGCTTACCCAAGGCGTGCTGACCAAAAGTCCTTGCCGGAATAATGATATGCCATAAGATCAATCTTACAATTTCGGTAACTCTGACCTCCGGCATTGCCTCGACCATAATCCTCCTGAGTGACCAAGTACTTCAGGTTCAAGGGTCTAAGAATAACTTCACACTCTCTCTATCGCTGGCAACATCTACAACAATGCTGGTATCCTCCTCAGCTTATTTCCTCATAGCTACTCTGGCCCTGCTTAGCCCAAAAACTTCTGACCTCAGTCACTATCATAGGTTTAGGCCAAACCCAACGGCATCACTCTTCGTTGGGTCCACAGTCACTCTTGTAGCTGAAATCACAGGCCTAACAACACGACCTTCCGAAGTCGACATGCATACTCTAATAACTTGGCATATGACTTCTTTTCTCAGAAGTTGCAGCACTACTCTCAAGTGCTCCTCATGCTCTATATCACTTCGAAAATGAATCCAAATAACCACGACGGGTACTACCACCAATCCGTCCAAACACAGCTGGAAAAGCACAATTCCTAAAGTCAGTAGGGCATTAGTCAATCCACTTGACCCCACAAAAAGCTCTAATGCCCCCCACTGGTTCCTGAACACTATCAGGGCACAGCCCACGGCTGTAAGGTTCCATAACGCTATCAATCTCACAAAGGGCATCTGTCGCAATACAATCCAAGTCTGTCTGTGTTTGAACCAACCAAGAAATCTCACCGTTGTGTACTCCCAACGTGGCATCACTGCCGTGTACCAACGGCGTGGCATCATACTCAAGTATTAAACTCTCAGATCCTCACTGTCGTATTCCCACAACATGGTATCGGTCACATAGACCCCTCGATCCATCAAGATCCGCGCTGCGCTATCAGCTCACTGCTTCACGGGTGATACTCCAAGAGGTGTTATCGAATTTGGTGCAGTTCCCAAACTATGTCGACCACTATCTCGATCTCAATTCCACTAAGCGGCAGCTTCGAAAATCAGCTCAGGTAGACTCACACCCGGGGTCACACGGCGATAAAAATAAACTTTAGTCCCTGCGCCGCCGTAGGCACTTCCTCTACAGTCGCTAGCAACGCGATACGACCACGACTCAACTCTGCCGTGGTCTAACTCCCTCTACAAAACACTCCTCCTGACCAGGTCCACGGAGGGTCAAAGTCCTCTCTCTCGGCCATCCACGGTAGCATAGCATTGGGATAACTAAAATCATAACAACACCTCGAAACTGATGTAGGACTAAAAACTCAAGGAATCAAATCGAATGTCCTACTTACTCTAGCAGGACTGGCAACACTCATCCACTAGATGCTGGCGGCCAACGCTCTAACCGTCTCGGTATCACGGCTTCATCAGCCCACTGGTAGACTAGATGAACCTCTTCATCCTAAAATGGGGCAGTGGGGTGCCGTCGCAAGCGGCAATTCCATGAGCACTAAAGGGACACTCAGCTTGAAATGTCCTAACACTACTACTGGTGCTTCAACTGCCGAGAACCTCCAGGTCTCTGTCTCCTCTGAGACACATGATCCTGAGACTGGCACCATGGCAACCTCAATCCACTCAACTTATTCCAAAATTCGATGATGCTGGACGTCTCTCACTGGAGCTGGTCCCTCGCTCTTCGTCCCTCCTAGACGTGATCAGTGATTCTCGGTCGATCCATCAAACATGCCCAATCGCTGCATCTACAGTCGGCACTTGCCGAGAATATACAAAAAGATAGATATCCCGATGCAGTCCCCTCTAAAGCATAATCAACCTCTAAGCCTCATCCTGGGCGACAAGGGGTACCCGGCTCAACCGTCACGGAAACTCGCTCCAGGTCATCAACTGCGCTCCCGGTGGTCCAACAGGACGAACTCGACGCCACTAACTCTCAGCGTCCATATCCAAGAGTGCATGAACAAGCGCCTTGATGCTCCTCTTGGATGAACAAAACCTCGAACAGCCCTTCCATAGCAGCGATCCAGTTCTCGGCCTCCCAAGGCTCCAAACTCTATCCCGAAATCTGTAGGGAATGGAACTGGATGAATTAGATAACCGGTCAGCAACCTCGCGCATCCTAAAATGGTGCGATCAGGGTCAAAATCGACGATGCCACAGCTGGTAGTACTACTGGCGATACCCCGTGAGATGCTCTCAGCTCAAGCATGCGCATCACGCGCTCCATGTTCTCTTCCTGGCGCCGCATCGCCTCAAACGTCTGGGCTACCTGGGCCTGTAACTCCCAGACCTCACTCTGCCCTCCATAAGGCCTCCCGCTGTTCGACTCCTCATCCAAGGTCAAACACGCCCTCGCCGCTGCATGGCATCTCGGAAGCATCAAACCACTGCAACAGAACAAACATTAGGACCAAAACTCTCTTGCCCCAATCAAGCGAAAGTCTAGAACATGTTACTCATACTAAAGCATTATGTTGTCTGCAGCCAACATAATTTTCTTTAGAGAGATAACATGTAAGATCACTCGCCCCAATCCTCTGGGGGAGGTACAAACTCAATCATGACTCTCGCTAAAGTCACGTCTCTCACGACAGTCATCCCACTGTCCAACCAATAGCCTAGGGTCTCTAAGTCCTCAACGACCTATACACCTAGGCTCTGATACCACCTAAATCTGTCACGCCCCGGGGTCAAAACTGCGACCCGGGCTCGCCAACAGATCCGCCGTCTGTGCGGAAACTGCCGCACAGACGAAGCGTCTATCCTGCAAAAGATCCATAGCTAACATGTATCAGAGCTGAAAAGGAAACTGATAGCTATAGAAATCAATCGAACATCTGGAATAAATAAAAGTCCTCAATACAAAGTCCGACAAGCTATGAAAATAATACATTCCCCACAAGTCTCTCAGAATGTCCAGTACAAAAGTGGAGTCATAAAAAAAAACCGGGTGCATCTACCTCTGACTCTCAAAGCTGGTAAGGAACTACTCGGCCTCATCCTCACCTCGATCTGCCGTCCCCGCGCGAACCAAGCCGGAACAGCTACCTCAACCTGTCACCGCAGCGGGTGTGAGATCTACTGCAGAAGGCAGATCTCAGTGGGTACCGTCCCAATATCCACGGTATGCCCACTAAGTCTACAGGAGGCAAAACAGATAGGCATGCAGATAGATAGGTAGATAGATAAATAATGGTAAGCTGAAAGAAAACTACAGCTAATGTGCCTCAAAAATAAAGCTCAAAAGGAAACTCTATCATAAACAAGCTATGCATACTCTCGCTACTGCTAAAATGCCTCAGTATCAATGCTCAAAGGAAAAACCATCTAAGAACATAATATGTGACCACCCTCTCATTACACCCAATCCCAAAGACTGCTAAATAGGGTCCAGTCAGGCCTGCGCCTGTCGACTAGGAACGCACCTGCCCACTACCACACATCCCCATGAGGACGGAATTTACGTGGGGCGTCCTGTCCGACTAACTCAATCTCAATCAAATAACCACCTGGTAACTCAGCCAAGGGCAAGTAACCACCTGGTAACTCGGCCAGGGGCAAGTAACCACCTGGTAACTCGGCCAGGGGCAAGTAACCACCTGGTAACTCGGCCAGGGGTATCAACACATCTACGCATCCGGAGCATGACCCGAGGGGAGCGACCCCAACGAGCTCAAGTATCACATCAGTCTCAACTATCTCAATAAACGGCACATGCTGGCTATGGTCCACGATCAAACAGATCGGCAACTCAATGCTCAGAAGTACACTCAGTCGGAAAGACTCCTCGACTCAAACAAGAAAAGCCCAAATCCTCACATGATCTGTCGGAGAACCCTCAACGACTCAATCTGATAATGCACAACTCATGGCTAAGTCGGGAAACCTCCACGACTCGGTGTGCCAGAACCCCAAACTCTCAAGCTAAGTCGGAGGTCCACCTCAACGACTAAATCGGAAAAACACAATCTAGAGCAATCACCCAATCCCCACACGGAAGCTCATCTCACATGACACTAGAGCTCAACACACATGCCCTAAAAATCCGCTCGGCCCCCCGGCACGAGTATACAAGCACCCTGAACCTATGCCATACCCCTGGCATCTCATAATTTTAAAAAAACCATCTTTGAAAACATTGATTTTCCTTAAAACGGGTTTCTCGATTTTTAAAACGGTTCAGGTGCAATCATGATGCAAACAAAGCATGAAACCTAGTGTCATATGATATCAGGGGTCTACTACAAATAATCCGGGGTTCCAATAAATTTTTTAGAAAATTCTAGGCAACTATCAGATGTAAAAACAGCGAAAATGCCTAATAAACATGATCAAGTTGCGTTCAATAGCATTAAAGGGCATTACATAAATTTTGGAGAAATTCCAACCCACCTGGAACGCTTTCCGCATGCAATCGCTAAAGTCAGTGAAGTGCCGGAACCTCGGCTGACGAAATCTCGAAAATCGTGCCGCAAATCCCAGAAAAATCCTCGGAAGCTCCAATAAATTCACTCGAGTCCACACAAAAATTCCGACGCGCAACGGCTCACACCACACATCCACAGCACGCAAGTACACATAAACTGAGTCCCTCAGTTGCTACAAAGTGATCACAGTCCATTTTACCTCCACCTCAATCCAACAGCCAACAATAAAACACATAAACCCACAACACAACTCCATGCCTACAGCACCAACAGAATTCAGCTCATATTACCAATTACGAGAAGAATCCACTTATACAACTTCTACCAGTTCCAATTGCACACACCAACATCCCACAGTACACATAACACATATGAAATACATGAACTCTCACAACACTCTGCAAGTCCCACATAAAGCACACTAACAAGCTCCAACAGCAGCTACAAGTCCATCATCACCAACAGCAAGCTCACAACACACACGAACATCTCACACACTAAGGTTTCAACACAACAAATAGATCCCAACACACTCTCAAGCTTCATCACCTGAACTCACTACATACAGCCAATACTACAATCAACAAAAATCCACTACAATTCATAACTCCACAGCACCCTTAAGAAGTGAAGGCTCCCACACTGCCGCGGCTCCAAAATCTGATGGCGTTCCACGTGCCGTCACCATCGGCACCAACAGGTCGCGCGGCACCGAGCTCGCCGCGCGCACCCAAGCTGCTGCACCAACACAGAGAGAGGAAAAAGGAAAACACTGTTAGATAAGCTCAGCCAAAAAGAAATTTGCGTGCGTCCTCCGGCAAGTAGAAAAGCCAGGGGGGTCGACGAAAACGTCGCGTAAAAGCGCCCTGCGCACGCCGAAACGCGCGGTCCAGCCGCTGCCCGCACAGCGCCCACCGCCTGCCGCGACTGCTGCAGCCGCGCGGCGCTGCCGCTGCAGCTGCGCGGCACCCTGGGCACACTGCGCGGCGCATGGGCCCGACGCGCAGCGGCCCAGTCCGCTACGCGCCCGCCTGGGCGCATGCTGTGCGCCCGCGCGCGCAGCTGTGCAGCGCCCGCGCGCGGCCTGCGCAGGGCGCGCGCGGCCTGCCCAGGGCCCGCGCGGCGCCTTTGCAGCGCGCGCTCGCCTGCCGCGCTAACCGCAAGCAGCTGCCGCCTGCTGCTTGCCGCTTGCTGCTCCATCCGAGGACAGCAAGCCCGACCCCCCACAACAACAGCCCTCCAAAACAAAAACCAAACTCCAAAATAAATAAATAAAGAAAACTGCAACCTACATCGCCGAGCTCGACGCGCGCGCGCCGCTCCATGCGGCCTCTAGCAGAGAGTCCCCACCTTTCTCTTCTATTTCCTCATCTTTCTTCTTCTTCTTCATTCTTTTCCCTTCCTTTTCTTCCTTCTCCTCACTCATCTCCACTTCCTCTATTTCATACACAATCCTCTGCTTCAACAGGGGAAAGTGGTGATGATGTGGAGCTTTATAATTAGGAGGTGCCTAATTAATGTGGTAGTTGGCCACATTTAATGCTCCACTAAAATAAATATCACAACACCCCTTAATTCCAATTCTCCTTAATCCATTCTCACAGCACACAAGATAAAGCCCCTTTTTTCCAAATTAGCTAATTAAATTAATAAAATAATCCAATAAAGGCAACTCCAACTCATTTTTCGTCCTCGGGGCCTACGCCGCAGTCCGGAACCTCCCGAACTCTGCTGCAATTTGAAAATACACATGTCCACAGCTTTTTCTCCCCAAAAAGCTCAACCGTAGAGTCGGGGTGCTCAATCCAAAAAATCGGCTCCAAAATTGTTAGTTCCGACTCACTTTTCGCCTTCGGGTCCTCCGCGTCAGTCCGGAACCTCCCGAAATTTGCTGTAATTCCAAAGTACACCTGTTCAAGGTATTTCCCAATTTTCTGCACACCACGGTGGAGTCGATGCTTCTTCAAAACCAGTCCTCAATCGGCGCACAATGCCCGGAAAACCCCGAATCAAGCTGGGGCTTCCGCATTGATCCAAATCAACCTGACACCATCTGTAAACACATAAGCAACATGCCCGAGGCAATTCCTCCGCACCACGCCATCTTGCGAGGTCGGCGCACCATCCGAAAACTCGGTATTCTACAATTACCCTACTCATGATTTGGAGCTTGCAGCTGTGGTGTTCGCGTTGAAGTTGTGGCGGCATTCCCTCTATGGAGAGCACTGCGAGATTTACACGGATCATAAGAGTTTGAAGTATTTGAGGCAACGCCGGTGGTTGGAGTAACTAAAGGGCTATGATGTGAGCATCCTTTATCATCCCGGCAAGGCCAATGTCGTAGCAGATGCTTTGAGCAGGAGGTCAGTGCAGAGTTTGAGCATATTGATCACACAGCAGGCACCGCTAGTGGAGCAGTTGAGGCGTTTACAGATTGAGGTGGTATCTCCTGGGGTCTCTGCTAGACTTATGTCTATGGTCTTGCAGCCCACTCTGTTGGACAGGATCAGGGAGACACAGAGTGAGGAACCCCATTTGACGAGGATCAGATCACAGATTCAGACAGATCAGTTAGGGGATTTTGCAGTGGATAGCTCGGGAGTACTATGGTACAGGGACCGAGTGTGTGTGCCTACGGATCCTGAGATCAGAGACCAGATTTTGAGAGAGGCCCATTATACACCTTATACCATTCATCCTGGTGGTACTAAGATGTATAAGGACCTCAAGGCACACTTTTGGTCGTCCGGAATGAAGTGGGACATTGGGAGATTTGTGGCTCACTGTTTAACTTGTCAGCAAGTAAAGGCAGAGCACCGGGTTCCTACTGGCAAGTTGCAGAGTCTCCCAATTTTCAAGTGGAAGTGGGACCACATCACTATGGATTTCGTCACTGTACTGCCGAGGGCGCAGAGTGGAGACGACGCGATTTGAGTTATCGTGGATAGACTCACCAAGTCTGCTCACTTCTTACCTGTATAGATGACTTGGCCGTTGGAGCGACTTGCGCAGTTATATTTGGATGAGGTGGTGAGGCTACACGGTGTACCCGCCTCGATTGTATCTGATAGGGACCCGAGGTTTGTATCACATTTCTGGGGGAGTCTACAGGCAGCCTTGGGGACACAGCTCCGATTTAGCACAGCATTCCACCCACAGACTGATGGACAGTCCGAGCGCACCATACAGACCCTCGAGGACATGTTGAGAGCGTGCGTTATGGATTTTGGAGGAGGGTGGTACCGGCACTTAGCATTGGTTGAGTTTGTGTACAACAACAGCTATCAGGCGAGCATTCAGATGGCTCCGTTTGAGACGTTGTATGGACGCAAGTGTCGGTCGCCCTTGTATTGGAATGACGTGGGTGAGAGGAGGACTTTGGGACCTGATTTACTGCTGGAGGCAGAGGAGAAAGTCAGATTAGTTCGCCGACATCTTGAGACAGCCCAGAGTCGTCAGAGGAGCTATGCTGATACTCGACGGCGAGACCTAGAGTTTCATATTGGTGATCATGTCTTTTTGAATGTCTCGCCTTCGAAAGGGGTCCGGAGAATTGGAGTTCGGGGGAAGCTCAGTCCCCGCTTTATTGGACCCTTCGAGGTACTTGAGAGAGTAGGCCCTGTGGCTTACAGAGTTGCCCTTCCTCCACGCTTGGCCGGAGTTCGTGATGTTTTCCACATCTCGGCTCTGAGGAGATATGTTTTCAACCCTTCGCACGTGATTGACTTCACTTCTTTGGAGATCGGCGAGGACCTTGGATATAAGGAGCGCCCGTTGCGAATTCTTGCTCGTGAGATGAGGGAATTGCGCAACCAGGCCATTCCGTATGTGAAGATCTTGTGGAGCAATCACGAGGAGCGTGAGGCTACTTGGGAGCTAGAGACGGTGATGAGAGATACCTATCCCTTTCTGTTCGAGGCTTCCGGTTGAGGTACGTCTGTTTTGTTTTCTTTGTTTCGGGGATGAAACTTCCTTTTAGTGGGGGAGGATGTAGTGGCCCAGGATCCCATGCAACTTTTTTGGTGAATCCACTGTTTAGAACACCTAGTGTTGGTGTGTCTGGCCCATAGTGCATCAAAGGGATGCCCAGATGGACCCTATGAGGTATCTTTAGCTGTTTTGGCCTTCGGCTACATTTTACCGAAATTTTAAAAAGGTTTTTGGCCAAACAGAGGTTGGAAATGGATTCAGCGCGGAAAAACCCTTGAAAATGGCTATTTGCTTGTTTGATTTTGAGTCCGGAGGCCCAAAAACCGACTCCCGGAAGTTTTTATTGGATTTCGGTGCATGGGAGGGGCCATGGACCGCCGGCATGCCACGTGGCGGCCTGTCATTGGCCGGTTTACAGCGCTCGGTCCACAGAGCGTCGTGGCTGGGTGCACAGACCCGGCGCAGGGACACGTGGCGCCTCCTGATTGGCGGGCCCTTGGCGCGCGGTCTACAGAGCTGGCGCGGCGGTGCATGGACCAGGGCGGGGGACACGTGGCAGTCCCCGGTTGGTTGGTGCACGCGGCGCGATCCACGGAACCCGAAGTAGGGTGCGTGGACCGGGTACAGGGGACACGTGTCGGCGCGCCTTTCGCGGGCTCACGAGGCGCGGTGCACGGGACGCAGGCGAGTGCCTCGGGGCGCGTGCGTGGCAGGCGGCCAGAGCGGCGCCTACCCGCACGTGTGACCGCGACAGTGGCGGGACAGGTGGCGCCCCGCCATTCGCGGGCGCCACCTACCTATTTGACCGGGGAGGGCCCACGTGGCGGCACCGGACGCGCCCCGCACAGCTGTTTGCTGTGCGGGACACGTGTCGGGTCCCGGGCGTGCCACGTGGCCACTCCCGACGCGCCCCGCACAGCTGTTTGCTGTGCGGGCCACGTGTCAAGCCCTGGAGAATCCGGGCGCATACAGTAACTCCATTTTGTTGGCGGATTCGAGCGCCCGAATCTTCTCCGAGCGCCCGAATCCGGGGACAATTTCGGTATTTTCTGAATTGTTTTGTGCGGCCTATATATAGCCCGAGCCGCCTTCCTTTGCAGGTTTTCTGCATTTCCGAGCTTCATTTCGACTCGACGCCTTCAGCAAAGTTGATCCCCGCGCTGTGCTGCATCCATCTACGGATTTCTGGGATTTTGCCTGGCATGCTTTTCGAGATTTCCATTTATTTGGCGTGTCGCGACGTTCCTTCGCCGGTGTTTCCTCCCGTCGCGTTTCGGTGCGCGAGCTCCCCGGCCTACTCTGACCACCTTTTCGAGCGATTCTTTCGCCGTTGGATCCACGACAGGTAGGGCTACGATCTTGGTATTTTCTACATCTCCTAGTTTCGTGTTTTTCTTGGAGTTTTTCCATGCTAATTGGGACCCTTGTTTGCTGTGAGCTTTTCGGGGACAGTAGGATTATTGAGTGGAGTTCTCCGCGCTCGAGCGTCGGATTGATGCGTGCCTATACACTTTTTGCATCTACTCGTCGCGAGGATTATCGCCGTATTTTTTTGGGATTTTTTTGAGGCTTGCCCGGAGGTATATTTTCTCCCTTTATCTGTGCATGGGATTACAGTTGTGTTGTTGTGAGGTTTTGTACACCCTGTGTTGTGGAATTTGTAACTCGGCCTACGGGGCTCGGAATGGGACGTGCAGGTACTTGTTTCGAAGGTCTTGACGTGGCGATCGCAGCAGTATTTTTGTTGGATTTTTTGGAGCCCTTTCTGCAGGTGAAAATATCGCATCTTTAGGACTGTTTTCGCAGATTGTGTATACTTGGATAACTTTTGGAATAAAGTGTAACTGTGAACCTTGTGTTGTACCCAGGAGGGTTTGCGGGTATTGCTGGACCTGTTGGATCTGGAGATATTGATTTCTGGGTATTTTCAGCTGTGGGACTTTGGACAGTTCAGCTCTTCAGGTGGGTAGCCTCGTCTTCAAGATCTACTGACTAATCTCTAATTCTATTGTTGTAGGTTTTGTTACGGCTTTTTGTGTTGGCATATTTCGTAAGTTGAGTCGGAGTCTTAAAGGGATCAAATTGTCAAATCAGCTTTCGAAGACTCTTTGAAGATTCAACATGAGCTCAAGATAACACTCAGGTATGGTTAATTAAATCATGGTGATTTAAGTTCATTTATAATCATTGGAATCTGGAAATGATTGAAACCCGGTTTAGACTTGGTTTTAGGAACTTGGTTTTAACTTACAACCTTTCTTAAGTTTGAATTCCGGTACTAGGTTTGTTTTGGATAAAGCTTATCTTGGAAAAATCAGTTTTTACATTGAGTACCGGAACCACACTTTGAGTTCCTCAAACCCGACACAGAATTTTCTGTAAATTGCATTGCGTACCGGAACACAGACTCGCGTACCGGAACACAATAGAAAAATCTGTGTTTGCACCATTGCGTACCGGAACACGTTATTTGGTACCGGTACACAATGCCCTATCGGGATAAAATTACTAAACCGACTTTTATCTTTTTCCAAGGGTTATAAATAGATACTTAGGGTTTCTCGATACTTACCGATCAATTCAGAAACACTCGAGAGCAACCCTAGAGGCTGGTTTTTACCTTTCTTCTCTTTCGCCTCTTTTAGGTCAATTCGACGGTTCTTCCAAGATCTATCTTTTGTCGAATTGATCTAGTCTTTGCTTAGAGATTCCTTCTACGGTTCCTCAATGATAATCTAAGCAAAGGATCACCATCGGAGCCTATATTCTTTATTGGCTATTTGCGTCGTGGATTCGACGTAGCATCGTGGATTCGATGTGTTGAAGGCGTTTCGTGGATTCGAAACGTGTGCTCGTGGATTCGAGTGGCATTCGTGGATTCGAACGTGTGCAGTGGACGTTCAATCGGTGGAGCGCAAGGTCCGAAGAAGTTGAAGGAGGGGTTGAATCCGTGGAGACGGTAATCACCTTGTTATTCTTCTTTTCTTAGTGGATTGTTATTGCGTGGACGTCAGATCGGTGAGCGCAAGGTCCGAAGAAGCTGAATGAGGGGTTGAGTCCGTGGAGTCGGTAATCACCTTGTTATTCTTCTATTCTTAGTGGATTGTTATTGCGTGTTGGTCCTGTGGTTTTTCTCCTGGATTGGAGTTTCCACGTATATCTCGGTGTGCTGTTTTTTATTTCCGCATTGGTTTTTATTTTGCACTGAGATTTGGTTTTATAAGTATTACACCTATTCACCCCCCCTCTAGTTGTTTGATAGTACCTATTTAGATCCTTGTGGATCCTTAAAAACCAACAATTGGTATCAGAGCGGGTTTTAGGTTTATCTATCATGTCGGGTGAAAGTGGTAATATTTATAGACCTCCTCTTTTTGATGGGACTAATTATGCTTATTGGAAAGTGCGGATGAGAGCTTTTCTCATCGCAATTGATGAGCGGGTATGGCAATCCGTGGAATACGGTTGGGTGCATCCTGTTGAGGAAGTAGGAAATTCTACTACCCCAAAACCTCGCTCTAGATGGTCCAAAGAGGAATTTAAAAGATCTTCTTACAATGGGAAAGGTATGAACGCTTTATTTAATTCTCTTTCCTCGACTGAGTTCACACGAATTTCCACGTGTGAAACCGCGAAGGAAATTTGGGATATTCTCAAAATTACACATGAGGGTACTAATCTTGTAAAAATTCAAAAGCTCCAGATGCTTACAAGTCAATTTGATTCTATTCATATGGAAGAGCATGAATTGTTTACATATTATTACACTAGACTTCAAGATGTAATCAATACTTGTGCTAATTTAGGAGAAAAGATTCCGAAGTCGAGAATTGTAAGAAAGATACTTCGGACTCTTCCGGAACGGTTTAGGGCAAAAGTTACCGCCATTGAAACCGTTAGTCATCCGGATGAGATGAGAGTAGAGGAATTAGTAGGTGCTTTGCAAACTTATGAAATGACTTTTCCTACTAATCAAGTTTCTTCCATGTCTTCTTCTAAGCTTACAGGTATTGCATTCAAATCAACAAAGGAAGAAGATGGCGAATCAAGTTCCGATGATGAAATCTCTTTTGCCGATTTTGAAGAACAATTGGCGCGGATCACAAAAAAATTTCGTCGGAAATTTTGGAAGAATCGAACCGATGGGTCTCTATCCACGAAACCATCTAAAGGATCATCGGGTTCTAAATCCTCTAACCTCAAAAGCCTTGCAAAACCTTCTAAGGAAAAAGATGAATTCGAAGGGGAAATCCGATGCTATAGATGCAAAGGCTACGACCATATTTCAACGGATTGTCCTTCTCCGAAATCATATAAAAAGAAGGCTTTGCAAGCGAAAACTTGGGACGATTCTACTTCTAATGAATCGACCTCAAGTAAAGAGGAAAAAGTCGTTGCTTTTCATGCCTCTCAAATTCCCTCTTCTAATTTGTGTTTATCATCTTTAGTCACTGACTCTACTCCTTTGATTTTGTATGAAACATCAACAACCGGCGGAGAGTCATCAAGTGAGGGGGAGTCGGATGAAGAAGAACTCGTTGAGGCATATCAACAACTTCTTACGGAATCAAAGAAGATGGCCAAACATATTAAGAAGTTGAGGAAGCAACGACTTGAAGTTCAAGACGAGAATCAAGCTTTAAAGATAAAACTTCATGATCTCGAGGAGGAACAAGGACGTTTATTGGATAACAATAAAATCCTCCAAGAAAAGCTAAACCAATCGGAGACAAACGCTAAATCATATATGGACAAGATTGGTTTTCTAGAAAAACAGTTTGAGGAGATTCATGTCACCAACCAAGCATTGACCAAGCAAGTTCATGAACTCAAATCCGACATACAAAGGCTTTCAACCGTTTCCAAGAAACTAGATTGTATGTGCGGATTAGGTCAAACAAGCAAGGTTGGTTTGGGTTTTAAAAAGGATCAAACTGTGCATGCTTCAAGTTCCACAATCAAATTGAAAGGAAGAACGTGTCACCTTTGTGGACTTGAAGGACATTTGGTGAAGGATTGCCCGAAAAAGAGAAAGAAAAATTCTTCGGCAACTTCATCTACGGAGCGGACTCAACGGAATCAAAAGACACATCAAGTCAAAGGAGTTTACTCAACCCACCAAAGGTCTGAGCCACAACATCAATCATTCAAGTGGATCACTGCGAGGCAAAGACCTAAGGTGGATCAACAGTCAAAGCTATCAACTCCCGACCACAGTGAATCAAGACAACCCAAAATTCGACGATTTTGGATTCGGAAAGGTGATATCTTTCCTTGTCTTAAGTTCTAAATAGCTTATGACTATATGTAATGCTTTGATTGGTTTTCCTTTCATATTTTTCTGAATCTCTGCATTACATGTTTTCAATGCTCTTTGTTTTTATGTTTTGTTTTTTTTTAACAAAAGGTTTTTAATGAACAAGTGCATTGAATAAAAAAGGGCTTCACGGTTATTCACTCCAAATTAATTTTATATGGATTATCAACTTTACTCCATAATCATAATCTTGAAGATACTTCATTATAGGAGCTTTTGATATTATAAGCATCAAATTTTAGAAATCATGTGTGATCTTTAGATGCTTAATCTATCTCGGTTGTGTGATTTCATTGTGATAAACGTGAGACAACCGATAGACTAAAATTTGGAATTTGATTCTTTCACGTAGGAGATTGCATTCTTACAAGGTAAATAAATGAATTGCAAAAGATGTGGAAAGAGTTACATCCGAAAGGAGTGTGAAAACTACCACCACATGTTGGAAAGAGCTGCCACCCCGGTCGTCCGGTTTGTGTGTGAAGCTACCACATGTTATGGATGCTTGAAAAATATTTATGAAATTTTGTTTAGTTGAAGCATTCGGAGATTTAAATTCAAAGTTCTTATTTTGAACAATCTCCTGGTTGGTATAAGGTGGGATAGTTAAAAGATGCTCAAAGAGCCACCCTTAGGTATTTTAGTGCTTATCTCAATTTGAAAGGGTAGAATTCAAGATTGATGTCACTTGGAAATCTCCGTAAGTCATCTTTGTAAATCTGTTATATCTTGATAGAGTTTGGATCTCAAGATTATTTTTGATGACTTGTGTTTGATGAATATAACATGAAAAACGGTTTATAATGTTTTACCTTTATTTTTCATAATTTTGGAGTAAATCTTTTTAATTTTTATAATTAATTGGATTGAATGACATCTATGTGAATTCATTGTTTTTCAAAGAACTTAAATAGATTTATTGATGGTATACAAATCGGTATTTGAAAAGATTTCAAATTTTGGATTTGTTTCAAGAAATTTTTGCTCTTTGGCTCTGTTGTTCCGGTACCTGCTTTTTAGTACCTGAAAATCCAATCCGGATCCCGAATGTGAATTTTTCTGGTTTTTCATTTGCGTACCGGTACTACATTTTTAGTACCGAAACTACTTTGCGGATGCGGATCACCCACTACCTGTCAATCCGGATCCTGAACGAAGGTTTTTCGGTTTTTACACTACGTACCGGTACGCGACTTCTTGTACCGGTACGCGATCTGGAATTCTTTATATTCCGAAACTCCAAGTTTTTTAACTCATCTCTCCCACTTCAAAACCCTCCCTCTCTCTCTCTAAAACATCTCTAAGGGTTTTCTCTTCAAGATCAAGTGATTTGTTGCTCTCATTTGTAAGTTTCTACATTAATCTTGCTTTCTTTAACTTCAAAACCCTAGTTTTTAGGTTTTGATGTTGTCTTTAGGGATTTTTGAGTTGATCCTTACTTCAAATGAAATCTCTTGCATAAATTACCCTTAATTCATGTTTAGAACATATATGGTTGCTTTCTATCTAATTAGATTCATGTTTCCATGCTTATTTGATTGAATCTAACATTTTCATATGTTCTTAGCATAAAAGAAATTGAGAATTAGGGCTTTTAATGTAAATGATTTTTAAATGATGAATCATCAATTGTGACATATTTAGAATGTTTCTTAGATATGTTTGAACCTTCCTATAAGATCAAATCATAGTGCATTGTGTTCTTTGTAGGAAATGGCATTTTCATGGTTTCTTGCACTAGTAATTTTGATGGCCACTGGAAGTGGACGTGGTCACGGTTCTGGAAAGAAAAAGGCTACCAAACGATCACGCAACGAGGATTCAACTAGCTCAGAATCTGAACATTCCTCAGAATATGAAGTGGAATCAGTTCAAGGAAAGGGAAAAGCACCTTTGGCTCCAAGGAAAAAGAAGGGTGCGGATTCTCCTCCGCGTAGAAGTACCGGTGGACCGGTAATACGCGAGCGCTCTCAACGGAGATCAAATGTTGATGAAAGTGAACCGCATGTGAGTGGAAAACACCGTGCCAGATTTGCGAACCGCACATGCATTGGAGAGCGACACGTGAACTTTAACGAGCTATGTCGTGAGGTGCCAGACTTTGCAAGGCTTTTGGAACGAAGCCATATTCGGCCACTTGGCAGAGTTCAACCTAAGATGGGTTTTTGTGTGGAGATCATCAGGGAGTTCTACATGCGAGGTAACATACTTCAAAAAGACCATGACACCGGAGCCTTCGTCTTTGAAACAACAGTTAGAGACGTCAAGTTTGACATTACTCCAGCAGTAATTGGTGCAAACTTTGGATTAGCTGTTGACACTACTGGTCTTTATTACACTGATGGTAATTTCCAACATGATACCCATTGGGATATGGTTGTGGACTCTATTTGCAAGACAGGGACGCAACCGAACAGATCATATGTTGAATCAAAGGACCTAAAACCAGAGTATCATATTTTGTCCTTAATTGTATGCTACAACCTATTGCCCACACTCGGGACCAAAAGGATTCGATGGGATCGATTGTTACTTCTCTTTTTCCTCGGTCACCCGGAAAGTGCAAATGGAATTAACACCAACATTCCATTTCTCATTTGGCAGCAAATGGTACATGTCATTGAAGGATCAAGGCAACGTGACCTTCTACCGTATCCAATCTTGATTACTCGTATTCTGGAAGATCACGGAGTGGACATTTCTTGTGCCAAAGATGATTATGGCTTGGGGGCAATTGATGGAATCACTTTAGCCAAGTCAATTAGCACTTTGAAGACATTTGGGCATACAAAAGGTTATGTAAGTGAAGCGACAGTAAGTGCACCACCTCGTCAAGAATCTCCTGAACCAGATGAGGTCATAACTCTTCAAACCTTGCATCGGGATGTTCGTTCATTAAAGCAAAAGATGGAGCAAAGGATGGAGCAAGGCTTCAAGAAACTTGAGGATGGTTTAAAGAAAATCTTCGATATCCTTGGGTGCAAACATGATGATGTGGTCACTGGCGCAACAGCACCGAGTACATCGCATGGACCAACATCGCATGATGATAATGATGATTCAAATGAGGATGAGTGATCTCTTTTCCTTCTTGTTTTTGGTTTTCATTTTTCTTTGAGATGAACAAGAACTCTTATGGGCATGTAACTAAGAACTTATCCTTCTAGTATGTTTCTTTTTGTCTATATTAACAGTTTGACAATTTGTGACAAAAAGGGGGAGAACAGAAAATAATGAGAATGATTGTATCACAAAGGGGGAGAACATAGATGCTCATGACAGGGGGAGAACATGGAGCACATGGAGAACATGGAGAACATGAAGAACATGTTGGAGATGCTCAAGATAGGGGGAGATAAAGAAAAGACTGAGAACAAGAGCCACAAAACAAAAGAACCAAAAGGAAGACGAATCAATTGCAGGATTTTAATTTCTAACGACTAATGCTTGATTGTGTTTGGAGTTTTTGTTTTGCAGGAATTGCATCACTTTAAGACTCCAAGTCCTAAGTCATAGAGTATGTTCTAGGACTGTGTGGTTCAAATGTAATTTGTATTTATTGGATCTTTCACGCAAAGAAAATCAATGTTTTGGTGATAACATTGAGTTTCGACTTTTTGGTTTAAGATGAGTGACTTGAGCGGTTTTATGTATTTTTGGGTTTTGTCACGAAATTGCCAAAGGGGGAGATTGTTACGGCTTTTTGTGTTGGCATATTTCGTAAGTTGAGTCGGAGTCTTAAAGGGATCAAATTGTCAAATCAGCTTTCGAAGACTCTTTGAAGATTCAACATGAGCTCAAGATAACACTCAGGTATGGTTAATTAAATCATGGTGATTTAAGTTCATTTATAATCATTGGAATCTGGAAATGATTGAAACCCGGTTTAGACTTGGTTTTAGGAACTTGGTTTTAACTTACAACCTTTCTTAAGTTTGAATTCCGGTACTAGGTTTGTTTTGGATAAAGCTTATCTTGGAAAAATCAGTTTTTACATTGAGTACCGGAACCACACTTTGAGTTCCTAAAACCCGACACAGAATTTTTTGTAAATTGCATTGCGTACCGGAACACAGACTCGCGTACCGGAACACAATAGAAAAATCTGTGTTTGCACCATTGCGTACCGGAACACGTTATTTGGTACCGGTACACAATGCCCTATCGGGATAAAATTACTAAACCGACTTTTATCTTTTTCCAAGGGTTATAAATAGATACTTAGGGTTTCTCGATACTTACCGATCAATTCAGAAACACTCGAGAGCAACCCTAGAGGCTGGTTTTTACCGTTCTTCTCTTTCGCCTCTTTTAGGTCAATTCGACGGTTCTTCCAAGATCTATCTTTTGTCGAATTGATCTAGTCTTTGCTTAGAGATTCCTTCTACGGTTCCTCAATGATAATCTAAGCAAAGGATCACCATCGGAGCCTATATTCTTTATCGGCTATTTGCGTCGTGGATTCGACGTAGCATCGTGGATTCGATGTGTTGAAGGCGTTTCGTGGATTCGAAACGTGTGCTCGTGGATTCGAGTGGCGTTCATGGATTCGAACGTGTGCAGTGGACGTGCAATCGGTGGAGCGCAAGGTCCGAAGAAGTTGAAGGAGGGGTTGAATCCGTGGAGACGGTAATCACCTTGTTATTCTTCTTTTCTTAGTGGATTGTTATTGCGTGGACGTCCGATCGGTGAGCGCAAGGTCCGAAGAAGCTGAAGGAGGGGTTGAGTCCGTGGAGTCGGTAATCACCTTGTTATTCTTCTATTCTTAGTGGATTGTTATTGCGTGTTGGTCCCGTGGTTTTTCTCCTAGATTTGAGTTTCCACGTATATCTCGGTGTGCTGTTTTTTATTTCCGCATTGGTTTTTATTTTGCACTGAGATTTGGTTTTATAAGTATTACACCTATTCACCCCCTCTCTAGTTGTTTGATAGTACCTATTTAGATCCTTGTGGATCCTTAAAAACCAACAGGTTTTTGCATAATTGTGATAGTATATTGATAGCATGCTAGAATGTAGGAATTGATGTTCCTGATGTATTCAGATGATCATGTGATTTATTGTTTCCTACAACCTGTTAATTTATTGTTATCTTGGAACTTGACCTAGCACCCCCGTCACATGCTGCATGTTCAACCAGACTAGTAGAAAATTCCAACTTGGGCTAGGATTTTATTGCTTTAGACATTTCCACCTGACATTTATTGTTTCATCCTGGACTTAGAGTTTTTCTCGCCCGGGTAGTGGGCCGAGAGGTCGGGTTGTTGTGGGATGCATGTACACTCGTGTCTGGGGACCGAGTGGTGTCTGATAGCAGTCTGTAGATCAGGGTTCTTTTGGGAGCCGTTTGAGTGACAGTTGGTCTCAGCTGTGTAGTTTTTCCAGCCTGTTAGTGAGAGAGTGTTTTGTTGGTTACAGCCGATCTTGTTGATCGAGGATTTGGATTATAGCCTGCATGAGCCACATTTGAGCTCGATAGAGATGCGCGGATACTTTCCTCGGTGGGGTCGCGCCCCTCGAGTGCCACTCCGGAGTTGGGCCTGATACTTTCTATCACGACTTGTCGACACAGTCCCTCTAGCTGGGCCAGTTTTGGCAGTCACGGACGCCCTACGTAAGTCCGGTCCTCCGTGGATGTAACGGCAGTAGGTAGGCGCAGGTTTGACTGGACCCGATGTGGCGGTCAATGTAGATTGGGTGATTTGATTTGAGGGATAGTAGATGCACCATGTTTCTTTCTGTTCCACTCCTTGAGCATCTAGATAGAGGCATAGTAGCTGTAGAGTTTATTTTTCTCAGCTTTTCCTTTCAGCACTGCATTTATTACTTTATGCCTCTAGTAGACTTAGTGAGCAGACCGTCGGGCTTGTTGGCGGTACCCACTGAGAACTACTGTGGGATATAGTTCTCACACCCGCCGTGGTGTCTTTTCCCCAGGGACTTCTACTCCTGTTCCTGCTGTTCCAACTGCTGATCCTGCTGATCGAGGTAAGGGAGTCGCGAGATAGATCCCTACCAGTCGTCGTCCAGAGAGTAGATGTACCCCCTTACTATTTTTGAGAGTTACATGTTGAGAGACCTTTGTAGTGAGGTATAGAGTTGTACTTTTCTTTTGTAGTTGAGAGACTTATGTATTTTTTGTGAGGACTTGGGTTGTATATTTTGGAGTTGTATTTATTTTATTCCAGCATTTACTTTTCAGCTCTGATATCTGTTTAGTGTAGATGATCTTTTGCAGGTTAGTCGCTACGTCTATACGGGGCTTCCCGAGTGGGCGGCGGATCTGTTGGCGAGCCCGGGTCGCAGTTTTGACCCCGGGGCGTGACAGGAACACCCTTAACCACGTCTTTATTAGAAATTCTAGATAGTTCCTTAAAATTAATGTGACCTAGTCTTTTATGCCAAAGAGTTTCATTATCTAAAGAAACTAGGTTACAATGTTCAGAAATTTTGTTAAGAACTACATAGCAATTGTTTTCAGACCTAACCCCTTTCAAAAAGAATAAATGGTCCTTATCAGCTACAATGCATTCTGCAGAAGAAAAATTAACTGAAAAGCCATTATCACATAATTGACTAATGCTAATGAGGTTAGTCTTAAGGCCTTCAACAAATAAAATATTGTTCAAAACCGGGCCTTCTGGAATAGTAATTGTTCCTTTCCAACAATCTTTGAAGAACGACCGTCTCCGAAAACTACAAGTCCTCCGAAGGTTTTCTCTAAAGTTTGAAAATAATTTTTGTCACCGGTCATGTGACAGGAATATCCACTATCCAGATACCAAGACGAATTATCAAAAGCATGCAAAGAAGTATGAATGACAAGACAAGGGAAGATTTCACCTTTGCGCACCCAAACCTTTTTGGAATGCGTCGGCAATGATTGTGAAGTTATTCTCCTTGGTGAAAGCGTCTTGTTTGATAGATTGCTTTTCTTTGATGACGTCGTCTTGTTAGGTGAACTACCAAGGTTCTTTACCTTTGAAAAATTCTCCTTTGATTTTCGGGGGATAACTTTTTTAGTAGTTGTTGCAAGAGGCGCTTGATTTGATCGTTTTGCTCCAATCTTGTAATTCCTTCTTATGTGCCCTGCAAAACCACAACGAAAACATACCTTTGTACTTGTTGAACCCGAGGTAGGTGAGGTAGGCTTGTTGTCGTTGAATGCATTGATTTTCGTCGGTGGAGGAGGAGGAGGAGCAACCGACTGAGGCACAAAAATTGTCTCACTTGAACTAGGACTGTCTCCAGTTCGATCGTATCCAAAGCCCAAACGATTTGTTTGACTAAGACCAAGCATCTTATCCAACTTGCTCCTTCTGGAAGAAAATCGCTTTAAATCATCCTTAAGTTGGAATATGGTCTTCGTCATTTCCATTTTTTCTTGTCGAGCCTCGGAGTAGAGCTTCAAGAAGTAATTAGCTTTATCCACCAATTTGTTGTGTTCTTCTCTTGAAGGGAAACATTTACTTTGATCAAATTGTCCCTTTCCACTTCAAGAGCATTTGAGAGAGAAGTTGTCCTTTTAGCTTCTTCTTCAAGATCCTGCAATCTTCTTCTCAAACTCTTGTTTTGCTTTGCCAATTTCTTTGAATCCTTTAAAAGTTTATGGTAGGCAAAAGCAAAGTCTTCACCTTCGGAATTACTCGGTTCATCGTCCATTGCAATCTTTTCAACTTGGGAGGAGTTGGATAATGAACCGGATGTACTTGCCATAAAGCACACGTAAGGTGAAGTTGTGGACGCGTGGAATGCCGTTGCGTTGTTTTCTTCATCACTGGAAGATGACTCATTGGAAGTTGAGGTGTCATCCCAAGTGACAGCTTGCATCGCCTTCTTCTTTGACGGATTCTTGTTGGGACACTCCGTTGAAATGTGACCGTAGCCTCGGCACTTGATGTAGTGGCCCTTAATCCCATGCAACTTTCCTGGTGAATCCACAGTTTAGAACACCTAGTATTGGTGTATCTGGCCCATTGGGCATCAAGGGGATGCCACAGATGGACCCTGTGAGATATCTTTTACTGTGTTGGCCTTCGGCTGTGTTTGCCGAAAATTTTAAGGGGTTTTTGGCCAAACAGAGGTTGGAATTGGATTCAGCATGGAAAAACACTTGAAAACGGCTATTTTCTTATTAAATTTGGAGTCCGGATGACCAAAAACGGGCTACCGGAAGTTTTCGGGGAAAACTGGTGCATGGGGGGTGACCGTGGACCGGCCGGAGCCACGTGGCGGCCTGTCATTGGCCGGCTCACGCCGCTCGGTCCACGGGGAAGGCGCGCTGGTGCATAGACCGCAGGGCGGGCCACGTGGCGCGTCCGGACTGGCGGGTACACGCGGCACGGCTCAGGGAGAAAGCGGCAGCCCTGGTGGACCGGGAGCGCGACACGTGGCAGCGTGGCGTTGGCGGGCTCACGTAGTCGCGGTCCACGACGCTCAAGGTAGGGTACGGGGCAGCGGCGGAGCCGACGCGTGGCGACCGCACTCGAGTGCGCCACGCGTCGCCACGCGCGTAGCGCACCCCACCTACCCCCGCTGACCGCGGGGGGAGGGGTACGTGGCGCGCCCGGGAGCCCCTTGCACAGCTGTTTGCTGTTGCGGGGGTACATGGAGGCCCCTCAGCATTTCGGGCGCGTCGTACGGGGTTCATCCGATCCTGTGTTGGCGGATTCGGGCGCCCGAATCTTGCGCCCGAATCCGGCCCAACACAGGGTTGGGCTGGGCTATAAATAGGCTCCCTTGGGTTTTTTTTTCAGGCTTTTTGACCTCTTCTCTCTGTGGGCCCTTAAGGAAATTTCATCCTTTATCAGTGCAGCACACTTTGGAAGACTTTGGGGATTTTTTGGGAGATCATCACATCGGCCTTTTCTGCGACGCGGCGCACAGTGACACATCTACTTCGACGACCCGTTTCGTCGCATTTTAGTGCGCGGACTCCCCCGACTTACCCCGATCTCCGTTTTTGGCGATTCTTATGCGTCGGACTCATGACTGGTAGGACTCCGACTTTGGTGTTCTGAGTTTTCTCGTTTTCCGTGCGTATTTTGGAGTTTCTTGAGCTTTCATCTGCCCCATTTTTCTTTGCGGATTTTTGGACAGCACTGCAGAGTTTTAGCTATATATTTGCGCACAGACATCGGATCGAGGTGATTCAAAAGGCGATTTTCATCTACTTTTCGCAAGAAATCTTCTGGATTTTTCTCAGAATTTTCTGAGTTTTCTTCGAAGGTGAGAATCTTTCTTCTTCCCGAGTTCTTAACACAGGATTTTGGTACAGTTTTGTTTGGGGTGTTTCTCTTGCCGATTTTATATCTCAGCCTAGGAAACTCGGAATTGGGCGTGCAGGTATTCGTTTCGAAGCTATCGACGCGTAGATCGTAGGGATATTTTATTTGGAATTTTTTGAGCATAGTCAGCAGGTGAAATAATCACATCTTTGCGGCTGAAATTCAGTGCTGTGTTCTTGGCAGATTTTTGGGATTTAAGTGTAACGGTAGCTTTTTGTTGTACCCAGGAGAGATTGTGGACAGCACTGGACCCGTTGGACTTTGAGTTGTTGTTTTTCTGGTATTATCAACTGTAGGACTTTTGGCAATTCGACTTTTCGGGTGGGTGGCTTCGCTTTCGGGAACTGTGGACTGAGCACTAATTCTATTGTTATAGAATCATGCATGTTAGTGATTGGACTTGGGTAGCATGCTAGAGTGTAGGAATTGTTGTTCCTTGTATTATCTGTCGATCTTATGATCTTTTACTTCCTTTTATCTGTTAAATTATAGTATCTTGAAACCTGACCTAGCACCCTCGTCATATGTTGCATGTGTAACCAGACCAGTAGAAAACCCTCACTTGGGCTAGGGTTATTTATGTTTAGACATCCACACTTTATGTTTTCATTCCTGGACTTAGTGTTATTGTGACACCCCCGGAATTTGGATTAGTCCTCTATATAAATGATATAATAGGACTAAATCTCTAACCCGGCTATAGCATTTTGGATGGTAGCAAGATCCAAGAGGAACATGAGAGTTAAGCGTGCTAGAGCTAGAGTAGTTCTAGGATGGGTGACCCCCTGGGAAGTGGGGCGTCACAGTTGGTATCAGAGCCATTCACCAGCCGGAAATGTGAGATGAGTCTCGGCTGAGCCAGGGTTATATAGCGGGTAGAGCGAGGCTCCCCGGCTAATGACCGTTGTGAGTGGAGTGCAGCTCCTCACAAGGTCGGCTAAGGCTAGCGAGACGAGTCTCACATCGCCTGGTGCTTGTGAGTGTGCTTGAGCCTGACGTGGACGTCAGGGCTTAAAGGGGGGAAGAATGTGACACCCCCGGAATTTGGATTAGTCCTCTATATAAATGATATAATAGGACTAAATCTCTAACCCGGCTATAGCATTTTGGATGGTAGCAAGATCCAAGAGGAACATGAGAGTTAAGCGTGCTAGAGCTAGAGTAGTTCTAGGATGGGTGACCCCCTGGGAAGTGGGGCGTCACAGTTATCCTCGCCCGGGTAGTGGGCCGAGCGGTCGGGACTTCTTTTTAGTGTGGGATGCATTTGCACTCGTGCTTGGGAGCAGAGTGGAGTCTGGTAGATGTAGTGGATCGCTTGTCTGTACCGGGAACCGTTTGGGGTAAACGGTGGTCCCGGGAGATCTTGTTTTCCCCTGTCTGGGTTGTCGCCACTGTATTAGTGGCAGTAGTTTACTAGTGTTAGCCGGACTTAGAACCCAGAACCCTTTTCGACATACAAATAATTTTAGTCTACCAAGGTTTTCTTCCAAGCATCGAAGGGCCGCTGGAGTCTGTTCTTGTTTGATTGGACAAAGGCATCAGCCCTTCGGGGTTTGGGTAAAACACTTGTTTTTCTAACTATTTTTCTAAAAAGAACTAAAAATCATTAAAAATGAATTTCTTCTCAAAACAAGATAGCTTTTCAAAAAGGGCACTACTTTTAATTCTCACCCTGTGTGGGTTGAGTGAAAATGGTTTTCAATAACAAATGTCACCTTTTTCCTATAAATCTCCCCACTCGAAAGGATTCGAGTGGTCTGGGTTCTAGGGGCCGTTTCTTGTTTGATAGGGTTATAGGTATAGGTCTCCCGAAACTTTCGGGCCCAGGTTGGTGTCTTCTGCGTGTTGTTCAGAGATTGTTGTGTTCCCGAACTATAAGGGGGCGGAAACTTCGATAGGCGGAGCCTAGAGTCTGTTCTTGTTTGATAGGGTTCTTAGCACCAGTCTATCGGGTTTCCGAACCCTTATGGTGTCGGCCTTTCCTGTGAGTTTAGTGTTCTTTGGTGGGAGCCGTCTAGTGGACGGTGTCCCCGGCTGTGTGGTTTTCCAGCCTGTGAGTGAGCGTTGGTGTTGTTAGTCGATCTAGTGATCGTGGTTTGGACTATAGCCTGCATGAGCCATTTTGAGCTCGACAGAGATGCGCTGATACTTTCCTCGGTGGGGTCGCGCCCCTCGAGTGCCACTCCGGAGTTGGGCATGTTACTTACTATCGCGACTCGTCGACGCAGTCCCTCTGACTGGGCCAGTTTTGGCAGTCACGAACACCCTACGGCAGACCCGTCCTGTTGAGGATGTGCGGCAGTAGGTGGGCGTAGGTTTGACTGGACCCTATGCGGCAGTCAGTATAGATTGGGTGAGTATACTGTGTGTGTTAGTAGATGCATCATGTTTCCATCTGTTCCACTTTTTGAGCATCTAGATAGAGGCATGGTAGCTGTAGAGTTACTTTTCCAGCCTTTCATTTCAGTATTATATTGTTACTTTTTGCCTCTAGTAGACTCAGTGGGCAGACCGTCGGGCTCGTTAGCGGCACCCACTGAGAACTACTTCGGACGTAGTTCTCACACCCGTCGTGGTGTCTTTTCCCGCAGGGACTTCTACTCCTGTTCCTGCTGCTCCTGTTGCTGATCCGGCTGATCGAGGTAAGGGAGTCGCGAGATAGATCCCTACCAGTCATCGTCGTCCAGAGTGTAGATGTACCCCTTTACTTTTGAGAGTTCTTATTGAGAGACTTTTGTAGTGAGGTATAGAGTTGTACTTTTTATTTTACTGCTAGAAAGATTATGTACTTTGGGGAGGTTTTTGAGTTGCATTTATATTTTCATTTTTAGCAGTTTACTTTCAGCTCTGATATCTGTATTGTATAGTTGATCTTTTGCAGGTTAGTCGCTTCGTCTATACGGGGCTTCCCGTATGGACGGCGGATCTGTTGGCGAGCCCGGGTCGCAGTTTCGACACCGGGGCGTGACACTTGAAGCATTGGATTTGTCCCTCCGAG
Organism: Tillandsia leiboldiana; assembly: GCA_029204045.2. Lineage (NCBI taxonomy): Eukaryota > Viridiplantae > Streptophyta > Magnoliopsida > Poales > Bromeliaceae > Tillandsia > Tillandsia leiboldiana. Next base: position 38,084,671 of record CM055063.1, on the reverse strand, counting down.
TTCTTCTTGTCCTTTGAAAAACTCTCTTGCTTTCTTGACTTAAAGCTTGAAGATCCTTTGCCTTTCTTAGACTTTACGAAGGATGAGGTTTTGCTTGAATTACCCCTTCAAAAGCTTCGGCGAAATTTCCTCGTCAAGAATGCAAGTTGCTTCTCGAAATCCTCCATTGATAGATTCTCATCATCGCCTGAGGAGGATGAATCCGCGTCTTCTTCCTTTGTTGATTTCAATGCAAAACCTGAAGACTTAGAAGAAGATGGCTTTCCAGAAAAATAGTTAGTAGAAAAAGTCATTTCATAAGTTTGAAGTGCACCAACTAATTTTTCTACACGGATTTCGTCCGGGTGTTTTACTGTTTCAATGGCTGCAACCTTAGGGCGAAATCTTTCAGGAAGAGTCCTTAAAATCTTTCTTACAACTTTAGATTCTAGAATTTTCTCTCCCAAGTTAGCACATGTATTTACGATATCTTGCAATCGTGTGTAATAATCTGTGAAAGATTCATTTTCTGCCATAAAAATTGAGTCAAATTTGCTCGTAAGCATTTACAGTTTTTGAATCTTCACAAGGCTTGTTCCCTCATGTGTAACTTGTAGAACATCCCAGATTTCTTTCACAGTTTCACATGCCGAGACGCGAGAGAATTCAGTTTGCGATAAAGCATTAAATAATGCGTTAATTCCTTTGCCGTTGTAAGAAGATGCATCAATTTCTTCCTTGGTCCATTTCGACCTAGGTTTGATGGTGCGAACATCAGCAATAATTTCAGTAGGATTTGACCACCCAAACTCGATTGATTGCCACACCCGTTCATCGATGGAAATTAAAAACGCTCTCATGCGTACTTTCCAGTAAGCATAGTTTGTTCCATCGAAGAACGGTGGTCTGTTGATGTTTCCACCTTCAACCATTGTTTACAACCCTATTCCCGCACTGATACCACTTGTGGGTTATGTTAAATATGGATCTGAACAGGGGAAAAAGCACCTAGAGGGGGGTGAATAGGTGTAAACAATAAACACACCAAAATCTTTGCGTAAAAATAACCCAATGCGGAAAAGTAAATAACACGCAGAGATTTTACGTGGAAAACTCCAAACTAGGAGTAAAAAACCACGGGACCGATCACACGGTGAAATCAACTAAGATTAAACACGTACAAAGGTGATATACCGTACTCACACACGACTCAACCTTTTTCCATACGCTCCGAGTTGATCTTCTCCGCTCGCTCCGCAACGTGCCTCGAATCCACGATTTGCGTCCAACACCGAATCCACGGCGTCCAACGTCGAGTCCACGACATCCAACCGAATCCACGGTCTCCACCAAGTAGTACGTCTCGAATCCACGAACGTACCTCGCTCCGAATCCACGAGAGCGGTAACACCTTGAGTCCACAAGGCCACGCAAATCCACGCGCCGATTTTTGGGAAAATCGTTGTTTTGTTAGTGGTGAAAATCCGCCGAATACTTAGATCAAAGATAGATCGAAAATACCATCTAAGTATTCATTAATTTGATTCTACAAGAGATATGAGCGTTGAAACCCTAGAATCAAATTAATCAATATAGATGAAGAAACATAGAATAGATCTAGTTTTTCCTTTCTTCTCTATATGTGGATTTTTATAAGTTTTTTCTCCGTTAATTTTTCTCAGTCATTTACGGAATACAAAACTTATTTTGGATTAACCCTAAAAGATGAATTAGAGGGTTTATTTATAGGTTAGAAACCTTTGGAAGAGGATAAGAATCAAAAACCACCTTATCTGGAAATTTCGGGTCGACGGTCCGGACTGGAATAAGTAGGGTCCGGACTTTCGACAATAAACAGAACTTTTCCAGAAAAGCATGTTCGGGGTCCGGACTGAAAGATGAACGGTCCGGACTGTTCATGCGATTTCTGCAGAATCCACGTTCGGGGTCCGGACTGAACCAAGGATGGTCCGGACTGGATTTGCGCATGAACCTACCTACGTTCGGGGTCCGGACTGAAGTATCCTGATCCGGATCTTGAACATATTACATGTCCAGTTTTTAATTTTTATGCAGTTAAAAACCCATCCAAGTGTTTCTACACTATAAGAAGTATTCGGATCACCAAACTTATTTAGTTAAACGTACCTTATTCTTTTGAATTCTTCTTTCTTGAGATTGAGATATATGATCCAGACATCTTCATCTTCAATCTTCAAGACTTAACTACTTTCACGAAATACGCCAAAATAAATTCCTTAACAATTTCGTTCGGCATGGCATTTAGAGGCATATTAGTGGTAGCTTTTCTTCAGCAGTCATATTTCAGCATACCACCTTTCTTTCCTTTTCGCCTCTGGTAGACTTACTGGGCACGTCAGAGTGTAGTGATCCGGCCCTTAGGGGTATTTTTGACCCACATATAGTCATTTAAGCCTTTAAGGGAAATAAAATTATTCAATTCTTAAAAGTTGGCCGGTGTGTGGTGCTGGTATTTTTCTGCGATAGAGCGCGGAAAAAGAAGGCCGACGGTGCGATCGGATCTTAAATCCGATACCGGGATCTCCCGGAACGGAATTCCTAGTGATACGGTGATTAGTCATGCATCGAAATCCGTGCAAAATATCTTACACCCGTTAGAGATAAAGTGGGTTATCTCGTGGGGGATAATTAATTAGTTAATTAATTATCCGATGACGGAAAATAGAATTCTCTTACGTACGAATTAAAGAGGAAATTAATTAAAGATATAATACGAGCTATATAAGGGATCCCGATTCTCGGAAAGAAAAGAAAAGAAAAGAAAAATAAAAACCCTAATCGGTGAGAAGAGAAAAAGAAAAGAAAAGACGGAACCCTAGCCGGAAGAAAGGGAAAGGAGAAAGAGAAGGAGCCCGATCTTCCCGGACATCGAACCGAAGGCAAGAACGCGATCGGACAACCTTCCCGTCGATCTTCGGTTAGTAAAATAATTGTTACAAATTATTTAGGATTTTTCCGTCGACCTTTTTGTTTGAGTTCTTGGGTTTCTCCGTCGCCGTCATCGTCGCCATGCTAGGGCACGGAACGGACGGCGGAGGCGTGCGGTGCCGCTAGGGCATCGCGCGGGGGCGAGAGTCGCGGACGGCCACCGCGCGGGCACCGCATGGGCGTCGCGCGGCTACCGCACGGACGGCATCCATGCGGACCCGCAACCGCGCGGGCACCGCATGTTACGGCTTTTTGGTGTTGGCATATTTCGTGAGTCAAGTCAGTGAGTTGAGTCGGAGTCTTAAAGGGATCAAATTGTCAATCAGCAATCAAAGACCTAGAGAAGATTCAACAAGAGCTCAAGTTGACACTCAGTGTCTTGAGTCTTGAAGATTGAAGTTGAAGAATTGTGGATCAGTTACATCAATCTCAAGAAGAAAGTATTCAAGAGGATCAGGTATGTTTAACTAAATAATTGTGGTGATCCGAATACTTTCTTATAGTGTAGAAACACTTGGATGAACTTTTAATTGCATAATAATCAAAAACTGGTGTTCGGACTTGTTCAGGATCCGGATCAGAGCCAACGATCCGGATCCCGAAGGTTGTTGCTTCATACAAGACTTCGATCCGGATCCATGCAATTTCCGATCCGGATCCCGAATGTTATGTTTTCTGATTTGTATGAACGATCCGGATCGGGCAATGCGATCCGGATCCCGAACCCTTGGTTTTCTGGAATCGTCAATCTCGTTACGACGATCCGGATCGCAGTAAATCCGATCCGGATCGCCGTCCTGAAAATTTCCAGATAAGGTAAGTTTTTGATTCTTATCTCTTTCCAAAGGTTTCTAAACTATAAATAGACACTTAGGGTTTCTCAAAAACGTGGGAGCTACGGCCGATCTTTTTATAAAACTCTTAAGAGCAACCCTAGAGGCTAGGTTTTTATCGATCTTCTTCATAGCCTCTTTTAGGTCAATTCGATGGTTCTTTCAAGAACATATCTTTTGTCGAATTGATCTAATCTTTGCTTAGAGATTTCTTCTACGGTTCCTCAATGAGAATCTAAGCAAAGGATCACCATCGAAGTCAATATTCTTATCGACTGAGTTTGCGTCGTGGATTCGGCGTGGCATCGTGGACTCGGTGTGCTAAAGGCGTTTCGTGGATTCGAAACGTGTGCTCGTGGATTCGAGTGGCGTTCGTGGATTCGAACGTGTGCAGTGGGCGTGCAAAATCGGTGGTGCGCGAGGTCCAAGAAATTGAAGGAGGGGTTAAATCCGTGGAGACGGTAATCACCTTGTTATTCTTCTTTTCTTAGGGATTGTTATTGCGTGGATATCCAACCGGTCAGCGCAAGGTCCGAAGAAGCTGAAGGAGGGGTTTGAGTCCGTGGAGTCGGTAATCACCTTGTTATTCTTCTATTCTTATTGGATTGTTATTGCGTGTTGGTCCCGTGGTTTTTCTCCTGGATTGGAGTTTCCACGTAAATCTCGGTGTGCTGTTTTTATTTTCCGCATTGGTTTTTATTTTGCACTGAGATTGAGTTTTTAAGTATTACACCTATTCACCCCCCCTCTAGTTGTTTGATAGTACCTATTTAGATCCTTTGGGATTCATAACTCTACAATTGGTATCAGAGCGGGTTTTAGGTTTATCTATCATGTTGGGTGAAAGTGGTAATACTCTAGTTGTTTGATAGTACCTATTTAGATCCTTGTGGATCCTATAAAAACCTACAATTGGTATCAGAGAGGGTTTTAGGTTTATCTATCATGTTGGGTGAAAGTGGTAATATTTATAGACCTCCTCTTTTTGATGGGACTAATTATGCTTATTGGAAAGTGCGGATGAGAGCTTTTCTCATCTCAATTGATGAGCGGGTATGGCAAACCGTGGAACACGGTTGGGTGCATCCTGTTGAGGAAGTAGGAAATTCTACTACCCCAAAACCTCGCTCTAGATGGTCCAAAGAGGATTTTGAAAGATCTTCTTACAATGGGAAAGGTATGAACGCTTTATTTAATTCTCTTTCCTCGACTGAGTTCACACAAATTTCCGCGTATGAAACCGCAAAGGAAATTTGGGATATTCTCAAAATTACACATGAGGGTACTAATCTTGTAAAAATTCAAAAGCTCCAGATGCTTACAAGTCAATTTGACTCTTTTCATATGGAAGAGCATGAATTGTTTACAGATTATTACACTAGACTTCAAGATGTAATAAATACATGTGCTAATTTAGGAGAAAAGATCCCGGAGTCGAAAATTGTAAGAAAGATACTTCGGACTCTTCCGGAACGGTTTAGGGCAAAGGTTACCGCCATTGAAACCGTTAGTCATCCGGATGAGATGAGTATAGAGGAATTAGTAGGTGCTTTGCAAACTTATGAAATGACTTTTCCTACTAATCAAGTTTCTTCCAAGTCTTCTTCTAAGCTTACAGGTATTGCATTCAAATCAACAAAGGAAGAAGATAGCGAATCAAGTTCCGACGATGAAATCTCTTTTGCCGATTTTGAAGAACAATTGGCGCGGATCGTAAAGAAATTTCGTCGGAAGTTTTGGAAGAATCGAACCGATGGATCTTCATCCACGAAATCTTCTAAAGGATCATCGGGTTCTAAATCCTCTAAACTCAAAAGCTTTGCAAAACCTTCTAAAGAAAAAGAAAAAGATGATTTCGAAGGGGAAATCCAATGCTATCGATGCAAAGGCTACGGCCATTTTTCAATGGATTGTCCTTCTAAGAAATCATATAAAAAGAAGGCTTTGCAAGCGAAAACTTGGGACGATTCTACTTCTAATGAATCAACCTCAAGTAAAGAGGAAAAAGAAAAAATCGTTGCTTCTCATGCCTCTCATTTTCCCTCTTCTAATAATTGTTTATCATCTTTAGTCACTGACTCTACTCCTTTGATTTTGTATGAAACATCAACAACCGGCGGAGAGTCATCAAGTGAGGGGGAGTCGGACGAGGAAGAACTCGTTGAGGCATATCAACAACTTCTTGCGGAATCTAAGAAGATGGCCAAACATATCAAGAAGTTGAGGAAGCAACGACTTGAGAATCAAGACGAGAATCATGCTTTAAAGATCAAACTTCATGATCTCGAGGAGGAACGAAAGCTTTTATTGAATAATAATAAAATCCTCCAAGAAAAGAAAAATCAATCGGAAACGGTCGTTAATTCCCATATTAACAAGATTGATTTTCTTGAAAAGCAGTTTGAGAAAATTCATGTCACCAACCAAGCATTGACCAAGCAAGTTCATCAACTTAAATCCGACATACAAAGGATTTCAACCGGTTTCAAGAAACTTGAATGTATGTCCGGATTAGGTCAAACAAGCAAGGTTGGTTTGGGATTCAAAAAGAACCAAACTGTGAATGCTTCAAGTTCCACAATGAAATTGAAAGGAAGAACTTGTCACCTATGTGGACTTGAAGGACATTTGGTGAAGGATTGCCCGAAAAAGAGAAAGAAGAATTCTTCGGCAACTTCATCTACGGAGCGAACTCAACGGAATCAAAAGACACATCAAGTCAAAGGAGTTCACTCAACCCACCAAAGGTCCGAGCCACAACATCAATCATACAAGTGGATCACTGCAAGGCAAAGACCTAAGGTGGACCAACAGTCAAAGCGGACAACCCCCGGCCACAACGAATCAAGACAACCCAAAATCCAGCGATTTTGGATTCGGAAAGGTGATATCTTTCCTTGTCTTAAGTTCTAAATAGCTTATGACTGTATGTAATGCTTTGATTGGTTTTCCCTTCATATCTTTCTTAATCTTTGCATTACATGTTTTTCAATGCTCTTCGTTTTTATACTTTGTTTTTGAACAAAAGGGTTTTTACTGAACAAGTGCATTGAATAAAAAAGGCTTCACGTTTATTCACTCCAAATTAATTTTATTTGGATTATCAACTTTACTCCATAATCATAATCTTGAAGATACTTCATTATAGGAGTTTTTGATATTATAAGCATCAAATTTTAGAAATCATGTGTGATCTTTAGATGCTTAATCTATCTCGGTTGTGTGAATTCATTGTGATAAACGTGAGACAACCGATTGGTTAAAATTTGGGATTTAATTCTTTCACGTAAGAGATTGCATTCTTACAAGGGTAAATAAATGAATTTTAAAAGATGTGGAAAGAGTTACATCCGAAAGGAGTGTGAAAACTACCACCACATGTAGGAAAGAGCTGCCACCCCGGTCGTCCGGTTTGTGTGTGAAGCTACCACATGTTATGGATGCTTGATAGTATTTTATGAGAAAATCTTTAGTTGAAGCATTTGGAGATTTATATGCAAAGCTCTTATATTTTGAATAATCTCCTGGTTGGTATAAGGTGGGATAGTTGAAAGATGCTCAAAGAGCCTCCCTTAGGTATTTTAGTGCTTATCTCAAATTTGAAAGGGTAAGAAATCAAATTGATGTCATTTGGAAATCTCTGTAAGTCATCTTTGTACATCCGTTACATCTTGATAGACTTTGGATCTCAAGATTATTTTTGATGACTTGTGTTTGATGAATATAACATGAAAAACGGTTTATAATGTTTTACCTTTATTTTTCATGATTTTGGAGTAAATCTTTTTAATTTTGTGAAATTAATTGGATTGAATGACATCTGTGTGAATTCACTGTTTAAAGCACTTAAATTGATTTCTTGATGGAATACAAATCGGTATTTGAAAAAATTCTAAAATCTGGATTTGTTTCAAGAAATTATTTGATTTTTGCTTTCTGGTACAGGTACGGAATCTCCATTTTTGTTATATACCAGAACTGAGCTTTTATCTCTCTTTCTCTATGAACTAATATTGTTAGTGAGTTCCTTTTGTCTAGTATGTTCACTGTTTGACAATTTGTGACAAAAAGGGGGAGAAGAGAAATGACGGAGATGAGATCATCAAGAGAGGACAAACGAAACGAAAATGGAAAAATGGGAGAGAACGGAAAATGATGATCGTACCACAAAGGGGGAGAACATAGATGCTCAAGAACATGGAGAACATGTTAGAGATGCTCAAGATAGGGGGAGACAAAGAAAAATTGAAAGAGCCGAAAAACAAAAGAACCAAAAGGAAGACGGATCAAATGCAGGATTCTAATTTCTAATGACTAACGTTTGATTTCATTTGGAGTTTTGTTTTGCAGGAATTACATCACTTTAAGACTCCAAGTCCTGAGTCATAGAGTATGTTCTAGGACTGTTTGGTTCAAATGTAATTTTGTATTTATTGGATCTTTCACGCAAAGAAAATCAATGTTTTGGTGATGACATTGAGTTTCGACTTTTTGGTTTAAGATGAGTGTCTTGAGCGCTTTTATGTACTTTTGGGTTTTGTCACGAAATTGCCAAAGGGGGAGATTGTTACGGCTTTTTGGTGTTGGCATATTTCGTGAGTCAAGTCAGTGAGTTGAGTCGGAGTCTTAAAGGGATCAAATTGTCAATCAGCAATCAAAGACCTAGAGAAGATTCAACAAGAGCTCAAGTTGACACTCAGTGTCTTGAGTCTTGAAGATTGAAGTTGAAGAATTGTGGATCAGTTACATCAATCTCAAGAAGAAAGTATTCAAGAGGATCAGGTATGCTTAACTAAATAATTGTGGTGATCCGAATACTTTCTTATAGTGTAGAAACACTTGGATGAACTTTTAATTGCATAATAATCAAAAACTGGTGTTCGGACTTGTTCAGGATCCGGATCAGAGCCAACGATCCGGATCCCGAAGGTTGTTGCTTCATACAAGACTTCGATCCGGATCCATGCAATTTCCAATCCGGATCCCGAATGTTATGTTTTCTGATTTGTATGAACGATCCGGATCGGGCAATGCGATCCGGATCCCGAACCCTTGGTTTTCTGGAATCGTCAATCTCGTTACGACGATCCGGATCGCAGTAAATCCGATCCGGATCGCCGTCCTGAAAATTTTTAGATAAGGTAAGTTTTTGATTCTTATCTCTTTCCAAAGGTTTCTAAACTATAAATAGACACTTAGGGTTTCTCAAAAACGTGGGAGCTACGGCCGATCTTTTTATAAAACTCTTAAGAGCAACCCTAGAGGCTAGGTTTTTATCGATCTTCTTCATAGCCTCTTTTAGGTCAATTCGATGGTTCTTTCAAGAACATATCTTTTGTCGAATTGATCTAATCTTTGCTTAGAGATTTCTTCTACGGTTCCTCAATGAGAATCTAAGCAAAGGATCACCATCGAAGTCAATATTCTTATCGACTGAGTTTGCGTCGTGGATTCGGCGTGGCATCGTGGACTCGGTGTGCTAAAGGCGTTTCGTGGATTCGAAACGTGTGCTCGTGGATTCGAGTGGCGTTCGTGGATTCGAACGTGTGCAGTGGGCGTGCAAAATCGGTGGTGCGCGAGGTCCAAGAAATTGAAGGAGGGGTTAAATCCGTGGAGACGGTAATCACCTTGTTATTCTTCTTTTCTTAGGGATTGTTATTGCGTGGATATCCAACCGGTCAGCGCAAGGTCCGAAGAAGCTGAAGGAGGGGTTTGAGTCCGTGGAGTCGGTAATCACCTTGTTATTCTTCTATTCTTATTGGATTGTTATTGCGTGTTGGTCCCGTGGTTTTTCTCCTGGATTGGAGTTTCCACGTAAATCTCGGTGTGCTGTTTTTATTTTCCGCATTGGTTTTTATTTTGCACTGAGATTGAGTTTTTAAGTATTACACCTATTCACCCCCCCTCTAGTTGTTTGATAGTACCTATTTAGATCCTTTGGGATTCATAACTCTACAATTGGTATCAGAGCGGGTTTTAGGTTTATCTATCATGTTGGGTGAAAGTGGTAATACTCTAGTTGTTTGATAGTACCTATTTAGATCCTTGTGGATCCTATAAAAACCTACAATTGGTATCAGAGAGGGTTTTAGGTTTATCTATCATGTTGGGTGAAAGTGGTAATATTTATAGACCTCCTCTTTTTGATGGGACTAATTATGCTTATTGGAAAGTGCGGATGAGAGCTTTTCTCATCTCAATTGATGAGCGGGTATGGCAAACCGTGGAACACGGTTGGGTGCATCCTGTTGAGGAAGTAGGAAATTCTACTACCCCAAAACCTCGCTCTAGATGGTCCAAAGAGGATTTTGAAAGATCTTCTTACAATGGGAAAGGTATGAACGCTTTATTTAATTCTCTTTCCTCGACTGAGTTCACACGAATTTCCGCGTGTGAAACCGCAAAGGAAATTTGGGATATTCTCAAAATTACACATGAGGGTACTAATCTTGTAAAAATTCAAAAGCTCCAGATGCTTACAAGTCAATTTGACTCTATTCATATGGAAGAGCATGAATTATTTACAGATTATTACACTAGACTTCAAGATGTAATAAATACATGTGCTAATTTAGGAGAAAAGATCCCGGAGTCGAAAATTGTAAGAAAGATACTTCGGACTCTTCCGGAACGGTTTAGGGCAAAGGTTACCGCCATTGAAACCGTTAGTCATCCGGATGAGATGAGTATAGAGGAATTAGTAGGTGCTTTGCAAACTTATGAAATGACTTTTCCTACTAATCAAGTTTCTTCCAAGTCTTCTTCTAAGCTTACAGGTATTGCATTCAAATCAACAAAGGAAGAAGATAGCGAATCAAGTTCCGACGATGAAATCTCTTTTGCCGATTTTGAAGAACAATTGGCGCGGATCGTAAAGAAATTTCGTCGGAAGTTTTGGAAGAATCGAACCGATGGATCTTCATCCACGAAATCTTCTAAAGGATCATCGGGTTCTAAATCCTCTAAACTCAAAAGCTTTGCAAAACCTTCTAAAGAAAAAGAAAAAGATGATTTCGAAGGGGAAATCCAATGCTATCGATGCAAAGGCTACGGCCATTTTTCAATGGATTGTCCTTCTAAGAAATCATATAAAAAGAAGGCTTTGCAAGCGAAAACTTGGGACGATTCTACTTCTAATGAATCAACCTCAAGTAAAGAGGAAAAAGAAAAAATCGTTGCTTCTCATGCCTCTCATTTTCCCTCTTCTAATAATTGTTTATCATCTTTAGTCACTGACTCTACTCCTTTGATTTTGTATGAAACATCAACAACCGGCGGAGAGTCATCAAGTGAGGGGGAGTCGGACGAGGAAGAACTCGTTGAGGCATATCAACAACTTCTTGCGGAATCTAAGAAGATGGCCAAACATATCAAGAAGTTGAGGAAGCAACGACTTGAGAATCAAGACGAGAATCATGCTTTAAAGATCAAACTTCATGATCTCGAGGAGGAACGAAAGCTTTTATTGAATAATAATAAAATCCTCCAAGAAAAGAAAAATCAATCGGAAACGGTCGTTAATTCCCATATTAACAAGATTGATTTTCTTGAAAAGCAGTTTGAGAAAATTCATGTCACCAACCAAGCATTGACCAAGCAAGTTCATCAACTTAAATCCGACATACAAAGGATTTCAACCGGTTTCAAGAAACTTGAATGTATGTCCGGATTAGGTCAAACAAGCAAGGTTGGTTTGGGATTCAAAAAGAACCAAACTGTGAATGCTTCAAGTTCCACAATGAAATTGAAAGGAAGAACTTGTCACCTATGTGGACTTGAAGGACATTTGGTGAAGGATTGCCCGAAAAAGAGAAAGAAGAATTCTTCGGCAACTTCATCTACGGAGCGAACTCAACGGAATCAAAAGACACATCAAGTCAAAGGAGTTCACTCAACCCACCAAAGGTCCGAGCCACAACATCAATCATACAAGTGGATCACTGCAAGGCAAAGACCTAAGGTGGACCAACAGTCAAAGCGGACAACCCCCGGCCACAACGAATCAAGACAACCCAAAATCCAGCGATTTTGGATTCGGAAAGGTGATATCTTTCCTTGTCTTAAGTTCTAAATAGCTTATGACTGTATGTAATGCTTTGATTGGTTTTCCCTTCATATCTTTCTTAATCTTTGCATTACATGTTTTTCAATGCTCTTCGTTTTTATACTTTGTTTTTGAACAAAAGGGTTTTTACTGAACAAGTGCATTGAATAAAAAAGGCTTCACGTTTATTCACTCCAAATTAATTTTATTTGGATTATCAACTTTACTCCATAATCATAATCTTGAAGATACTTCATTATAGGAGTTTTTGATATTATAAGCATCAAATTTTAGAAATCATGTGTGATCTTTAGATGCTTAATCTATCTCGGTTGTGTGAATTCATTGTGATAAACGTGAGACAACCGATTGGTTAAAATTTGGGATTTAATTCTTTCACGTAAGAGATTGCATTCTTACAAGGGTAAATAAATGAATTTTAAAAGATGTGGAAAGAGTTACATCCGAAAGGAGTGTGAAAACTACCACCACATGTAGGAAAGAGCTGCCACCCCGGTCGTCCGGTTTGTGTGTGAAGCTACCACATGTTATGGATGCTTGATAGTATTTTATGAGAAAATCTTTAGTTGAAGCATTTGGAGATTTATATGCAAAGCTCTTATATTTTGAATAATCTCCTGGTTGGTATAAGGTGGGATAGTTGAAAGATGCTCAAAGAGCCTCCCTTAGGTATTTTAGTGCTTATCTCAAATTTGAAAGGGTAAGAAATCAAATTGATGTCATTTGGAAATCTCTGTAAGTCATCTTTGTACATCCGTTACATCTTGATAGACTTTGGATCTCAAGATTATTTTTGATGACTTGTGTTTGATGAATATAACATGAAAAACGGTTTATAATGTTTTACCTTTATTTTTCATGATTTTGGAGTAAATCTTTTTAATTTTGTGAAATTAATTGGATTGAATGACATCTGTGTGAATTCACTGTTTAAAGCACTTAAATTGATTTCTTGATGGAATACAAATCGGTATTTGAAAAAATTCTAAAATCTGGATTTGTTTCAAGAAATTATTTGATTTTTGCTTTCTGGTACAGGTACGGAATCTCCATTTTTGTTATATACCAGAACTGAGCTTTTATCTCTCTTTCTCTATGAACTAATATTGTTAGTGAGTTCCTTTTGTCTAGTATGTTCACTGTTTGACAATTTGTGACAAAAAGGGGGAGAAGAGAAATGACGGAGATGAGATCATCAAGAGAGGACAAACGAAACGAAAATGGAAAAATGGGAGAGAACGGAAAATGATGATCGTACCACAAAGGGGGAGAACATAGATGCTCAAGAACATGGAGAACATGTTAGAGATGCTCAAGATAGGGGGAGACAAAGAAAAATTGAAAGAGCCGAAAAACAAAAGAACCAAAAGGAAGACGGATCAAATGCAGGATTCTAATTTCTAATGACTAACGTTTGATTTCATTTGGAGTTTTGTTTTGCAGGAATTACATCACTTTAAGACTCCAAGTCCTGAGTCATAGAGTATGTTCTAGGACTGTTTGGTTCAAATGTAATTTTGTATTTATTGGATCTTTCACGCAAAGAAAATCAATGTTTTGGTGATGACATTGAGTTTCGACTTTTTGGTTTAAGATGAGTGTCTTGAGCGCTTTTATGTACTTTTGGGTTTTGTCACGAAATTGCCAAAGGGGGAGATTGTTACGGCTTTTTGGTGTTGGCATATTTCGTGAGTCAAGTCAGTGAGTTGAGTCGGAGTCTTAAAGGGATCAAATTGTCAATCAGCAATCAAAGACCTAGAGAAGATTCAACAAGAGCTCAAGTTGACACTCAGTGTCTTGAGTCTTGAAGATTGAAGTTGAAGAATTGTGGATCAGTTACATCAATCTCAAGAAGAAAGTATTCAAGAGGATCAGGTATGCTTAACTAAATAATTGTGGTGATCCGAATACTTTCTTATAGTGTAGAAACACTTGGATGAACTTTTAATTGCATAATAATCAAAAACTGGTGTTCGGACTTGTTCAGGATCCGGATCAGAGCCAACGATCCGGATCCCGAAGGTTGTTGCTTCATACAAGACTTCAATCCGGATCCATGCAATTTCCGATCCGGATCCCGAATGTTATGTTTTCTGATTTGTATGAACGATCCGGATCGGGCAATGCGATCCGGATCCTGAACCCTTGGTTTTCTGGAATCGTCAATCTCGTTACGACGATCCGGATCGCAGTAAATCCGATCCGGATCGCCATCCTGAAAATTTCCAGATAAGGTAAGTTTTTGATTCTTATCTCTTTCCAAAGGTTTCTAAACTATAAATAGACACTTAGGGTTTCTCAAAAACGTGGGAGCTACGGCCGATCTTTTTATAAAACTCTTAAGAGCAACCCTAGAGGCTAGGTTTTTATCGATCTTCTTCATAGCCTCTTTTAGGTCAATTCGATGGTTCTTTCAAGAACATATCTTTTGTCGAATTGATCTAATCTTTGCTTAGAGATTTCTTCTACGGTTCCTCAATGAGAATCTAAGCAAAGGATCACCATCGAAGTCAATATTCTTATCGACTGAGTTTGCGTCGTGGATTCGGCGTGGCATCGTGGACTCGGTGTGCTAAAGGCGTTTCGTGGATTCGAAACGTGTGCTCGTGGATTCGAGTGGCGTTCGTGGATTCGAACGTGTGCAGTGGGCGTGCAAAATCGGTGGTGCGCGAGGTCCAAGAAATTGAAGGAGGGGTTAAATCCGTGGAGACGGTAATCACCTTGTTATTCTTCTTTTCTTAGGGATTGTTATTGCGTGGATATCCAACCGGTCAGCGCAAGGTCCGAAGAAGCTGAAGGAGGGGTTTGAGTCCGTGGAGTCGGTAATCACCTTGTTATTCTTCTATTCTTATTGGATTGTTATTGCGTGTTGGTCCCGTGGTTTTTCTCCTGGATTGGAGTTTCCACGTAAATCTCGGTGTGCTGTTTTTATTTTCCGCATTGGTTTTTATTTTGCACTGAGATTGAGTTTTTAAGTATTACACCTATTCACCCCCCCTCTAGTTGTTTGATAGTACCTATTTAGATCCTTGTGGATCCTATAAAAACCTACACCGCATGGGCGACGCGCGGCTACCGCGCGGGCGGCACCCACGCGGACCCGCAACCGCGCGGGCACCGCATGGGCGCCGCGCGGCTACCGCGCGGGCGGCACCCACGCGGACCCGCAACCGCGCGGGCACCGCATGGGCGCCGCGCGTGTAGTGGCCCTGGTTTTTCTGCAGTTTTTCCCGTGAATCCTTGGTGTGAAACGCCTATCCTTGGTGTATTTGGCCCACAGTGCATCAAAGGGATGCTATGGATGGACACAGAGTGGTATTTACTGTTGGTTTGGCCTTCGGCTATATTTACCGAATTTTAGAGGAGGCTTTGGGCCAAACGGAGGTCGTCTTTGGATTCAGCGCGGAAAAACGCTTGAAAATGGCTGTTTATTTGTTAAAAACGGAGTCCGGATGCCCAAAAACGGACCCCCCGAAGTTTTCTGCGCAAAATGGTGCATGGGGGAGCCGTGGACCACCCCAGGACACGTGGCAGCCTCTTATTGGGCCGGCGCGCCACTCTCGGTCCACGGGATGGGCCGCCGGTGCACGCTGGACCGGCGGGCCACGTGGCAGGCTTCTGTTGGACCGGCGCAGCACGCGCGGCGCATGGAACAAGCGCGGGCAGGCCGGGCAGGCTGGGGCAGCGGCGCGGTGCACGGTGCACCGGGGCGCGCCACGTGGCGGCCCCGGGTTGGCGGGCGTACGTGCGCGCGGCGCACCCGCAGGCGCGCGCCTGCGGCCGTACGCGCACGCGCTGCAGGCGTGCAGGCGGCGCGCAGCGGCCGCCGGCGGGCGTGTCGGGCGGGAAATGGGGGACACGTGGCGCCACGCCATAGGCGGGCGCCACCCACCCCGCCGCCCCCGCAGGGGGCACGTGGCCGCGCCCGGTTCGCCGGGTGCGCTGTCCCCTGTGCGGGGGACACGTGTTGGACGCCCAGGCGGGTCGGACCAAAATTCGGTCCGACCGGGATCCCGTGCGGGATGGGCCGCATGTTGGGCCGAGTTACTGTGCGGGCCCGAAATCGGGCCCGAATGAACCGAGCGCCCGAATCTGGGACTTATTGGTCATTTCTGAAATGTTTTTAGTGGGCCTATAAATAGGCCCCCTCCCCTCCTTTTTTTGGCTTTTCCGAGAGATAGAGAGAGATTGAGAGGGAGAGGTCTTTAGAGAAGTTGTTCCTCACAGATTTTTCTACCTCATGGTGCGTTCCCAAATTTTTCAGAAGATCGACAACGGCGATCCGGATTTTACAGCGTGCCTCGGTTTTCCCCCATTTTCGTCCCGTTATCGTCGCATTTCAGTCGGAAGAGTCCCCTGCGCAGCACAGGAGTCATTTTCTGACGATTTCTTCGCTGCTGTGTTCCTAAGAGGTAGGGCTTCGTTTTCCGTGTTGATGGTTTCTCTGGATTCCGATTCCTTGGCACGATTCCCGAGGTGTTTTGACCCCTCTTTTGCTGTTTGGGCTTTTGGACAGCGGCGACTTCGACGAATTGTTTCTCAGCGTAGGAATATCAGATCGAGGCGATTCAAGAGTCGATTTTGGGCTACTTTTCGCGAGGAACGCAACTGTGATTTTTCTGGAATTTTTGGAGCTCGGGACAGAGGTGAAATTCCTCGTTTTGCGTGCTGATTTTAAAAACAGCAAATATGTATTTGGGACTTGTAGTTTTTACACCGTGTACACTTGTGTGATGTTGTAGGATACTGTTTCAGCTGACGGTGTGCTTAGAGGACAGCGGGTATTTTCTGGGTGTATTGTGCATGCTTTTCGAGGTGGGTGGTTGCGTTTTCCTCTTTGTTGACTTGCATACTAGGAATAGTAGAGTTTCCCAATTACAAATATGATAGTTAACTTGTGGTATATGAACCTATTGCATTGGCCCCCCCTAAATTAAGTGATAGCTTCTATGTGATAAATCTGGGACAACAAGTTGGACAATTGCTATATCTTAAACCGCATGCAATTAAATAACCCTAAAATATTTTAAATTGCTTCTTTACATGAAACCTTAGTCACTTTTTAAATGCTTTTAAAAGAGAGCACTTGCATGCTTATTTGGACAACTAGTTAGGCCACTATTTTACTGCAGCACTATATTATGGGATTTGACTTAGGAGAAAACATGTTTTATTGTTATTCTTCTCTATCGATGCATGATGATCGAGTCGGATCGGGATCTTGAGATAGTGTAGTTGGATCTTGAGTCTGGGACAGTTTAGACTCGTTTTGGGGATTGTGGGGCATAGTGGCAACCGCGGATGTTAGGCGGTTGACCAGATGTTTTTACCTTATCAGATTGGGATTTACGGGTTTAGCGGCGACCGCGGATTTTGGGCGGTTGACGGATGTTATTATCATATCAGATTGGGGACCGGGATTGCATTAGTGGATGGAGTTTCCCACTTTGATCATAGTCATGATCCAGTCCTGCTATTGTGAGACATTGGTTACAGAGATATTTTACTCGTGTGGGTCGCTCCCCTCGAGTGCCACTCCGGAGTAGGCTTTTTGACCATGATGGGTGCCGATCAGTTGGTGAGTTGTGAGTGATGACAGAGCAGGCTGTCACGCCCCGGGGTCGAAACTGCGACCCGGGCTCGCCAACAGATCCGCCACCTATGCGAAACCCCGCATAGGCGAAGCGTCCAACCTGCAATAGTACCCTCTAACCACTAAACAGATATCAGAGCTGAAGAAAAACTGCTGTAATAAAAACCTGAATCACTGTACAACTGAAAAATAAAAGTACAATATCCATCTCCCAAAAAATAATGATACAATAATCCGATCCACCAAAAACTGTAATACAAGTAAAAGCCACCTATACAACATCTATAAATCCAAAATGGGAGATAAACTAAAATAATAAAATACAACTGTGTACAGTGAAACCCACAATCCGGGTTGGTACATCTATCCCACTGTAGAAATCAACACTGGTAGGGGATCTATCTCGCGACTCCCTCGCCTCGAACTGTCAACTGAAGGATCAGCAACTCCCGCAGCAGACACTGCAAAACAAAGGGAGGAAAGGGGAAAAACAACGATGGGGGTGAGAACCACTAGTAAAACCAGTAGCCTCCCCCTGTGGGTAAAGCCTCAAACCCCGACGTACCCACAAAGTCTACCAGAGGCAAGAGAAGGAGTAAGAGAGGTGGTAAGCTATAAACAGAAATACTGATAAGAGGAAGCTACCACTAGTATGCCTCTAAATGCAGCATCGAAAGAAATGACTGTATGAATGCATCAGAAAACAGTATCTGACCAAATAAACCCAATCGAATGAACCGGTATAAAACCCGGTACTGCCTGCTCTGTCATCAATCTCACGAACTCAGTATCTCCACTGTCCAAATGACCGGAACCCAACACGGTCTGACCGGCACCCAACACGGTCTAAAGCCTACTCCGGAGCGACACTCGAGGGGAGCGACCCACACGAGTAAAGTATCTCAGTAACAAGTAACATATGTATAAATCAGCAGGACTGGATCATGACTCTGTCAAAGTGGAAAAACCCATCCACTAAAGAAAGCCCGATCCCTCGATCCCTCTCCCCCAATCTGATGCAATAACAACTGTCCGGTCAACCGCCCAAAATCCGCGGTTACCGCAATACCCTGCCCTCAAGCCAGCCTGTCCCAGATCCCAAGAGTCTGTCTACACTATCCCAAAACCACCTGCTCGCGCACGAGCTACAAATACCCTGAGCCTAGTATGAAAGGAAAAAAGCAAGAAACATGGTTTCTCCTAAGTCAAGTCCAACATGATAGTGTAGCAGAAAAAGGTGGCCTACCTAAATGACCATACAAGCATGCAAATGTCCCAAGATGATAAAAAGAAAACAGGTGTCGATATTCTTACATTTATTAGAGCATGCTATTCCAAAATATTGATAATTGCATAAGAACATTAAGTGCAACATAGTCTATCCCTGACTATACCACATACACGATGCTCACAGGTATAAATTGGCCTTTTATTTCTAACATGATATGCTTTGATCTCAACCAAGCCTGCAATTTTATCCACGATGCGCAATCAACATTCTAACCCAAGTGTCACTCATAATCAACATCACATAAGGTAATACAACGCTTGTCAAACCTCGCATTCACACAGGAATATTCTTAGGATCATTTAACATTACTTAATCATAGACATTCAATCATGTATCACCAATGAATAGTCTAAGGCCCCACAACCTTTATTGATCTCACATAGGATGAACATAGGATCAACCAACAACATCCAATCTTATTTGGAGGAATTAGGAGTCATGAACAAAGCTTAGTCTCATAAGGAATAGGCCTCAACTCGCAATGATATCCATCTTATCATGAATGAATTAGAAATCAAAAGCATAGGTCATTCTCACATCAACTAGATCAATAACCAACCTTGACACCCATTTTCACATAAGCTAGATCAAAGATCAATCAGCTAATTATTCTCACATGGATATGTTATGAATCAACATCTATGCCCAACATCACACATTATAGGATAAGAATCGACAACTATAATTCATATCACCAAGTAGGGACTAAGAATCACCAAACCAACTACTCTCACATAAACCATTCTCAAATAAATCAACCAAGTCCTTCTCACATAAGCAACCGGGCACTTGTCACATAATCCCATCAAGTCCTCACATAAATCAAACAACCATTCACATATAACTATCACCATCATTCTCACATAATTATGTTAACCATTCATCACAAGGTGTAGGTTGAAGATTAATTTCCCAATTACCCTCACATAGCATAGGTTTAAGGATGATCACTTATAATCAACTTCATATGAGATGATGCAACATCAATCAAACTATTCATTCACTTATGTATACAATGAGGATCAATTAACTTAATCTAAACATGGATATTCAAACATATTGTCACGCCCCGGGGTCGAACTGCGACCCGGGCTCGCCAACAGATCCGCCGTCTGTGCGGAAACTGCCGCACAGACGAAGCGTCTACCCTGCAAAAGATCTATAGCTAAACATGTATCAGAGCTGAAAATAAACTAATAGCTACAGAAATCCACTGAACATCTGATATAAGTAAAATCTCAATACAAAGTCTCTCAGCTATAAAAGTGAATGAAATCCTCACTAGTCTCTCAGAATGTCCAGTACAAAAGTGAAACATAAAAATACCGGGTACATCTACCTCGGACTCCAAATACTGGTAAGGAACTAGTCGGCCACGTCCTCACCTCGATCAGCTGTCTCCGCGCTAGCTCAGCCGGAACAGCAGCCTCAGGAAACCTGTCACCGCAGCGGGTGTGAGATCTACTGCAGAAGGTAGATCCCAGTGGGTACCGTCACCAATATCCACGGTATGCCCACTAAGTCTACTGGAGGCACAACAGATAGGCATGCAGATAGATAGATAATGGGTAAGCTGAAAGAAAACTACAGCTAACATGTCTCAATCATAAAGCTCAAGAAACCCTACCAATAACATGAAATGCATACACACGCTACTGCTAATATGCCTCAAGTACCATGCTCAAAAGAAAACTCATCTAAGAACATACTATGCATACACCACTCGCACACGAGGTGCTCAATCGACCCAATCGAGCTGACTGCCACATCGGTTCCAGTCAAGCCTGCGCCTCCCTAGTATATCAACATTCGGTGTCCAAACGGACTAACTCGCTATCGAAAAGTGGCACATGCAGGCTATAGTCGAAATCCACGCTCTCTCTCAGAACGGAATGGACTCAAGCTCCTCACATCTCGCACAACGGTCAAAGTACTCTCAATGATTCGGGACCACCGTCAAACCCCACGGTTCCCAACAACACTAGCACTGGTCTAACACAGCTATAAGACACCCCTCAGCCCCCAGGCATGAGTGCAACAATAAAAGTACCTGACCAAAGATAACCCAATCAATCCACCAGTAAAAACCGGTACTGCCTGCTCTGTCATCAATCTCCCGAACTCAGTATCTCCACTGTCCAAATGACCGGAACCCAACACGGTCTGACCGGAACCCAACACGGTCTGACCGGAACCCAACACGGTCTGACCGGAACCCAACACGGTCTAAAGCCTACTCCGGAGCGGCGCTCGAGGGGAGCAACCCTCACGAGCAAAGTATCTCAGTAACAAATATCTCTGTCAAGTATCTCAATAGCAGGCTATGATCCACGATCAAATAGATCGGAAACTCAAACGCTCAAACGACACAACTCAGTCGGGAAAACCCACCACGACTCGATCAGGAAGTGCCCAACACTCTCACAGCTATGTCGGAGAACCACCTCCCCGACTAGATCTGATATGTACGACCCATAATCTAGAAAACCTCATCGATCCCAACAAAAAGCTCACACTCACATGACACTAGAAACTCATCTCACACATCCCTACAAATCCACTCGGCCCCCCGGCACGAGTATACAAGCATAACGGGTCACCTGGACCTATGTCATACCCCTGGTGAACTCATAATTTAAAAACCACTTTGAAAATGCTGATTTTCCTTAAAACAGACTTTCTCGATTTTTAAAGCGATCCAGGTACAAATATGATGCCAACAAAACGTGAAATCTAGTGTCATATAGTATCAGAAGTATGCTAAAAATGATCCGGAGTTCCAATGAATTTTATAGAAAATTCCAGGCAACTATCAGATTTATCAATATACAATAATTAAGCTAACATGATCAATATGCTTACAGGAGCATTAGAGGGCATTCCATAAACCTCGAAGAAATTCCAACCCACCTGGAACGCTTTCCGTAGGCAATTGCTGAAGTCGGTGAAGTGCCGAAACCTCGAACTGACGAAATCTCGAAAATCGTGCCGCAAATCCCGGAAAAACCTCGGAAGCTCCAATAAATTCCCTCGAGTCCACACAAAATTCCGGCGCGCAACAGCTCACCCCACACATCCACAGCACACACATACAACACACGGCCCACACACAGATCACACCAAAACTTCAGCCCAAAAAGATTTCCACAACACAACTCTTAAGCTTCCAGCAGACTAAAAATACATAACCACTTAAACCCAAATTAATTAATCCCAAGTCCTTCCATATATTCAATCAACATGTTCAAGTAAACACTACTATAAATACTAAGCATTACCAAAAACACATACACATGAAGCTTCAGCACAAATTAAATTCTTGCTCCCATTTCACACACACAAGCTCCAATTACATAAATCCATTAGCACCCAGCAGGTCCACTCCCACACATTAACATCTCACAGCATCAACTGCATGCTTACATAAACACCATTACACAATAGCTCCACAATCCTCTTAAAGCTCCAAGCATGCCAATAATTAAAATCACATATACATAAACCCTTAATTCACAATTACATGTTCACCCAAACACTGTTTTCTTAAATCAACCACACATGTTCCATTCCCCCACACTCTAAGCTTCGTCACCTGAATACACCACCAATCACAACTCCACAGCACACACTAAAATCTCCAATTGGACATCAAATAAAATGCTCAGTTAAACATCGCTCATTATCATGCTCTGCTGCATTTACAAAAACCCAAACACACTCACTTCACACCTGCATGCACAAATGCACATCCAAAACACAGCCACACTCTCAAACATTTTCCCAAAAACATCCTGCTCAAGAAGAAACGAGAGCCACGCAATTGAATCCGGCTCCGCACAGAACCAAGCCCCCCCCGCGCACACGGCCACGAAGTACAAGCTGCCTCCACACCTGCCAGGAAAAGGGAGAAAGGAAAAAATTAAAGTATAAGTGGAGAAAGCTCAGCCCACAAGCAACCGGCCGTCAAAACCCAACTCCGATCATCAAAACGCCGCGCGAAAAGCCTCCGGCGAAGTCGCCGAAGCGAGCACCGTCGACAACTAGCCGCAGTCGCCCGTGCCGCTGTCGCGCGGCTGCTGCTTGCGCTGGCCGCTGCGCTGCGGCTAGCGCGCGGCGTCAGGGCCCGCCGTGCGGCACCCTGGCCCGCAGCGCGAAACCACTGCGCGCTGCGCGCACCAGGCGCTGCGCGGCGCCCAGCCTGCGCGGTGCCCAGCGGCACCCTCCAGCGCCCTGCGCGCCTACCAGCGCTCGCCCTGCGCGCGGTCGCCAGCGCGCGGCCGAACGCGCGCCCTGTGCGCGCCCTATCTGCGGTCCTCCTAACAGGCGTGGACTTCAGTCCACCACCAACACCACCAGGAGCTCCCTCTGAACAACCAAAAAAACAAAAGAGAAAACCCAAGCTTCTCACTCACACAAAAAGGGCAAAAACTGCACTTACCTAGTAGGAGGGTCGACGCGTACGATCTGCTAGCTCCATACGGCTTCAAGGAGAAGATCCAACATCACTACCACCCTCAAAAATCACCATGCTCATCTTCTTCTCACTTCCTTTCTCCACTCCTTACTTCCCCCTGCTTCATACGAGTTCCTCTGCTTTATTGGAGAAGGAGGAGGTGACGTGACAAGGAAATTAATTAGCCTGCTGCTAATTAAGGTGGGGGTGGTTGGCAGTCAAGTCAATAAGAGGGGAAAAAGACCAAGGTACCCCCAAGGAAAAATATCTAAACCACTTAATCAACATAAGCATTCCCCTTTCTATTTTCCTCTCTCATTCTTTCCACAGGCCAAAAATCCACATTAATTACATTAATCAATTAATTAATTCATTAAATGCCCCATCAACTTACTTTTTGTCCACGGGGCCTCCGCACCAGTCCGGAACCTCCCGAACTCCGCTGTAATCTGAAAATACACATGATCCAAGTGTTCCCAATATTTCTGCACTCCACTGTGGAGTCAATGCTTCCCCGAAACCAATCCTCTATCGGCACACAAAGCCCGAAAAACTCCGAATCAAGCTGGGGCTTCCGCGTTGACCCGAATCATCTCGAACTCATCTGAAGTCACATATGGGACATGCTCGAGGCGTTTCTCCGCGTCACGCCATCCTGCGAGGTCGGTGCGCTATCCGAAATTCGGTATTCTACACATATCACACCAAGGGGAAGAGAACAACAATCAACTATGCCATGGGGAAAAACCAATAGTCCGAGTGGGTAAATCGTTGTTTTCGGCAAAGCACAACCACCCACCTGAAACTTGACGATCCGCTGCCCGCTGTAGCTGAAATTTGGCATGAGTAATCCTTATCCTCCCAGAAATCCGATGCCATGAAAATCATCCAAATCCGCCTCACGGATTGGGCACAATCACTAAAACAATGCACACCGCGCAATCAAATTTCAGAATTTCAGCAATTGAAATTAAGTTTAAGAAGATGTAAGTGCAGCCCCAAATACCTCAAGATGAAGTTCCAAGCAGTAAATCAAAGATGCCCTCTTTCATACAACCATCTTCAAGTCCTCAAAAATCCACCATCAATTTCCCTTAACATTCAAATGAAGCAAAATCACAATGCTGTCCAAAAACTGCTAACATAAACTTGCTAGTATTTCCAAGCTTAATTAGGGGCTTATACAAAGGGATTTATCCACAGATTACAAAATGGAATTTGCTCACCTTGAAGTTAAGAAGAAGTCCCAACTTGAATTTCTGAAAAAGACCTTGTATCCACAAAGTTATCTGCATTCTAAGGTGCATTGCTCTAATTAAAACTAAAACAGGGACTGCAGTAATCCATAAAACAACACTTGGAAATATTATTAATGTTACCTAACCAATTGAACTCCAAATCCTGCAAGAGAGGTACCATAGGATTCCTTGTCGAGAGTAGATACAAATTGAGCTAAAGAACTCCAAATTTCATGCTCGGATGGAGGAGAAAACCAATAAACACTTTGAACTATCCACCAAGTTCCATCTGTGCACGAATGCAGCAAGGTGTTCCAAAGATTATACATAAACCCCAACATAAGCTCAGATCTAGGGAAAATGGTACCTACCAATATTGTAGATCTTCGAGTCCTGGAATTTTCCCCGCAAAAATCATCCAAAAATTCCACTCCTACAATTCAGAAAAGCCAAAATACTAAAGGCTGCCCAAAAATCCAGACTGAAACAAAGGGTCCCAAAGATGGCCTTAAAACTCTATGAAAACATGAGATCTGAGGGGAGAGTTGAATACAAAGATTGTAGCCTTACCTCTTGTGAAAACGTAGAACCAAGAATGAGCTCGAAATTCTAAGAAATGAAGCTTGGGGAATTTTCGCACTGAAATGCGACGGGAAGGTCCACCAACAGCAACAATGGTGGAGCTTGCCTCAAGGAGAAGATGATGGTGATGAAGCCTCTAAAACCCAACTCTTTGCTGAAGAAAATGAAGGAGAGTTGCATATGAGTCCCCTGCAGAAGTCCCCAAAGTTGGTAGCATCAAAAGAGGGAGAAGGAGGAGGAGGAAGAAGAAGAAAGGAAGAAGAAGAAGAAGAAAACACAAAATAATCCCCTCCCCCTCTCCCCTGCAGCTACAGGACGGGCCCGGCCCGCTCGGCCTGGCGGGCCGGACACGTGGCGGCCATCCGGGCCGCCACGTCGCCCGGGACGAGCAGCCCGGATCAAGCCACGTGGCTTGATCCGGGTGGCCGCAGCGCCACCAACGGGCGCGGACACGCGCGGGACCGCGCAGCGCGCCCACGTGCGCGTGGCGGCGGGCCCAACCATGGCCCGCCACGCGTCCTCCCGCAACAGCCGCTGGACCGCGCTCCAACACCGGACCAATGGGGTGCCGACACGTGGCACCCCGGTCCACGGCCTTCCCCCCTGCGCCTGAAAGATCCCCGAACTTCCGGTTGCCCGTTTTTGCTCATCCGGACTCCGAAAAAAACAACCAAATAGCCGATTTCCAACGTTTTTCCGCGCTGAATCCAAATACGAAGTCCTTTTTGCAAGAATCCATTTCTAATTTTCGGCGAAACTCCCCATTAGACAATCTTGATCCATTTCTCGCACTGAATCCGTTTCTCGGGTCCGATTTGCGCGCAACCAACACTATCCACTGAAATAGGCCTCCACAAGCTATCGATCACACTGTAATAACCATGAAGATCTGGGTCTTCACACTGGCAGTGCCAGTATTTCCTGGCCCTCTGATTGGGTTTCTTGGACAGTCAGCTTTATAGTTGCATATATATATACAATTATCTTTTGGCACTGCATGTAGAGGCATAGTAGTGGTA
This sequence comes from Tillandsia leiboldiana, assembly GCA_029204045.2. Classification (NCBI taxonomy): domain Eukaryota; kingdom Viridiplantae; phylum Streptophyta; class Magnoliopsida; order Poales; family Bromeliaceae; genus Tillandsia; species Tillandsia leiboldiana. The sequence goes on along the minus strand of CM055063.1, from coordinate 38,058,648 downwards.
GTTCCTTTTTCAGTAATCTATATTGCATACCACTGTTCTTCCTTTTGCCTCTTTATTCCTAGTGGGTGCGTCAGCATTAGAGGTTTTACCCGCTAGGGGAGGCTACTGGTTTATCTAGTAGTTCTCACCCCCATTGTTGTTTTCTGTCCTTTTCCCCTTTGTTTTGCAGAGTCATCTGTGGGAGCTGCTGGGCCTTCAGCGGCAGATCGAGGTAAGAGGATCGCCGACTAGCTAGATCATCTACCCTGAGCGAGAGATTAGCGAGGTTTTTATTGTACCCCTTTTGTATCTCAGACTTTAGTAGTTTACTTTTGGGTCTGGCTTTGGCCAGCTGGTTGTATCTTTATGGTGAGCTGGGAGTATATTGTACTTTATTTCAGTTTGTAGTTTATTTTAGTCTGAGATTACTTTTAGTTCTATTAGTTCAGCTCTGTTTATGCTCTTTTATTATATATTATCTATCTGAGCAGGTTACCAGCGCTTCGTGTACATGGGAAATTCCGTGTGCACGGCGGATCTGTTGGCGGGCCCGGGTTCTGGTTTACACCCGGGGCGTGACAGATTAAGTTGGTATCAGAGCTTAGGGATAGGTCAGTTGGGACTTAGGAAACCCTAGGCTTTTGGCAGACCCTAGGAGGATAGGGCGCGAGAGACGTGATATTCTGCAAAAGTCGGTGATTTATTTATTTGGCTCTTCCAGTGAGTGAAGAGGGATCGACATAGCCTATTTCTGGTGGACAGTTATGTTGGCTGCAGACAACATAAAGTCACAAAAATAGGGAGATGGTTTTGACTTTCACTAGATTGGGTCGTGTGGGGTTATGTTACTGATTCGTGGTTTCTTGTGGCAGGATGCCTCCCCGACGTCGGATCCCTACTCGGGGTACCCCTACACCCCCTGTTGAGCCAGAGCAGCCTACACCCCCCGAGCTTACTGAGTTGAGGGCCTTGGTCGCCAAGTTGGCGGAGGGTCAGCGCCGCCAGGAGCAGAGGTTTGAGCAGCTCCTTGCCCAGAGAGAGGCACCACCCCCAGCTGTTCCTGAGGCCCTGGTGCCTCCTGTTGCACCTTTTGTGTCGTCAGCGCCATCTTCGAGTAGCAGAGCCCCTGGAGCTATTCAGCCTTTGACTGCGGAGGAGGAGCAGGATATTACTGGCAAACTCTCCAAGTTTGTTCGGCGGGGACCACCTAGATTCTCAGGGCGGGATGCGCAGCCTTGGGCTGTTGGGAGATGGCTTTCTGCGATGGAGAAGCTTTTTCGGGACTTCTTCATCGACCCGAGGTATCGAGTGCACATGGCGGTGCACTGTTTGGACGGGGATGCTGATTTTTGGTGGCAGCGGGTAGAGCCCCTGGAGTTCCGGATTACTCGGCAGCTGCCTTGGGAGGAGTTCCGACGGATGGTGCTGGACACCTATTTCTCGACCAGTGTGAAGAAGAAGTTGGAGGATGACTTGAAGAATCTGCAGCAGGGCGATCGATTGGCTTATGCCTACTTCCAGGAGTTCACGGAGTTGCTGAACTGTGTGCCCTTCGTCGCTCGTGACGGTCCGCACTAGGTTGAGTTGTTCGAGGGAGGCCTCCGTCCAGAGATTTACACACTGGTGCATGCTCAGAGATTTTAGACTCTGGAGGCAGCCGCAGAGCATGCACAGTGGGTGGAGAGAGGTGATCTGGTGGTGGCCAGACAGAGGGCCGCGGTCGCGCAGAGTTCCGACAGGAAGCGACCAGCCCAGGATGAGGGGGGACAGGCCAGCACTTGGAGGCCGCCCCCGCCTCAGTTCCCGGGCCGTGGGCGTTCGGAGCGTCGAGGGCCTGGTGGATCCCAGAGGCCCCCGCAGCAGCAGCAGCAACAGCAGAGATCGCAGTCGTCGCAGCGCGGGTCTCAGCGGCAGCCAGAGCGGCAGCGACAGCCCCAGCAGCAGCAGTCCCGACAGTCACGGGCTCCCAGCAGTTGTATCTTCTGTGGGGGTCCGCACTTCCCCGGCACCTGCGACCAGCGGTGGGGTCGCTGCTACGGATGTGGGCAGCCAGGGCACATTCGAGCTGCGTGCCCTTTTTCGACCTCAGCCGCTCCTTCCTCAGCATCTGCTCCAGCATCATCGCAGCAGCGGTCGACGGCTCAGCGGCCATATGCTCCAGCGAGCAGGCCATCCTCCTCCCATCCCGCAGATTATCGCCCTCCGGCTCAGAGTGGGCGAGTGTATGCCGCGCAGGTAGAGGACTCTTCGGCAGCAGACCATGTGGTGGCAGGTATCACCTTACTTTCTGGCATTAGGACTCGTACTTTATTTTATACTGGAGCATCTCATTCTTTCATTAGTAGATCTTTTGCATCGTTACATGGGTTAGAGGTAGGACTTTTGCCACGTGCACGAGAGGTTCAGGTTCCTGATCACACTTTGCACGTGGAGGAGTGTTGTTGGTCCTGCCCGATGCAGATCGAGTCCTGGATTATGCCAGCAGACCTGTTGGTCTTGAGACAGCTGAGGGACTTTGATGTGGTTCTCGGGATGGACTGGCTGGCTCGATATTTTGCGACTATTGACTGTGCCGTGAGGACTGTCACTTTTAGAGAGCCAGGCCAGGAGGTATTGGTATACCGGGGATGTCAGAGTGCTTTCTTTGCCTCTATGGTTTCGACTTCCCGAGCGAGGCGGATGATTCACCGTGGATGTGTAGCCTTTTTGGCTAGTGTTGTAGATGGGCCTACGGCGGCACCGGGACTCGGGGATATCCCTATTGTCCGCGAGTTTCCGGATGTTTTTCCACCTGAGCTGACTTGTATGCCGCCTGACAGAGAGATCGAGTTTGTGATTGACGTAGTTCCGGGAACTGCGCCAATCTCTAAGGCTCCTTATCGGATGGCACCGGCCGAGCTGAGAGAGCTTAAGGCACAGCTGCAAGATTTGATGGATAAGGGTTTTATTAGACCCAGTGTGTCGCCCTGGGGAGCGCCGGTGCTGTTCGTGAAGAAGAAGGATGGGTCACTTAGACTGTGTGTGGACTATAGGGAATTGAATAAAGTGACCATCAAGAACAAGTACCCTTTGCCGCGCATCGATGATCTCTTTGATCAGCTGCAAGGGTCTTGTGTCTTCTCTAAGATCGATCTACAGTCTGGTTACCACCAACTGAAGGTGAAGGCCGAGGATATTCCTAAGACTGCTTTCAGATCTCGGTACGGGCATTATGAGTTTACAGTTATGCCGTTTGGATTGACTAATGCCCCTGCCGCCTTTATGGACTTGATGAACAGGATATTTCGGCCCTTTCTGGATCGTTTTGTGGTAGTGTTCATTGATGATACCCTTGTTTACTCCCGGAGCGAGGCTGAGCATGAGGAGCACTTGAGGACTGTGCTACAACTTCTACGAGAGAAGAAGTTGTATGCCAAGCTGGCAAAGTGCGAGTTTTGGCTTCGGGAGGTAGCTTTCTTGGGCCATGTGATTTCCGCCGCTGGTGTGGCTGTAGACCCGGCGAAGATTGAGGCAGTTCGTGATTGGCCTCGACCGACGACTGTATCTGAGGTGCGCAGCTTCATGGGTTTAGCTGGTTATTATCGTCGGTTTGTGGAAGGCTTTGCGAAGCTTTCCACACCCCTCACTCGGTTGACACGTAAAGGAGTTAAGTTTATCTGGAGTGAGGACTGCCAGAGGAGCTTCGAGGAGCTGAAGGATAGACTGATGACCGCTCCTATCCTTTCCCTCCCTGTTATGGGGAAAGGGTATGTGATCTACAGTGACGCATCGCACAGTGGACTCGGTTGCGTGTTGATGCAGGAAGGGAGGGTAATCGCTTATGCATCGAGACAGCTCAAGGATTACGAGAAAAATTACCCTACCCACGACTTGGAGCTTGCTGCCGTGGTGTTTGCACTGAAGCTTTGGCGCCATTACCTGTATGGGGAGCATTGTGAGATCTACACCGACCACAAGAGCTTAAAGTATCTGTTCACTCAGAAGGAGCTGAATTTGAGACAGCGTAGATGGTTGGAGCTACTAAAGGATTACGATGTGGATATCCTTTACCATCCAGGCAAGGCCAATGTGGTTGCAGATGCTTTGAGTAGGAGAGCGGTGGAGAGTTTGTCCATGATGATTACAGATCAGGCGCCACTGCTAGAGGAGTTGAGACGGCTTGAGTTAGAGGTTGTGTCCCCTGGGGTCTCTGCTAGACTGATGTCTTTGGTCGTGCAGCCCACTCTGCTGGAGAGGATCCGAGAGAGACAGAGTGAGGACCCCTACTTGACCAGGATTCGAGATCAGATTCCGAGTGATCAGTCAGGGGACTTTACAGTGGATGCTGCGGGAGTACTGAGGTACAGGGACCGAGCATGTGTGCCAGTGGATGCTGAGATCAGAGAGCAGATATTGAGGGAGGCCCATTATACACCTTACACCCTTCATCCTGGGGGGACTAAGATGTATAAGGACCTCAAGGCACACTTCTGGTGGAATGGCATGAAGAGGGATATTGGGAGGTTTGTGTCTCAGTGTTTGACTTGTCAGCAGGTAAAAGCTGAGCATCGAGTGCCAGCTGGCAAGCTACAGAGTCTCCCAATTCCCGAGTGGAAATGGGACCACATTACGATGGATTTTGTGGTCGGATTGCCGAGGGCACAGGGAGGTGCAGATGCTATCTGGGTAGTGGTGGATCGACTTACCAAGTCAGCGCACTTTTTGCCTATACAGACTACTTGGCCATTCGAGCGACTAGCCCAGTTATACTTGGATGAGATAGTGAGGTTACATGGGGTGCCAGCTTCCATAGTATCAGATAGAGACCCGAGGTTTGCTTCGCGATTCTGGGGGAGTTTACAGGCTACCTTGGGGACTCAGCTCCGTTTCAGTACAGCTTTCCACCCACAGACTGATGGACAGTCAGAGCGGACGATCCAGATCCTTGAGGATATGCTGAGGGCTTGTGTCCTGGATTTTGGCGGTGGGTGGATTCGACATTTATCATTGGCTGAGTTTGCGTACAACAACAGCTTTCAAGCGAGCATCCAAATGGCCCCGTTTGAAGCATTGTATGGACGCAAATGTCGATCACCACTATATTGGAGTGGGGTGGGGGAGAGACGGACTCTGGGACCAGATTTATTGCTAGAGGCAGAGGAGAAGGTCAGAGTGATTCGACAGCACCTTCAGACCGCTCAGAGTCGACAGAGAAGCTATGCTGATGTTCGGCGACGAGACTTAGAGTTTCAGGTTGGAGATCATGTATTTTTGAAAGTCTCGCCGTCCAAAGGGATAAGGAGGTTTGGCATTCGCGGGAAACTCAGTCCCCGATACATTGGACCCTTTGAGGTATTAGAGCGTATCGGGCCAGTTGCTTACCGACTTGCACTTCCCCCGAGACTTGCTGGTGTCCATGATGTGTTCCATGTTTCTACTATTAGGAGGTACGTCTTCGACCCAACGCACGTCATCGACTTCACGCCACTCGAGATCAGCGAGGATTTGAGGTACGAGGAGCGCCCGCTGCGGATTCTGGATCGAGAGGTACGAGAATTGCGCAGTCGGGCCATTCCCTATGTGAAGGTTCTTTGGAGCTATCATGACGAGCGTGAGGCTACTTGGGAGCTGGAGTCGGAGATGATGGACGCCTACCCCTACCTGTTCGAGGCTCAGGATTGAGGTATGATTTTCGTTTCGAGGACAAAACTTTTGTTAGTGGGGGAGGATGTAGTGGCCCTGGTTTTTCTGCAGTTTTTCCCGTGAATCCTTGGTGTGAAACGCCTATCCTTGGTGTATTTGGCCCACAGTGCATCAAAGGGATGCTATGGATGGACACAGAGTGGTATTTACTGTTGGTTTGGCCTTCGGCTGTATTTATCGAATTTTAGAGGAGGCTTTGGGCCAAACGGAGGTCGTATTTGGATTCAGCGCGGAAAAACGCTTGAAAACGGTTGTTTATTTGTTAAAAACGGAGTCCGGATGCCCAAAAACGGACCCCCCGAAGTTTTCTGCGCAAAATGGTGCATGGGGGAGCCGTGGACCACCCCGGGACACGTGGCAGCCTCTTATTGGGCCGGCGCGCCACTCTCGGTCCACGGGATGGGCCGCCGGTGCACGGTGGACCGGCGGGCCACGTGGCAGGCTTCTGTTGGACCGGCGCAGCACGCGCGGCGCATGGAACAAGCGCGGGCAGCGCGGGCAGGCCGGGCAGGCTGGGGCAGCGGTGCGGTGCACGGTGCACCGGGGCGCGCCACGTGGCGGCCCCGGGTTGGCGGGCGTACGTGCGCGCTGCGCACCCGCAGGCGCACGCCTGCGGCCGTACGCGCACGCGCTGCAGGCGTGCAGGCGGCGCGCAGCGGCCGCCGGCGGGCATGTCGGGCGGGAAATGGGGGACACGTGGCGCCACGCCATAGGCGGGCGCCACCCACCCCGCCGCCCCCGCAGGGGGCACGTGGCAGCGCCCGGTTCGCCGGGCGCGCTGTCCCCTGTGCGGGGGACACGTGTCGGACGCCCAGGCGGGTCGGACCAAAATTCGGTCCGACCGGGATCCCGTGCGGGATGGGCCGCATGTTGGGCCGAGTTACTGTGCGGGCCCGAAATCGGGCCCGAATGAACCGAGCGCCCGAATCTGGGACTTATTGGTCATTTCTGAAATGTTTTTAGTGGGCCTATAAATAGGCCCCCTCCCCTCATTTTTCTGGCTTTTCCGAGATATAGAGAGAGATTGAGAGGGAGAGGTCTTTAGAGAAGTTGTTCCTCACAGATTTTTCTACCTCGTGGTGCGTTCCCAGATTTTTCGGAAGATCGACAACGGCGATCCTGATTTTACAGCGTGCCTCGGTTTTCCCCTATTTTCGGCCCGTTATCGTCGCATTTCAGTCGGAAGAGTCCCCTGCGCAGCACAGGAGTCATTTTCCGACGATTTCTTCGCTGCTGTGTTCCTAAGAGGTAGGGCTTCGTTTTCCATGTTGATGATTTCTCTGGATTCCGATTACTTGGCACGATTCCCGAGGTGTTTTGACCCCTCTTTTGCTGTTTGGGCTTTTGCACAGCGGCGACTTCGATGAATTGTTTCTCAGCGTAGGAATATCAGATCGAGGCCATTCAAGAGTCGATTTTGGGCTACTTTTCGCGAGGAACGCAACCGTGATTTTTTTGGAATTTTTGGAGCTCGGGACAGAGGTGAAATTCCTCGTTTTGCGTGCTGATTTTAAAAACAGCAAATATGTATTTGGGACTCGTAGTTTTTACACCGTGTACACTTGTGTGATGTTGTAGGATACTGTTTCAGCTGACGGTGTGCTTAGAGGACAGCGGGTATTTTCTGGGTGTATTGTGCATGCTTTTCGAGGTGGGTGGTTGCGTTTTCCTCTTTGTTGACTTGCACACTAGGAATAGTAGAGTTTCCCAATTACAAATATGATAGTTAACTTGTGGTATATGAACCTATTGCATTGGCCCCCCCTAAATTAAGTGATAGCTTCTATGTGATAAATCTGGGACAACAAGTTGGACAATTGCTATATCTTAAACCGCATGCAATTAAATAACCCTAAAATATTTTAAATTGGTTCTTTACATGAAACCTTAGTCACTTTTTAAATGCTTTTAAAAGAGAGCACTTGCATGCTTATTTGGACAACTAGTTAGGCCACTATTTTACTGCAGCACTATATTATGGGATTTGACTTAGGAGAAAACATGTTTTATTGTTATTCTTCTCTATCGATGCATGATGATCGAGTCGGATCGGGATCTTGAGATAGTGTAGTTGGATCTTGAGTCTGGGACAGTTTAGACTCGTTTTGGGGATTGTGGGGCATAGTGGCAACCGCGGATGTTAGGCGGTTGACCAGATGTTTTTACCTTATCAGATTGGGATTTACGGGTTTAGCGGCGACCGCGGATTTTGGGCGGTTGACGGATGTTATTATCATATTAGATTGGGGACCGGGATTGCATTAGTGGATGGAATTTCCCACTTTGATCATAGTCATGATCCAGCCCTGCTATTGTGAGACATTGGTTACAGAGATATTTTACTCGTGTGGGTCGCTCCCCTCGAGTGCCACTCCGGAGTAGGCTTTTTGACCGTGATGGGTGCCGGTCAGTTGGTGAGTTGTGAGTGATGACAGAGCAGGCAGTGCCAGTATTTCCTGGCCCTCTGATTGGGTTTCTTGGACAGTCAGCTTTATAGTTGCATATATATATACAGTTATCTTTTGGCACTGCATGTAGAGGCATAGTAGTGGTAGTTCCTTTTTCAGCAATCTATATTGCATACCACTGTTCTTCCTTTTGCCTCTTTATTCCTAGTGGGTGCGTCAGCATTAGAGGTTTTACCCGCTAGGGGAGGCTACTGGTTTATCTAGTAGTTCTCACCCCCATTGTTGTTTTCTGTCCTTTTCCCCTTTGTTTTGCAGAGTCATCTGTGGGAGCTGCTGGGCCTTCAGCGGCAGATCGAGGTAAGAGGATCGCCGACTAGCTAGATCATCTACCCCGAGCGAGAGATTAGCGAGGTTTTTATTGTACCCCTTTTGCATCTCAGACTTCAGCAGTTTACTTTTGGGTCTGGCTTTGGCCAGCTGGTTGTATCTTTATGGTGAGCTGGGAGTATATTGCACTTTATTTCAGTTTGTAGTTTATTTTAGTCTGAGATTACTTTTAGTTCTATTAGTTCAGCTCTGTTTATGCTCTTTTATTATATATTATCTATCTGAGCAGGTTACCAGCGCTTCGTGTACATGGGAAATTCCGTGTGCACGGCGGATCTGTTGGCGGGCCCGGGTTCTGGTTTACACCCGGGGCGTGACAGCGCGGCTACCGCGCGGGCGGCACCCACGCGGACCCGCAACAGCGCGGGCACCGCATGGGCGCCGCGCGGCTGCCGCGCGGGCGGCACCCACGCGGACCCGCAACCGCGCGGCCGCCGCACGGGCAACACCCGCGCGAGGCACCGCGCCGCGTAGGCGTCGCCGCGGAGACACGCCGCGCGGTTCCGAACCGCGCGGGGCTCCGGCGGACGACGATGGCGGCGCGGGATTTCCGGTTTCGTCAACCCGGACGGTGTTGGACTTTTCCGTCGAAAAGAGTAAATTGGGTCTTTTGTTTCGGGATGTTAGTACACGTTTTTTTGACTATAGTTATCCTTACGGACTTTCTTTAGGTCCAGGAGCGCAGCAGTGGTGCGCGAAGGATTCAGGTGTTCCGACTTCTCTTCAACTAGGTGGGTACAGTTGCGATAAGTGCAACAAATGCAGTAAGTGCATCTATCGTCATTAAAGTGCTCTTAATTTGTCTAACAAAGTAGATGGACAGTTTAACCTTTCGCATAATTGTATTTTATCTAACAATTGAAGCGGCTACGGTCGCGGTGCTCAATACACGCCGATCTCGGCAAATCCGTTTCGGATGCTGCACGTACACAGGCGGAATTGCCTCCGCATGGGTGTACTTTTCCGGAGAAGTGGTCTTTTTGACCCGTGTGCCCCACGAAAGTATAGGTGCGAGTGGGGACCCCTTCACGACAGCTATAGGTGCCGCACTAGCTCCGTGAAGAGGTTAAAAGCATCAAAAAGGTGTTTGCGCACGAGGGGAGACTTTAGTCTCCCCGACAGGTACTCTGGGGTTGGTGCCCAACTTAATTGGTAAATCTGGGGTTGGTGCCCAGCTTAATTTTGTGCAGGGTTTTAGCGAAAGGTTCCGGTGTATTTGGTTTGCTCCTTATTTCTTATTGTTATTAGACATCTACTTTGTTTGTCACTGACTTTACCCACTCCGTGACAGGTGTTACGAGGTGCGTTAGCCGGGAGGGCGGTGAGACTGCGTCGCGGGGACCGTAGTCAGGATACTTGGGTTTTTATCTCGTCTTCCTTATGCTTTAATTAGTTCATTTGCTTGTGGAAGTTACTAGTCGTGGACATGTATTAGATAGCACTGTGGATGAGATGTACCTATGCGTTTTAGTTACTTTCAGTGATGTTTTCTTATGCGGCACGCTTTCAGGAAAAGCTAAATGATTTCGAAAACGTTTTCTCAAAACGAAGTGCCGTGTGGGCACAGGTTTTGCAACCGCTGGTTTTATCCTTTCCAAACGGTGACGCCGCTTTTATAACATTAGTTAAATTACTGTACTATGTTTGACGATGTATGTCTATTGTATGGTTGATGGTTGGTGTATGATGTTGTAAATGAGACGTCGTGCATATACAAAGGAGACTCTGTCCGTGGGCAGAGAGAATTTGTGTATGTGGTAGTCTTGCACGCACCGGGGATGAGGTTTAAGTTACCTTGTTAAGAAAGAAAAAAATAACACACGCAATTTTTCCGCTTGAAAGACTCAAAAACCCCCGGGGGCGTGACAGATTAAATGGTATCAGAGAAAAACAACCAGAACCATAGTAGACGTGATCCACATCCACAGTGTAAGGTGCCACAAGCAAATGGGACATGAGATAACCAAGGTCTAGGTGCGTAGTACGTGAGAGTACGGGAAAAAGGGAACGTAATATAGGTGTAATCGTAAGACAGGGTGCTAGGGTTATAACCTTAGGGTTAACGTGGTTTCTTTGTATCACAGCAGACAACGGCCAGGATCCGGCCACCGAGCGCTAACCATTCTCAATGGACAGGATGGATCCCGTAGCCGCAGCCAACCGCTTACTCCGCAACCAGCTACGCGACATAGCGGGGCAAATGCTAACTCTCACTGAGCGCCTAGGCCTACTGACTCAGGATTTCGAGGGTGTCGACCGCACCCAGCGAGACGCCAGGCACGGCGCCTATCAGGGAATGCCACCGGCAGGGTTCCCCACTTTTAACGAAGCGGTTATGTTGGCCCGGCGGGCAGAGCAAGAACTGGCCGAGACACGCGCTCGGCAGAGTTATCCCTATCCCAGTCCGGCGGAGGACCCTTTCCAGCAGGGCCTGGCACTCAAACGCCCGAGGACAGAGGTGAACTTTGGAAAGGCGATGAGAGGAGAATCCAAACCACAGAGGAAGCCGTGTCCCATATGCAGTGGGGCGCATCAGGTGACTGATTGTCCATGGAGACACGGCCACTGCTACCGATGCGGCAGACCAGGACACGCCCGCTACGAGTGCCCACGGAAACCGGGCGCCACCAGGCCTCCGGCACCGCGACCGGAGGGGACAGAGAAGACTGCTACACCCGTTCCGCAAGGGGGCCCCGCCCCGGAGGGCCAAGGAGGAGGACGTCCGGAGAAAGCACGGAAGGACGAACCGACACCAGCGAGGGGCGCGAAACCACCTCAGGGACCGTGCGTAATCTGCGAGGGTGCTCACCCGGTGGCGGAATGTACGTGGAGGTACCATTACTGCAATCAGTGCGGCTTACCGGACCACTCCCGTGCCTTCTGCCCTCAGAGGCCCACCCCCGCCGCCGCTGCGCCACCACAGCAGGAAGGACCATAGAGTGCTGCGACCCCCGTTCAGCCAAAGGATTTGCCCGGCGACCAGCAATCCGCAGACTCCTCAGACGTCAAGTCCCTTCCCCAGCACGCCGTACGACGCTGGCCCAAGGGCTGTGGACGGACTCCCCGGGATACTACAGTGGAGGACGCGACGTCCCAGACCTAGTAACGGCAGGTAATATTTAGTTTCTCTTTTCCCTCTTAGATTAGGAGCACCGGTTACACCTTAGCCTGCTACCCCTATTAGGCTCTCTCTCTCTCCCTCTCTCTAAAAATCCTTAAGTATTAGGCGAAGCCTTCCCCGGCTGATGTACGCGGGCGGGCTTCGAAGCATAGGAGAACCTTGTGTACTCGGGGCCCGTTAAGGGCCATGCAAGGAATAAATAGGCTCCACCCTATGCCTTGTAGCCGAGAACCCAATGGGCCGATAGGTAGTTCAGGGCCGCTCCCCAGATAAGGATCAGCGGTCCCGTGGTAAGGGAATTTCCGGATGTATTTCCGGCAGAGCTCCCCGGAATGCCACCGGAACGAGAGGTCGACTTCCCTATTGAACTACTTCCCGGCACCAAACCCATCACCAAGGCACCGTACAGGATGGCCTTCGCGGAATTGAAGGAACTCAAGGCACGGTTGGAGGACCTTCTGGATAAGGGTTTCATCAGACCTAGCGCGTTACCCTGGGGCGCGCCCGTCCTGTTTGTGAGGAAGAAGGACGGAAGTCTCCGGTTGTGCATCGACTACCGGGAGATAAATAAGGTCACCATTAAGAACAAATACCCCCTGCCAAGGATCGACGACCTCTTCGACCAACTACAGGGGGCGACGGTGTTTTCAAAGATTGACCTGCAGTCGGGCTATCATCAGGTCCGGGTTAAGGGGGAGGACATCCCCAAAACGGCTTTCCGAACTCGCTACGGCCATTACGAATTTACAGTAATGCCGTTCGGGCTCACAAATGCCCCGGCGGTGTTCATGGACATGATGAACAGGGTATTCAAACCCTTCCTGGACTTATTCGTGGTGGTCTTCATCGACGATATCCTCATCTACTCCCGTACAGACGAGGAACACGAAGAACATCTGCGCACAGTCCTCCAGACCCTACGGGAACAGAAACTCTACGCCAAACTCAAAAAGTGTGAGTTTTGGCTCCGTGAGGTCAGCTTCTTGGGGCACGTAATCTCGGCGGCTGGAGTCGCAGTCGATCCGAAGAAGATAGATTCGGTGACGGACTGGTCCCCACCGACGACGGTGACGGAGATTCGAAGCTTCCTGGGGTTAGCCGGGTACTACCGGCGCTTCGTGGAGGGCTTCTCCAAGATACACCCCCTTAAACCGGTTGACTAAAAAGGGGGAAAAGTTCATCTGGACGGACAAATGTCAGAGGAGCTTCGAGGAGCTCAAGGATAGATTGACGCGAGCCCCGATTCTCGCCCTGCCAGAACCAGGGGAGGATTATGAAGTGTATTGCGATGCGTCGCGAAGCGGACTGGGTGGAGTACTCATGCAACGTGGAAAGGTTATAGCCTATGCGTCAAGGCAGCTCAAGGAATACGAGCGGAACTACCCCGTGCACGATTTGGAACTCGCAGCGGTGGTGTTCGTCCTCAAGCTCTGGAGACACTACCTGTATGGGGCACACTCCAATGTGTACTCAGATCATAAAAGTCTTAAGTACCTTTTCACCCAAAGGGAGTTAAATTTGCGACAAAGACGGTGGCTCGAACTACTGAAGGATTACGATTTAACGATCCACTACCACCCGGGAAAGGCAAACGTGGTGGCCGACGCCCTGAGCCGCAAGGGGCACGCCGAAAAGGTAGGGGTAAGTGCCATCACCCAGCAAGATAGTCTGATTGCGGAATTTTCGCGATTAAGACTAGAAGTAGTACCGGCAGGTAAAGTCGCACAACTTCTGACGCTGGTGGTCAGACCTACCCTGCTTGACAGAATTTTCGAGGGGCAGTCGACTGATGACCAACTCCAGCTGGTGCGAAGTAGAGTAACTGCCAACCAAGAAGGTGACTTCACAGTAAACTCCGACGGCACGATACGATTTCGGGGACGAATCTGCGTGCCGGATCTACCGGAACTCAAAGAGGAAATCCTGCGGGAGGCGCATACTGCTCCATATACAGCGCATCCCGGGGGAACGAAGATGTACAAGGACGTTAAACAGACCTTCTGGTGGCCCAAAATGAAGGGAGACGTGACTCGGTTTGTGGCACACTGCCTGGTGTGCCAACGGGTGAAGGCCGAGCACCAGCGTCCAGCCGGAAAATTGCAACCTTTACCGGTGCCCGAATGGAAGTGGGACATGGTTACCATAGATTTTGTGATCGGGTTCCCGAGATCGTCACAGGGACACGATGCAATATGGGTAATTGTGGACCGTCTGACGAAATCGGCCCACTTTCTGCCCATACACACGACGTGGACGCGGGAACGACGGGCACAAACCTACATCAACGAGATAGTAAGGTTGCATGGGGTGCCGACATCCATCACGTCGGACAGGGACTGTTGTGTCAAACTTTTGGCAGAGCCTGCAGCGAGCAATGGGAACCAAGTTGCACTTCAGTACGGCTTTTCACCCGCAGACCGATGGACAATCAGAGCGGGTGATACAAATTGTGGAGGACATGCTTCGAGCATGTGTTTTGGACTTGGGCAAAGGGTGGGCACGGTGTTTGCCCCTAGTGGAATTTGCCTACAATAACAGTTACCAGGCCAGCATTCAGATGGCACCATACGAGGCCCTGTACGGGCGCCGCTGTCGGTCTCCAATATGCTGGGACGACTTGGGTGAGCGTAAGTTTCTGGGCCCAGATTTGGTGGAGGAGACCGAAGCAAAGGTGCGATTGATTAGACAAAGGCTGCTGACCGCCCAGAGCAGATAGAAAAGCTACGCGGACAACAGACGCCGAGACTTAGAGTTCATGGTGGGTGAGCATGCGTTACTCCGAGTTTCGCCCTCCAAGGGAAACCGACGCTTCGGCATAAAGGGAAAGTTAAGCCCGAGGTACGTAGGACCGTTCGAGATCCTAGAACGCGTAGGACCGGTGGCGTACCGATTAGCCCTGCCGCCGAACCTCGAACGAGTCCATAACGTGTTCCATGTCTCAATGCTCCGAAAGTACCTAGCTGACCCCTCTCATGCCTTGGATGCCTCCACCATCGAGTTGCGAGAGGATTTAAGCGTCGAGGAGACGCCGGTGCGGATTTTGGCAAGAGAGGACAAGAAGTTGCGCAATCGAACTATCCCCTATGTGAAGGTCCAGTGGAGCAACCACGAAGAGCGCGAGGCGACGTGGGAACTGGAATCAAAAATGAGAGAATGTTTTCCCGAATTGATTAGTTGGGTTGTACTTAAGTTTCGGGACGAAACTTTTTATAAAGGGTGAGTGGTGTAGTGATCCGGCCCTTAGGGGTATTTTTGACCCACATATAGTCATTTAAGCCTTTAAGGGAAATAAAATTATTCAATTCTTAAAAGTTGGCCGGTGTGTGGTGCTGGTATTTTTCTGCGATAAAGCGCGGAAAAAGAAGGCCGACGGTGCGATCGGATCTGAAATCCGATACCGGGATCTCCCGGAACGGAATTCCTAGTGATACGGTGATTAGTCATGCATCGGAATCCGTGCAAAATATCTTGCACCTGTTAGAGATAAGGTGGGTTATCTCGTGGGGGATAATTAATTAGTTAATTAATTATCCGATGACGGAAAATAGAATTCTCTTACGTACGAATTAAAGAGGAAATTAATTAAAGATATAATACGAGCTATATAAGGGATCCCGATTATCGGAAAGAAAAGAAAAGAAAAGAAAAATAAAAACCCTAATCGGTGAGAAGAGAAAAAGAAAAGAAAAGACGGAACCCTAGCCGGAAGAAAGGGAAAGGAGAAAGAGAAGGAGCCCGATCTTCCCGGACTTCGAACCGAAGGCAAGAACGCGACCGGACAACCTTCCCGTCGATCTTCGGTTAGTAAAATAATTGTTACAAATTATTTGGGATTTTTCCGTCGTCCTTTTTGTTTGAGTTCTTGGGTTTCTCCGTCGCCGTCGCCGTCATCGTCGCCATGCTAGGGCACGGAACGGACGGCGGAGGCGCGCGGTGCCGCTAGGGCATCGCGCGGGGGGGAGAGTCGCGGACGGCCACCGTCGCCGCAAGAGGCGACGGGACCGCGCGGGCACCGCATGGGCGACGCGCGGCTACCGCACGGACGGCATCCATGCGGACCCGCAACCGCGCGGGCAACGCCTGGGCGCCGCGCGGCCACCGCACGGACGGCACCCATGCGGGCCCGCAACCGCGCGGGCACCGCATGGGCGCCGCGCGGCTACCGCGCGGGCGGCACCCACGCGGACCCGCAACCGCGCGAGCACCGCATTGGCGCCGCGCGGCTACCACGCTGGCGGCACCCACGCGGACCCGCAGCCGCGCGGGCACCGCATGGGCGCCGCGCGGGCGGCACCCACGCGGACCCGCAACCGCGCGGGCACCGCGCGGGCGCCGCGCGGCCGCAGCACGGGCAACACCCGCGCGAGGCACCGCGCCGTGTGGGCGTCGCCGCGGAGACACGCCACGCAGTTCCGAACCGCGCGGGGCTCCGGCGGACGACGACGGCGGCGCGGGATTTCCGGTTTCGTCAACCCGGACGGTGTTGGACTTTTTCGTCGAAAAGACTAAATTGGGTCTTTTGTTTCGGGATGTTAGTACACGTTTTTTTGACTATAGTTATCCTTACGGACTTTCTTTAGGTCCAGGAGCGCAGCAGTGGTGCGCGAAGGATTCAGGTGTTCCGACTTCTCTTCAACTAGGTGGGTACGGTTGCGATAAGTGCAACAAATGCAGTAAGTGCATCTATCGTCATTAAAGTGCTCTTAATTTGTCTAACAAAGTAGATGGACAGTTTAACCTTTCGCATAATTGTATTTTATCTAACAATTGAAGCGGCTACGGTCGCGGTGCTCAATACACGCCGATCTCGGCAAATCCGTTTCGGATACTGCACGTACACAGGCGGATTGGCCTCCGCATGGGTGTACTTTTCCGGAGAAGTGGTCTTTTTGACCCGTGTGCCCCACGAAAGTATAGGTGCGAGTGGGGACCCCTTCACGACAGCTATAGGTGCCGCACTAGCTCCGTGAAGAGGTTAAAAGCATCAAAAAGGTGTTTGCGCACGAGGGGAGACTTTAGTCTCCCCGACAGGTACTCTGGGGTTGGTGCCCAACTTAATTGGTAAATCTGGGGTTGGTGCCCAGCTTAATTTTGTGCAGGGTTTTAGCGAAAGGTTCCGGTGTATTTGGTTTGCTCCTTATTTCTTATTGTTATTAGACATCTACTTTGTTTGTCACTGACTTTACCCACTCCGTGACAGGTGTTACGAGGTGCGTTAGCCGGGAGGGCGGTGAGACTGCGTCGCGGGGACCGTAGCCAGGATACTTGGGTTTTTATCTCGTCTTCCTTATGCTTTAATTAGTTCATTTGCTTGTGGAACTTACTAGTCGTGGACATGTATTAGATAGCACTGTGGATGAGATGTACCTATGCGTTTTAGTTACTTTCAGTGATGTTTTCTTATGCGGCACGCTTTCAGGAAAAGCTAAATGATTTCGAAAACGTTTTCTCAAAACGAAGTGCCGTGTGGGCACGGGTTTTGCAACCGCTGGTTTTATCCTTTCCAAACGGTGACGCCGCTTTTATAACATTAGTTAAATTACTGTACTATGTTTGACGATGTATGTCTATTGTATGGTTGATGGTTGGTGTATGATGTTGTAAATAAGACGTCGTGCATATACAAAGGAGACTCTGTCCGTGGGCAGAGAGAATTTGTGTATGTGGCAGTCTTGCACGCACCGGGGATGAGGTTTAAGTTACCTTGTTAAGAAAGAAAAAAATAACACACGCAATTTTTCCGCTTGAAAGACTCAAAAACCCCCGGGGGCGTGACAGATTAAATGGTATCAGAGAAAAACAACCAGAACCATAGTAGACGTGATCCACATCCACAGTGTAAGGTGCCACAAGCAAATGGGACATGAGATAACCAAGGTCTAGGTGCGTAGTACGTGAGAGTACGGGAAAAAGGGAACGTAATATAGGTGTAATCGTAAGACAGGGTGCTAGGGTTATAACCTTAGGGTTAACGTGGTTTCTTTGTATCACAGCAGACAACGGCCAGGATCCGGCCACCGAGCGCTAACCATTCTCAATGGACAGGATGGATCCCGTAGCCGCAGCCAACCGCTTACTCCGCAACCAGCTACGCGACATAGCGGGGCAAATGCTAACTCTCACTGAGCGCCTAGGCCTACTGACTCAGGATTTTGAGGGTGTCGACCGCACCCAGCGAGACGCCAGGGACGGCGCCTATCAGGGAATGCCACCGGCAGGGTTCCCCACTTTTAACGAAGCGGTTATGTTGGCCCGGCGGGCAGAGCAAGAACTGGCCGAGACACGCGCTCGGCAGAGTTATCCCTATCCCAGTCCGGCGGAGGACCCTTTCCAGCAGGGCCTGGCACTCAAACGCCCGAGGACAGAGGTGAACTTTGGAAAGGCGATGAGAGGAGAATCCAAACCACAGAGGAAGCCGTGTCCCATATGCAGTGGGGCGCATCAGGTGACTGATTGTCCATGGAGACACGGCCACTACTACCGATGCGGCAGACCAGGACACGCCCGCTACGAGTGCCCACGGAAACCGGGCGCCACCAGGCCTCCGGCACCGCGACCGGAGGGGACAGAGAAGACTGCTACACCCGTTCAGCAAGGGGGCCCCGCCCCGGAGGGCCAAGGAGGAGGACGTCCGGAGAAAGCACGGAAGGACGAACCGACACCAGCGAGGGGCGCGAAACCACCTCAGGGACCGTGCGTAATCTGCGAGGGTGCTCACCCGGTGGCGGAATGTACGTGGAGGTACCATTACTGCAATCAGTGCGGCTTACCGGACCACTCCCGTGCCTTCTGCCCTCAGAGGCCCACCCCCGCCGCCGCTGCGCCACCACAGCAGGAAGGACCATAGAGTGCTGCGGCCCCCGTTCAGCCAAAGGATTTGCCCGGCGACCAGCAATCCGCAGACTCCTCAGACGTCAAGTCCCTTCCCCAGCACGCCGTACGACGCTGGCCCAAGGGCTGTGGACGGACTCCCCGGGATACTACAGTGGAGGACGCGACGTCCCAGACCTAGTAACGGCAGGTAATATTTAGTTTCTCTTTTCCCTCTTAGATTAGGAGCACCGGTTACACCTTAGCCTGCTACCCCTATTAGGCTCTCTCTCTCTCCCTCTCTCTAAAAATCCTTAAGTATTAGGCGAAGCCTTCCCCGGCTGATGTACGCGGGCGGGCTTCGAAGCATAGGAGAACCTTGTGTACTCGGGGCCTGTTAAGGGCCATGCAAGGAATAAATAGGCTCCACCCTATGCCTTGTAGCCGAGAACCCAATGGGCCGATAGGTAGTTCAGGGCCGCTCCCCAGATAAGGATCAGCGGTCCCGTGGTAAGGGAATTTCCGGATGTATTTCCGGCAGAGCTCCCCGGAACGCCACCGGAACGAGAGGTCGACTTCCCTATTGAACTACTTCCCGGCACCAAACCCATCACCAAGGCACCGTACAGGATGGCCTTCGCGGAATTGAAGGAACTCAAGGCACGGTTGGAGGACCTTCTGGATAAGGGTTTCATCAGACCTAGCGCGTTACCCTGGGGCGCGCCCGTCCTGTTTGTGAGGAAGAAGGACGGAAGTCTCCGGTTGTGCATCGACTACCGGGAGATAAATAAGGTCACCATTAAGAACAAATACCCCCTGCCAAGGATCGACGACCTCTTCGACCAACTACAGGGGGCGACGGTGTTTTCAAAGATTGACCTGCAGTCGGGCTATCATCAGGTCCGGGTTAAGGGGGAGGACAACCCCAAAACGGCTTTCCGAACTCGCTACGGCCATTACGAATTTACAGTAATGCCGTTCGGGCTCACAAATGCCCCGGCGGTGTTCATGGACATGATGAACAGGGTATTCAAACCCTTCCTGGACTTATTCGTGGTGGTCTTCATCGACGATATCCTCATCTACTCCCGTACAGACGAGGAACACGAAGAACATCTGCGCACAGTCCTCCAGACCCTACGGGAACAGAAACTCTACGCCAAACTCAAAAAGTGTGAGTTTTGGCTCCGTGAGGTCAGCTTCTTGGGGCACGTAATCTCGGCGGCTGGAGTCGCAGTCGATCCGAAGAAGATAGATTCGGTGACGGACTGGTCCCCACCGACGACGGTGACGGAGATTCGAAGCTTCCTGGGGTTAGCCGGGTACTACCGGCGCTTCGTGGAGGGCTTCTCCAAGATACACCCCCTTAAACCGGTTGACTAAAAAGGGGGAAAAGTTCATCTGGACGGACAAATGTCAGAGGAGCTTCGAGGAGCTCAAGGATAGATTGACGCGAGCCCCGATTCTCGCCCTGCCAGAACCAGGGGAGGATTATGAAGTGTATTGCGATGCGTCGCGAAGCGGACTGGGTGGAGTACTCATGCAACGGGGAAAGGTTATAGCCTATGCGTCAAGGCAGCTCAAGGAATACGAGCGGAACTACCCCGTGCACGATTTGGAACTCGCAGCGGTGGTGTTCGTCCTCAAGCTCTGGAGACACTACCTGTATGGGGCACACTCCAATGTGTACTCAGATCATAAAAGTCTTAAGTACCTTTTCACCCAAAGGGAGTTAAATTTGCGACAAAGACGGTGGCTCGAACTACTGAAGGATTACGATTTAACGATCCACTACCACCCGGGAAAGGCAAACGTGGTGGCCGACGCCCTGAGCCGCAAGGGGCAGGCCGAAAAGGTAGGGGTAAGTGCCATCACCCAGCAAGATAGTCTGATTGCGGAATTTTCGCGATTAAGACTAGAAGTAGTACCGGCAGGTACAGTCGCACAACTTCTGACGCTGGTGGTCAGACCTACCCTGCTTGACAGAATTTTCGAGGGGCGGTCGACTGATGACCAACTCCAGCTGGTGCGAAGTAGAGTAACTGCCAACCAAGAAGGTGACTTCACAGTAAACTCCGACGGCACGATACGATTTCGGGGACGAATCTGCGTGCCGGATCTACCGGAACTCAAAGAGGAAATCCTGCGGGAGGCGCATACTGCTCCATATACAGCGCATCCCGGGGGAACGAAGATGTACAAGGACGTTAAACAGACCTTCTGGTGGCCCAAAATGAAGGGAGACGTGACTCGGTTTGTGGCACACTGCCTGGTGTGCCAACGGGTGAAGGCCGAGCACCAGCGTCCAGCCGGAAAATTGCAACCTTTACCGGTGCCCGAATGGAAGTGGGACATGGTTACCATAGATTTTGTGACCGGGTTCCCGAGATCGTCACAGGGACACGATGCAATATGGGTAATTGTGGACCGTCTGACGAAATCGGCCCACTTTCTGCCCATACACACGACGTGGACGCGGGAACGACTGGCACAAACCTACATCAACGAGATAGTAAGGTTGCATGGGGTGCCGACATCCATCACGTCGGACAGGGACTGTTGTGTCAAACTTTTGGCAGAGCCTGCAGCGAGCAATGGGAACCAAGTTGCACTTCAGTACGGCTTTTCACCCGCAGACCGATGGACAATCAGAGCGGGTGATACAAATTGTGGAGGACATGCTTCGAGCATGTGTTTTGGACTTGGGCAAAGGGTGGGCACGGTGTTTGCCCCTAGTGGAATTTGCCTACAATAACAGTTACCAGGCCAGCATTCAGATGGCACCATACGAGGCCCTGTACGGGCGCCGCTGTCGGTCTCCAATATGCTGGGACGACTTGGGTGAGCGTAAGTTTCTGGGCCCAGATTTGGTGGAGGAGACCGAAGCAAAGGTGCGATTGATTAGACAAAGGCTGCTGACCGCCCAGAGCAGATAGAAAAGCTACGCGGACAACAGACGCCGAGACTTAGAGTTCATGGTGGGTGAGCATGCGTTACTCCGAGTTTCGCCCTCCAAGGGGAACCGACGCTTCGGCATAAAGGGAAAGTTAAGCCCGAGGTACGTAGGACCGTTCGAGATCCTAGAACGCGTAGGACCGGTGGCGTACCGATTAGCCCTGCCGCCGAACCTCGAACGAGTCCATAACGTGTTCCATGTCTCAATGCTCCGAAAGTACCTAGCTGACCCCTCTCATGCCTTGGATGCCTCCACCATCGAGTTGCGAGAGGATTTAAGCGTCGAGGAGACGCCGGTGCGGATTTTGGCAAGAGAGGACAAGAAGTTGCGCAATCGAACTATCCCCTATGTGAAGGTCCAGTGGAGCAACCACGAAGAGCGCGAGGCGACGTGGGAACTGGAATCAAAAATGAGAGAATGTTTTCCCGAATTGATTAGTGGGGTTGTACTTAAGTTTCGGGACGAAACTTTTTATAAAGGGTGAGTGGTGTAGTGATCCGG
This sequence comes from Tillandsia leiboldiana, assembly GCA_029204045.2. Classification (NCBI taxonomy): domain Eukaryota; kingdom Viridiplantae; phylum Streptophyta; class Magnoliopsida; order Poales; family Bromeliaceae; genus Tillandsia; species Tillandsia leiboldiana. The sequence goes on along the minus strand of CM055063.1, from coordinate 38,036,804 downwards.
CCCTTAGGGGTATTTTTGACCCACATATAGTCATTTAAGCCTTTAAGGGAAATAAAATTATTCAATTCTTAAAAGTTGGCCGGTGTGTGGTGCTGGTATTTTTCTGCGATAGAGCGCGGAAAAAGAAGGCCGACGGTGCGATCGGATCTGAAATCCGATACCGGGATCTCCCGGAACGGAATTCCTAGTGATACGGTGATTAGTCATGCATCGGAATCCGTGCAAAATATCTTGCACCCGTTAGAGATAAGGTGGGTTATCTCGTGGGGGATAATTAATTAGTTAATTAATTATCCGATGACGGAAAATAGAATTCTCTTACGTACGAATTAAAGAGGAAATTAATTAAAGATATAATACGAGCTATATAAGGGATCCCGATTATCGGAAAGAAAAGAAAAGAAAAGAAAAATAAAAACCCTAATCGGTGAGAAGAGAAAAAGAAAAGAAAAGACGGAACCCTAGCCGGAAGAAAGGGAAAGGAGAAAGAGAAGGAGCCCGATCTTCCCGGACTTCGAACCGAAGGCAAGAACGCGACCGGACAACCTTCCCGTCGATCTTCGGTTAGTAAAATAATTATTACAAATTATTTGGGATTTTTCCGTCGTCCTTTTTGTTTGAGTTCTTGGGTTTCTCCGTCGCCGTCGCCGTCATCGTCGCCATGCTAGGGCACGGAACGGACGGCGGAGGCGCGCGGTGCCGCTAGGGCATCGCGCGGGGGGGAGAGTCGCGGACGGCCACCGTCGCCGCAAGCGGCGACGGGACCGCGCGGGCACCGCATGGGCGCCGCGCGGCTACCGCACGGACGGCATCCATGCGGACCCGCAACCGCGCGGGCACCGCATGGGCGCCGCGCGACCACCGCACGGACGGCACCCATGCGGGCCCGCAACCGCGCGGGCACCGCATGGGCGCCGCGCGGCTACCGCGCGGGCGGCACCCACGCGGACCCGCAACCGCGCGAGCACCGCATGGGCGCCGCGCGGCTACCACGTTGGCGGCACCCACGCGGACCCGCAGCCGCGCGGGCACCGCATGGGCGCCGCGCGGGCGGCACCCACGCGGACCCGCAACCGCGCGGGCACCGCGCGGGCGCCGCCCGGCCGCAGCACGGGCAACACCCGCGCGAGGCACCGCGCCGTGTGGGCGTCGCCGCGGAGACACGCCACGCAGTTCCGAACCGCGCGGGGCTCCGGCGAACGACGACGGCGGCGCGGGATTTCCGGTTTCGTCAACCCGGACGGTGTTGGGCTTTTTCGTCGAAAAGAGTAAATTGGGTCTTTTGTTTCGGGATGTTAGTACACGTTTTTTTGACTATAGTTATCCTTACGGACTTTCTTTAGGTCCAGGAGCGCAGCGGGGGTGCGCGAAGGATTCAGGTGTTCCGACTTCTCTTCAACTAGGTGGGTACGGTTGCGATAAGTGCAACAAGTGCAGTAAGTGCATTTATCGTCATTAAAGTGCTCTTAATTTGTCTAACAAAGTAGATGGACAGTTTAACCTTTCGCATAATTGTATTTTATCTAACAATTGAAGCGGCTACGGTCGCGGTGCTCAATACACGCCGATCTCGGCAAATCCGTTTCGGATGCTGCACGTACACAGGCGGATTGGCCTCCGCATGGGTGTACTTTTCCGGAGAAGTGGTCTTTTTGACCCGTGTGCCCCACGAAAGTATAGGTGCGAGTGGGGACCCCTTCACGACAGCTATAGGTGCCGCACTAGCTCCGTGAAGAGGTTAAAAGCATCAAAAAGGTGTTTGCGCACGAGGAGAGACTTTAGTCTCCCCGACAGGTACTCTGGGGTTGGTGCCCAACTTAATTGGTAAATCTGGGGTTGGTGCCCAGCTTAATTTTGTGCAGGGTTTTAGCGAAAGGTTCCGGTGTATTTGGTTTGCTCCTTATTTCTTATTATTATTAGACATCTACTTTGTTTGTCACTGACTTTACCCACTCCGTGACAGGTGTTACGAGGTGCGTTAGCCGGGAGGGCGGTGAGACTGCGTCGCGAGGACCGTAGTCAGGATACTTGGGTTTTTATCTCGTCTTCCTTATGCTTTAATTAGTTCATTTGCTTGTGGAACTTACTAGTCGTGGACATGTATTAGATAGCACTGTGGATGAGATGTACCTATGCGTTTTAGTTACTTTCAGTGATGTTTTCTTATGCGGCACGCTTTCAGGAAAAGCTAAATGATTTCGAAAACGTTTTCTCAAAACGAAGTGCCGTGTGGGCACGGGTTTTGCAACCGCTGGTTTTATCCTTTCCAAACGGTGACGCCGCTTTTATAACATTAGTTAAATTACTATACTCTGTTTGACGATGTATGTCTATTATATGGTTGATGGTTGGTGTATGATGTTGTAAATGAGACGCCGTGCATATATAAAGGAGACTCTGTCCGTGGGCAGAGAGAATTTGTGTATGTGGCAGTCTGGCACGCACCGGGGATGAGGTTTAAGTTACCTTGTTAAGAAAGAAAAAAATAACACACGCAATTTTTCCGCTTGACAGACTCGAAAACCCCCGGGGGCGTGACACAGAGTTTGAGGCTTTTCCCACTAGGGGAGGCTACTATTTTATATAGTAGTTCTCACCCTCATTGTCTCTCTTTTCTTTTCCCCATTTGTTTTGCAGAGTCTTCTGCGGGAGTTGCAGGGCCGACTTCTGCAGATCGAGGTAAGAGGATAGCGGATTAGATAGTTCATCTTCCCCGACTACGAGCTTAGTTGTGTATCAGTTGTACCCTTTATTTCGCAGACAGTTGTAATTTATTTTGGGTCTGGCTCTAGCCAGCTGTTTGTACATTTTTGGTGAGCTGGGAGAGACACATGTATTATTTGAGAGTTTTATTGTACTTTTACTTTCCAGCTGTGGTCTGAGATGTATTAGTTTTAGTTTAGCTCTATTTTATGCTCCTTTATTATATCTTTTATATCTGAGCAGGTTACCAGCGCTTCGTGTACACGAGAAATTCTTTGTGCACGGCGGATCTGTGGACGGGTCCGGATTCTGGTTTACACTCGGGGCGTGACACATTTTCTCTTAGCAGCAACAGTGTCCCTGTGGCAATAATGAGGAGTTCCAAGATTTTGATTTGATTTGGAATTGTTTCCAGCAAATTGAGACATCTTAAGCCGACAAGAATTCCTCGATTCCTTTTTTGCATTTCTAAGTGTTGTTCTTACTGAATTTTGCATCAATCCGTTGTTGGATTACCACTCCAGGTGGATTCGAGTTCATACATTGAAGGTTATAAACTATTACTTGAAATCTAAAGATTAAAAAGAAAATATTGGGTAAAATGATTTGTGAATGTTAGTACAGTTTTCGAATGTAAAGTGGATTATGTTGTGAATCATTTGTAAATGTTCGTGCAATTTTCGAATGTAAAGTGGATTCCGTTGTCGATTTATTTGAATGATTGCTTTGTTACCCTTATCGTTCTTCAGCACTTTCATACTAAGATGGTTCTCTGTCTTTCTCTATTGTAAAAGTAAATTGTGTAAAGGATTACTTTGTGAAATGGAGAGCAAGGTTTCTATTAGTTTCCTACTTTTGTATTTTGACTGTTTATTTGTAAGTTTAGTTCCTTACTATGATGGTCCTTTGTGTTTATCTTGCTTATGGTCCTTTATGCTTATCTTGTTTTTGTTTTATACCTGTGTTGGTGAACTGCATGATTATTTCGTAGGTAAGATAATATTTACTAAGAAGTATGAAATAAAAAATAATATTTACCGAAGAAATTATATCCGCAGCGTAGCGCGGGTTCATCGCTAGTTCTCTATCATTTTTCTTTCCACAAAACAGAATATAATTAGTTCGGCTCTAATTTTAGCCGAATTAGTTATTAAGTTTTCTAAGCTCAGCCGATCCCTACTCAACCTTTAGCCGGATGGTCACTCAAGCAACCGAATAACTAATCAAAGATACTTTTGACTTGGTCAACCTCCTTACCTGACTTGAAAATTTTGTTTTGTTCCAACAATATGATATGAAATGTTTTAATCCTATTCCGGTAATATAAATAACCAAGTCATTTTATCTTATGAAAAAGAAAAATTTGTAGATAACCAGAATAAATAAAGTACAATCTACACAAAGGATTTGGCGAAAGGACTACAAACTTTAGGGACTATCATGTTTTTTTTTTTCGCTTGCGAAAAGCTTTTTAAAATATTTTTTAAAAAAATTCTCGGAACAAAAATATCAAAAGTGGCATAGTGTAATTTTTTCAGCCAATAAAAAGATGCCACGTGTGATGTTCAACACTTCCTTTTAACGAAAAAAAAAATGGGTCGTCGGAAAACCCGGGTCTCCGTTTTCATTTTTCCAAACCATGAACGCTGCTATTAACCTCCTCACATCCTGCGCCGCGTCATCCTCAGCCGTCCGATCAAGATCCAACGCCCATCCACCCCTCCCCTGTGTCTTCTTCCTCCCACTCCGCTCCACCCTGGCTCGCTCCTACGGGATCCGGTTACCGCCTCCGCTCCTCTGCCGCCACTCCCTGCGCCGCATGGCTACGGAAAACTCCGCCGCACGGAGCGGTAGCCTCACCGAGCTAAACACCGCATCCGATTTCGACTGCCTCGTCACCCCCGAAGGGTATATATCCATATGCGGCTTCGGTTCCCTCCTCTCCGGTAACCTCACCAGCCCCTCTTCTTCTTCTTCTTCCTCCTCATCCTCTCTCTCTCTCTCTCTCTCTCTCTCTCTCTCTCTCTCTCTCTCTCTCTCTCTCTTCCCCCCAAAACCCTAGCTCTCCAATCTCCATTAACGCCTCTCTCCTACTGCTAGAGAGGAGCGCGAGGAGCACGTTCCCGGATCTCAAAAACTTCAGGAGCGGAGTACTCCGCGGGTTCCGCCGCGTCTTCGCCCACGTGGCCCCGATCTTCTTCGAGCGCGGGATCGCCAATGAGGAAACCGGGGTGAGATTTGGAAGTATTTGATTCCAATTTGGGAGTTTTAGTGTGTTTGGATCTGATCGGGGAATTGGGAAAGGTTTCAGGAAGTGTCGAGCTTGAGCGTGGAGCGCTGCGAAGGGGAGTTTCTTATTGTTACCGTGTTTGAGATCAGGAAAGAGGAGGTACATCGGTTGTTCTTTCGATCAAGATTTGTGGGGTTTTAGTTTGTAGGTGTTTGATGTTTTGCTTGTGTTAGGTTCCGGCGTTTATTGAGAGGGAGAATGAGTTTAGGTTTCTATCTGTAAGTGAATCATTCATGCATTTGTCCCCCGCGGGCTATTCTCTGTTTTTTGCTGTATGGCTATTTTCTTTGTAATGAGTTCAGGTGGTTCCTGAAGGACTGGATGGAACTCCTTTTCCAAATCCAGCGGTAAGTGCTGATTTGTAATTGTGTAATAAATTTTTTTTTTTCTATGATTTGATCTAACTTTTTCAATATTTTAGTTTTTTTAAAAGAAAAACTTAGTGCCTTTGATTCAGGTGGTGTGTGCTCATTACAGTGACGAAGAGTACTTTCAAATACGATGCCAAGGTAAAAGTTTTATCCCAATTAACATGCCTTGCTTGTGATGAGATTCTGTAATTCATGAACTTACATTCGTTGGAAGAGTTACCATTAGGTGAAAAAATCAATGACTCTTATTTAGAATTTTAGAATTGTCATGCAGCCGTATCTGTTTGTGCTTTTATGACCTTATTGAGATCTGAGCAGAGAGAGTGGATAGAGTAATTTGGATTTGGTTTTGGGTTATTAGATAGAATTTCAGAATTTCAGAGGAATGTAATCAAAAGAATAGTTTGTAGTTTGTTCACTGCCCGAAATAGTGAATGGAATGTGAGAGAGTAAGCAGGCAATCATCTAGCAATCATCAACTTGATGCCATAATTTATGACTAACCATATTATGAAAATACAGAACAAAATGATAGAATTACGTTGTCGGTTTCTCTATATGCAGCCACCTCTGCAGCACTAGTTCTATAGATTGACACCTAGAACTCAATGTGAAATTGGTTTGTGCATCTACATCGGATTTTCTTTCTTCGATTATTTAGAATATATCTCGAACTGTATAATTTCCTCTTTCAGTCGAGTTATATAATTTTCAGGCACTTCTTATTTGTGTATGCATGTTGAATTCATGATCAGTTTTATTCTTTAAAACTAATTAGATTATGTTAACACATCCACTTCTCCAGGTAGCCAGGATATATATTACCAGCATTATGGACAATACAACATACATAAGATATGGCGAGATGATATATTACCTTGTCGTACATATCTTAGACATTGGTTAGTAATAACTATAACCAGCTTCAATCTATTCCCTCTCTCTTTGTCATTTATCATGCATTTTTGTGTGTGTTTGCAAGTAAACCCCTCTCTTTTCTGTTTTCTGTAGAGTTCGAACCTTTTTTACAAAAAACGCAAAGCATTATAATTTTACTGCATAATGTTGTCAGAAACTATTTCTATTTACTTCTTCAGTGTTCTATTTAGTTCTTCAGTGTTTTGGCAGCGAAAAATCTCGGAAAAGCAGCTTATGACAACTTCTTGGATCACACCTACATCGCCGATCGTAAAACAACAATCAGGCAGTACTTGGTCTCAGCCGGATCGGGCATCATGGAAGAAGAGCCACCCGAATTGCTGAAGAGCCGTTATGGAGGGTAATAGCAGGGCACTTGGAAAAAGGAAAAAGGATTGACACAAACTATCCTTCTGAACTGCATTTTTTTTTTTTTCTATTTTTTCTTTTTTTTTTTTGGGTTTTTCCAGGTTACTATGTTGGCCATATGAATTAATAATTTGCCTAATTCGGATGCTAGAAATTCTTGCTGAAGTGCAATTGATAATTAGCATTGTATTGCTAAACATTATAAGTTGGGACATGAATTGTTGGATTTTATATGTTTTTTTTGGTGATTTTAAACTTGTGGTTTTTGGCCATTGGGCTTTTCTAGGCAGCCCAATATCAATGGGCGTTGTCTGGAAGCCCAAACCTATTTCCCCTCTACATGTGATGTTTAGTCCCACATCGGAAACTCATCACATGTAGAGTGGGTATATTAATTTCCTCTCTTGTGCATGGATTGGTTAGAAAGTGAGAGCAAGGCTTCTCCAACACACACACACGGGCCGTGCGCGATCTTGACTTGGCCTATTTGTCTTTTGGTTTTTGCGTTTAAAGCATTCTTGCGAACTTGCTTCTTGGGCTACCCAAGAACCTCCCTTGGGAAGGAGCTTGTGGGCTACCCGAGGTAACTAGCCGTTGGGCTTTGTCCCCTGTTGGGTTTTGTATATACATAGAGAGCTTGTGAGCTAAGAAGAAGATACACAGCATCTTCTCTTAAGCTACGGTACATTTTTCTTAATTTACAGTGCTATAATATACTGTGATTTACATTTTCGATTTTTCTCTTTGAATTTCTATTTTTGCTGGATCTCTGAAAGACGTTGGGTTCGCTACGCACCATTCCGGAGTCGTTGCCGACGGGGTGGACAGTGGTCGTTGTATCGCTAGGGGTGATTGCCGGAGCCTCGCACGTGGAGGGGCAATCTCACTTCTAGAACAGTGCTCACGCACGTCTCGACATTCACAGGCTTCATCTAAATTTTATTTTATAGTGTTTCAAGTTTAAATTAAGTTTAAATTATTTAAAATAATTAATTTGAAAAGATAAATTTTTTCAATATTCTAGAAGCGAGATTTAATTTATTTTATTTTTTTATATAATTAGTGAAATACTGTGTATTGCACTGTGAATAAGATAAATATTTAATTAGTATATTTAATTAAATAGTTGATTTACTATTACGCTAATATTGTGTTAATTGATTCCTCTACACTGTTGTACTTAAACAATTGAACTCTGTTAGCATAGTTGATCATATAATTGCTAAATTTTATTATACATATAACAGTACTGTTGCTTTTACATTATTGCAAGAACACCTCCTGTTATTTAATACGGATAGTATTAATTAATTAGATAAAAATTGCTATGTATAATTTTTGTTATTTGTTTAAACTGTTAGTATAATTAATTAATTAATCTATATTGTAGCTCTATACAACTCTGTTAGTATTTATATATATTGTTGTTAGTACTATTGTGTTGGTTTAATTAATATCTCTTCACTGTTATAACAGTACGTTGCTATGCTATACCATAGATTTGTACTATTGTGTTAATACAGTGATTTGTATAATTTTGTGTAACTGTTACATATAAATTATTGTGAGCATATATATAGTTGATAGAAAATTTTTATTTCACTATTTAAAACATAGTTAAACTGTTATTTAAAAATTAGTATAATTATTGTTGATTAAATTTAAACATGTTAACTTAGATTAACTGTTTTAAATTTAGAATAATTTTGTGGCATTGTAGTAGGTTATTGTTTAAACAGATTCGGATTTATGGAGGATTCGTATTCGGCAAAACCTTTTACCTTTGATGGTCGTAATTTTAGAAGGTGGCAGAATCAAATGCGATTCTGGCTCACCACGCTGGGACTTGTTTCTGTTATCTCAAATCCTATTGAGAATGGTAATGAAACTGCACCTGATGGTGCTATTCAGTCTGTAGCAAATCGTCCTCAGACTCGCAGCCAGTCTCAGAGTGCTCCTACTCCTCCTGGTGTTGCACCTTCACTTTTTCCTGTGCCTCCTACTGATCCTACTATGATTAATTATCATTGTCTGAACCGGATCCTTAGCACCCTATCTGATAAGCTTTATGATATTTACTGTAGTAGTCAGACTGCTAGGGAACTCTGAATTTTCTTAGAACAAAAGTATGACCAGATTGATCCTACTAAGAAGATATACCAAGCTTCAGATTTGCTTAAGTTTAAATTGGTAGATAGTAAACCAATGTCTGAACAACTACAGGATTTTGAATACATTTTTGAGCAGCTTAGATCTAGTGGTATAGATCTAGATGAGAGTTTTCTAGTTGCCACTTTAATAGATAAGTTGCCTCCTTCCTGGTCTAGCCATGCCAATGATCTGAACCATAATCAAAGATAACTTTTCCTGAATTTTGTCCTAAGATCTCTTAGGATAGAAGAAACCAACCGAGCTAGAGATAAGAAGCCTAGCGAGCCTTCTACCCAAGCCAACGTAGTAGAGAACCCGAAACCTAAGGGTAGAAATTTTCAACCATTTAGGAACTTTAAGAAGAAGCCAACCTAGTAGAGTACTCAACACCGCCGTTTCCAGCTCCCAACTCACCTGTCACTCCCCGGGATTACTCCTCAGCAACAACAACAACCAGTACGGCATGGCCCAATTGCGTAATTCTCCCATCTCACGAGCCAGAATTCGCAACGGGCGTCCCTCGTACTACAAATACTCGCAGATCTCAAAGGAAACAAGTCCAATACGGGCGAGGGATCCACAAGCCAAACACTCCTGAGCTGAGACGTGGAAAAACCATCAAGAGCTCCAACAAAAGGCAGGGGGAAACGAAAGAACCACCAGTGTAGCACACACCAAAACTACTCCCTGGTGCCAGCTCAACCAGGCGATCCGAAACATACCCATACGGTCATCCAAAGAAAGGAAGCCCTAATCGGCTAGGGTCCTCGCTCAGTCACTCTCGGGTCACGACCATCCGCATGGACTGCTTTACCGCAGTCTACCGTCAAAAGGGACCCACAGGGACACAACCTCCAACCTGGTACACCATAATGGTCCCACACAGCGCCAGCTGTGGAATTCCAACTCAACCCCAGACTGCTTTCCTGCTCCAGGTATCCGCCAACACAGTGGCCCTATCGGAGTGATCCAGAATCCTCAAAAGTAAACCAACGGTAACTCCATCGCCACCATGGAAGGCATTGCTACAACTCGCAAGTCCATCACCTCGCACTAGCAATGCAAAAGTCGGCGCTGATAACAGTGTCATTATCCATTAGCCATGCTCTCCTGGCACTGCCAGGTCCAAGAAGCTCCTTACCCTGACCGTAAATATTGATCTCGGCCAATTCCCAGATAGTATCCATATTGGCCGGATTTTCCACCACCGCCCCTACGGCTAGCACAAAGCGACCCAAGAAGGTAAGCTTCAGAAGCTAAAACTTGTAGTCCAATAACACGGCATACAGCTTCTTCCACCAAAGCGTTATAGCACATCCACAAGTGTTCCTCTTCTTCCATGTCACTCAGGGAGTAAATCATAATATCCTTGGGGAACACCACTCCCAATCTGTCCAAGTACAACTGGAGCACACCATTCCTCAAATCTCGAAAACAACAGGGCATTAATCATTCCATTTGGCCTCACTATGAGCTCATAATGCCCTACCGTGTCCCGAACGCCATCTGGCGAAACACTCAGCTGTGTGATTCCAAAATCTGTACATGCATCAGTCAACAACTGCCGGAGTATAACTCCATCAAAAGGTCCTAAATAATACCCGGACCTGCCTGTGCTCAAACCACAAAAAAGCTCTCACAGTCGCGTATCAACGACGTGGCACGAGGTCAAACAAACCCTCGATCCATCAGATCCCTGTACCGGTGCCATCAACTCTCCCAGCTCTTACAGATAATATCCATGAGGTGCTATTGAGGTTGGCGCGGTTTCCTGAACCACGTCAATCGCAATCTCAATCTCCCTAACTGGCGGCATAATCATCGGCTCGAGTGGACTCACACCCGGGATTTCGCAGCGATAGAAATATCCTTTAGTCCCGGTGCCGCCAAAACTCCTCTCACACTATCACTATAACCCGTGTGCTCGAACAGTCTCCCTATAACAAGCCTCCTTTGTCTGCCTCGCAGAATATCACAGTCGTCACTCCCTCCGCACTTAACCATCCAGTGGTACTGTGCCAACCAATCCCACGCACTGGGTCAAAACACCGAACTGTCACCCAAATCAATAGGTTTGCCGGTACAACTCATGGTCTCAACGGCACTGGACATGATCCACAAGCCTCCTTCACATGCACAACCCGATGGTATCCTGTACCTCTAGTGCACGTGGTAACAACTCTGCCTCTAGTCCATGCCGGAACGCAAAGTGCACTAACTCCGACCGCTGTGATGAAATCACACCAGCAACAACCCAATCCACTACCGTGGCGCTCTCTAACCAGGCGTCACAATCTCATCCATTTAAAGCAAGCGGTTGTCGCTCAGTCTGCCAGAAAATATCCAAACCAATCACAAAGGGAGCACGACCTCTGTCTCTGCTCACACTGCGGCGACGGATACGGTCCTCCGCAGACTACAAAACCACGCTACCGCTGCGCTACTCTGATAAAGATGTTGATGCTGCCACCGGGGTCCACCCGGTCTCCGACTTCTCTGACATCCATTAATGCAACCGTCATCTGACAAAACACAAATAACTCACGCCATTCCTTATACAATTATCCTTACTAGCTCACCCCTCAATCACATATATTATACCCCAAATATGCCTGTTATCAATCACAAGGGTAACATTCTCTCGGGTAAGCTTTACATTAACTATCCACAAGGATATCCACCATCCAGGAAAGCAAAACGAAAATGCCTCTGCCGGCCGATCTGTCCTCCATCACCTAGCGCCAAGCGCCTCCATCCAGAACTCGCCTCTAGCGGCAGATCCCCATCCAAAGGAACTGCAGTGCCCAGCTCCAAGCACAATGCCTACTCTATCGAGGCCTCCACAATCCAAAATCTGTACAGGAGGGACCGAATAAACTGAAAGGTATCCTGGCGCAATCCACTCCCAGTCTCACATATCCTATGCGCCTCGTCCCTCGAAACCTGGAGCGCGCAGTTCAACAACTGCATAACTCTCTAGCACAGGGAGGCTCTCAATTGATCACTCCATCACCACCAACCACGACTCTGCCTCCAAAGGCTCCAAACTCAATCTTACGAGTCGGGGTGGTTCATCTGCCAAATCTGGCTCACCTAATCAAACATGCCCCACAGCTCCTCTGCGGTCAACTATCCACCCTGCCTCAGTGCCTTGGCACTAAACATTGGTACGGAGGGGGCTACTCACTCCATTGGCGCCACAAAAATCCCTGCCGCTGAGGGTACTGCAACCTGGTGGTCTCAGAAGGAAAGCACTGTCGGGCTGCCCACTGCTCCGACCACTGTGTCACCACAGCTAGCTGCTCACTCAATCGCTGATATGCCTCTAACAATCCTGTCATCTGGGTCCGGAGCTCTCTGACCTCAATCTGGGTATCCGGCCCAAAACCAACTGCTCAAGCTCAACTGCTAAGACAGGATGCACACGGGTCCCAAACCCAGCGTCGGGGAGACACTGCTCGCCACGACGAAACCACAAATCAGCACCCAACAACGCTCGACCCAATCCAGCGAAAGTCTAGAGCATGTCACCCATTCCACAGCGTTATGTTGTCTGCAGCCAACATAACTACTTAGGAGAATAAACATGACAATCACTCATCCCGTCCCTTGGGAGAGGTGTAAAACTCAATCAGGACTCTCGCTGCAAATCACGACTCTCACGAAGTCATCCTAGGGTCCAACCACAAGCCTAGGATTTCTAAGTCCACCATGACCTACAACCTAGGCTCTGATACCACTCTAATCTGTCACGCCCCGGGGTCGAAACTGCGACCCGGGCTCGCCAACAGATCCGCCACCTATGCCAAACCCGCATAGGCGAAGCGTCCTACCTGTAAGAAAAGTGTTGCAGCTAAACAGATATCAGAGCTACAAGATATAACTGCTGAAAAAATTAAAACCAATGATCTGTACAACTGGAATTAAAGGTACAAAGTCCATCTCCCAAAAAGATAATCATACAATAACCTCAAATACAAAACTCTGGACTCAACAGGGAGGTAATCCTGAATAAATAAATGATACATCAGTGTACAGACTCTCAGTACAAGTCAGATCCTCACAATACAACAGTCTCTCAAAGAGAAAATAAAAACGCTAATCTACCGACTGTACTGAAGATCTCCTCTGAAAGGGGTGCCGCTACTCTCCAAAGATAGGTAGGGATCTAGCTCGCGACTCCCTCGCCTCGGACAGCAACCGCAGAATCAGCAACACCCGCAAGACTCTGCAAAACAAAGGAGAGAAGGGACAAAAAGGGGGGGAAAACCCCCAACGGGTGTGAGAACTACATCAAAAAGGAGTTCTCAGTGGGTGTCGCCACCAGGCCCGACGATTTGCCCACCAAGTCCACAAGAGGTAAAAGATGACCAATGCAATAAAACTGAAAGAAGAAGCTGGAGACACTCTACAGCTACCATCCCTCTATCTAAAAGCTCAAATGGGGAAACTCTGATAAGGATATGCAACACTCGCACACGTGGTGCTCAATCGACCCAATCGAGCTGACTGCCACATCGGGTCCAGTCAAACCTGCGCCCACCTACAACCACCTCCCGCTGACGGGCAGGAATTACGTAGGACGTCCAAACGGACTAACTCGCTATCGAGTAGTGGCTCATGCAGGCTATAGTCAAAATCCATGCCCTCTCTCTCAGAACGGATAGACTCAAGATGCTCAACCTCTCACATAATGGTCAAAGAACTCACAACGACCACGGGACCACCGTCAAACCCCAAACGGTTCCCATCAACACTAGCACTGGTCTACACACAGCCACTAGACTCCACTCAGTCCCCCTGACGCGAGTGTAACAATCAATAAATGCCTGTAATAGACCCAATCTGGTGCCACCAGTAAAACTGGTATTGCCTGCTCAGCGAAATCTGCACACAAGGCTCGAAACCGCGGGATCGGCCCGCACGGCTAGCATCCCAAAATAAGTATCGGACCGGCACACAAGGCTGGGTCCCAAAAAGCCTACCTTCGGAGTGGCACTCGAGGGGAGCGACCCACACGAGTAAAGTATCTCTGTCATCAGTATCACAAGTATCTCTGTATCGAGTATCACTGTAGCAGGACTGGATCCTGACGATGATCAAAGTGGGAAAAACCCTCCACTAAAGATAGCCCTGGTCCTCAATCAGATGCGAAAATACTCAAATAGTGGGAAACTCCGTCCACTAGAGAAAACTGATACCCAATCTGAGCCATAAACAAATATCCGGTCAACCGCCCAATATCCGCGGTTGCCGCAATACCCTGCCATCTATAATCAAGTCCTATAACCGACCTCCGGTCAACCGCCCAAAGTCCGCGGTCACCGCCAAAACCCTGCCAGCCGCAATCCAGCACAACCCGTCCCTGACACCAATGTCCCTGCCACACTACCCCAGACCCCTGCTCGCACCCGAGCAACACCGACCGCCTGACTAACAAGAAGGAGAAAAGAATAGCATGGTTTCTGCTAAGTCAAGTTCCAATATGTAGTGTAGCAGTAAAAGATGGCCTAGCTATATGTCCATACAAGCATGCATTTGTCCTCAAAGAAGGATAAAAGAAAATAAACCTCATGCCAAAATTAACACTAACTATACCTGTCCATAATCCTCGATCCATAATCGATCCTCAGAGTAGAACCTGCACATAACTACATAATCCTATCCCATTGCATAAACCAGCTTCATAAAAGGTTATGTGCTAACATGGCATGATAATTAATCATATAAGGTAACCTTGCCTTAGGTAAGCTTCCACTAATCAACAACATGAATATCTGATTAATACCATTATCATAATATGAACTATTATCTTGCAATGCCCATAAAGTCGACATTGTTAAGCTTACCGTTCAATCCCAGGTATTGTACCCTTCACCTGCATGCAATTCTAACATAAGGCATTAGGGAACCGTTCACCGGTTCTCGGAATAAAGCACCCACCTGAAACGCATTCCGCAGGCAAAGCTGAAGTCGGTGAAGTACGCAGCCACACGAATTTCCAAAATCCGCCGGAACCGCACCCTCAGTAAACAGTCGCACAAACCACTGTTCCAACAAACAACATCGAAGCCAAGAACCAATTACATCACACCCAAAACTCTCAAAAACAGCATACGCTGTTTTTACCAACCAGCAGAGAGAAGGAGCCTTTTCACCTGTATACGGACCTCCAAAAATTCCATAAAAATCGCGGTTGCGATCCTCGCGACGAGTAGCCCCAAATCAACTGTTTAAACGCTCCGTTCTGATACCTGTAGGCCAAGAAACAATTCGGACAACGTTGGAAGCCATTCCCTCAAGAACACAGTTCTGCTGAAAATAGAGCAGCAAATAAGCTTGATTCTCACCCTTGAAATGACCTCATAAAAATCCAATAAAAATATGGGTGCGTTCCTCTCGAAGAGTAGATATCAATCGAGTCTTTAAATGCCTCGTTCCGATGCACGAGCGCAGAGATAAAAATCCGATAAGCCTCCGCTGTCCAAAATCCACCAGCAAAATAGTGGTTCAGAGATGCCTCATAAACCATGCCAAGAACTCGAATCGAGACGAAAAGATCAACACGAGAATCGAAGACGTACCTCTCATGAACGCGCTGCCACAAAAATCGTCGAAAACGATGGTCTGAGTAAGCCAAGGGAGCCTGCGCACCGAAACGCGACGAAGGGGATCACCGGTGAAGGAAAGTCGCACTGCGCCGAAAAGCCGCAAACCTCGAAGTGCGTGCCACCAAAAATTCCCAAACTTCTCCACGACATGCTCCACAGGAAGATGAACAACTCTTGTATACAGCTCTCGGAGAGATGAGGCCCAGAAGAAGCCCGAAACCAACCTTGAATTCGGCCTTATATAGGCCCAGCTCAACAATTCCAAAAATGACATCTGTGTCCTATTTTCCGGGCACCCGAATGATTCGGGCTGCTACAGGGACCCCAAAAAGCACCCCAAACCGTCGAGCCTGGAACGTCCCTGGAGCGCCACGTGTCCCAAAACAGCAAACACCAAAAAGAACCAATCCCTGAGCGCCACGTGGCACACCGCACAGCGCACAGCGGCGCCAGCCGCTGCGGTCACGCCACGTGGCCCAATCCTGTGCTGACACGTGGCTGCCCATTCGTCAACGCCCGCCACGCCGTTCGGTCACCTGCCCGCCGTACGGTCACCTGCCCCGGTCACCTGCTCCGCTGCGGTGTGTGCACCCGGCGTACGAAGACCAGCCAACCACAAGATGCCACGTGTCCTCCTCTTCCCGCTGCGCCGCGCGCGCCTGCCCGCTGCACCGCGCGCCTGCCCGCTGCACCGCGCGCCTGCCCGCGCCCGCGCGCCGCCTGCCCGCGCCTGCTCCGCCGCGCTCCGCCGCCACCCGCCGCCGGCCAGTCGCCGGAATCACTGTTCCGGCCGTGAACAGTAATTTTACTGTTCCAATTCCGAAAAATGCAAGTAAATAGTCCATTTTGATCGTTTTCGCGTGCTGAGTCCAAATCCGGTGTCCGATTTGCCAAATTCCATTCCTAAAAATTGCCGAAGGCATCCGGAAAGGTGTTTCTTGGTCCAAACTTCGCGCTGAGTCCATTTTTAATATCCGCTTCGCGCGAAATTATTTCTAAACATCCAACGGGGTCCTCCGATCACTTATATGATCCATTTAACACCCGAAGTCCAACACTTGTGTCCAAATTAGTACAGAAACACCGCCGACACGCCACATAGGCCTCCAGAAGCTGCTGGTCACATTGTAGAAGCCCTGCAGAGATCCAGGTCACCACAAGTATACTTTGAGAATATCTTTTCCTTTAGAACTAGAGTAGATAGACCTGTTCCTGTTGAGAGTATGGGTGGATCTAGTAGACCCAGCACTAGTGAACCTATAGAAGAGTCTGAACTTAGGAGAAGTAAGCGTCCTAGGATTGAGAAGGCTTTTGGTGATGATTTCTGTGTCCTTCTTGTAGAAGATACCCCTTCTACCTTTGACAAAGCTATGACTTCTGTAGATGCATCATTTTGGTAAGAAGCTGTTAAGTTGGAGATGCAATCTATTCTACAGAATCATACTTGGGAGTTATCTGATTTACCTGTAGGTTGTAAGCCTGTAGGATGTAGATGGATCTTTAAGAAGAAATTGAAACCAAATGGGTCTGTAGATAAGTATAAGGCTAGACTTGTAGCTCAGGGTTTTTTCCAGAAGCCTGGTGTAGATTATTTTGATGTCTATGCTCCTGTAGCTAGGATTACTTCTATAAGGATTATGCTAGCTTTAGCCTCTGTCCATAATTTGATTATTCATCAGATGGATATTATGACTGCTTTTCTAAATGGTGATTTAGAGGAAGAGATTTATATGAAGCAACCTGAGGGATTTATTATTGCTGGACATGAAAACAAAGTTTGCAAGTTGACAAAATCTTTATATGGACTTAAACAAGCTCCTAAGCAATGGCATTTGAAATTTGACTCTTTAGTTGTGAAAGCTGGTTTTCATGTGAACATGTCTGATGAATGTGTGTACTCTAAGGAATACAATGGACAGATAGTAATCCTATGTTTGTATGTTGATGATATTTTGATCTTTGGAACAAATATGGATGTGATAATGGATGTTAAGAAATTACTTGATAATAACTTTGATATGAAGGATCTTGAACAAGCTGATGTGATTCTGAATATGAAGATCATAAGAAAATTAAATGAAATTATTATGAGCCAATCTCACTACAGTGAACAAGTGTTAAAGAAATTTGAATATTTTGATTCTAAGATTGTTGTTACACCTTATGATCCTAGTGTACATCTTAAGAAGAATAAATATGATCCTATAGGACAGAATAGGTATGCTCAGATTATAGGATCTCTAGGTTATCTTGTAGATTACACTAGACCTGATTTAGCCTATACTGCGAACAGATTGAGAAGATATACCCATAACCCAAATAGAGAACATTGGAATGCTTTAGAAAAAGTTTTGAGATATCTGAAAGGCACTGTATCTTATGGATTGCATTTTTGTGGATTCCCTACTGTATTAGAAGGATTTAGTGATGCTAACTGGATAAGTGATACAGCTAATGTGAAGTCAACCACTGGATTTGTTTTTCTCCTTGGTGGAGCAGCTGTTTCTTGGAAGTCATCGAAACAATCATTGATAGATAGAAGTACAATGGAATCTGAACTGATAGCCTTAGATACCACTGTAGCAGAGGCTAAGTGGATTAGAGAATTTCTGTATGTGTCACGCCCCGGGGTCGAAACTGCGACCCGGCTCGCCAACAGATCCGCCACCCATGCCAAACCCGCATAGGCGAAGCGTCCTACCTGCAAAAGTGCTACAGCTAAACAGATATCAGAGCTAAAAGATAAAACTGCTGTAGAAGTAAAATCAACCACTGTACAACTGAAGATAAAACAACAAGGTCCATCCCCCAAAATGATAATCATACAATAACCTCGAATACAAAACTCATAGCTCAACAGGGAGATATCTCAAATAAAACATCAGTGTACAAGCTCTCAATACATCATATCCTCACTACATCAGTCTCTCAAAAGAGGAAATAAATACTAATCTACCCACTATACTGAAGATCTCCTCAAAATGAGGGGGTACCGCTACTCTCCAAAGATGGGTCTGGATCTGGCTCGCAACTCCCTCACCACGAACAGCAACCATAGAAACGGCAACACCCACTAAGACTCTGCAAAACAAAGGAGAGAAAGGACAAAAAGGGGGAAAACCCCCAACGGGTGTGAGAACTACGCAAAAAGGGAGTTCTCAGTGGGTATCGCCACTAGGCCCGACGATCTGCCCACCAAGACTACTAGAGGCAAAAGATAACCAATGCAGTAAAACTGAAAGGAGAAGCTGGAAACACTCTACAGCTACCACGCCTCTATCTAAATGCTCAAATGGGGGAAACTTTGATAAAGATATGCAACACTCGCACACGAGGTGCTCAATCGACCGAATCGAGCTGACTGCCACATCGGGTCCAGTCAAACCTGCGCCCACCTACAACCACCTCCCGCTAATGGGCAGGAATTACGTAGGGCGTCCAAACGGACTAACTCGCTATCGAGTAGTGGCTCATGCAGGCTATAGTCAAAATCCATGCCCTCTCTCTCAGAACGGATAGACTCCAGATGCTCAACCTCTCGCATAATGGTCAGAGAACTCACAACGACCACTGGACCACCGTCAAACCCCAAACGGTTTCCAACAATCCTAGTACTGGTCTAAACATAGCTACAAAACCTCACTCGGTCCCCCTGACACGAGTACAACAATAAAGTAACTGTCTGCAACAACCCAATCTAATGCCACCAGTAAAACTGGTACTGCCTGCTAAGCGGAATCTGCACACATGGCTCGAAACTGCGGGATCGGCACACATGGCTCGCATCCTAAATAAGTATCAGACCGGCACACAAGGCTGGGTCCGAAAAGCCTACCTCCGGAGTGGCACTCGAGGGGAGCGACCCACACGAGTAAAGTATCTCTGTAACAAGTATCTCAGTATAGCAGGACTTCGATCAAACTATGATCAAAGTGGAAAACCCCGTCCACTAAAAGAAACCCCGATCCCCAATCTGGTATAATGAAACTCAACAAGTGGGAAACTCCATCCACTAGAGAAGCCTGATACCCAATCTGATGCATAAACAATCTCCGGTCAACCGCCCAATGTCCGCGGTTGCCGCAATACCTCACGAACCACAACCTATCACAATCCGGCACAACCTGTCCCCGACACCAGGACCCCAGCTACACTATCCCAAATCCCTGCTCGAACCCGAGCAACACGAATCAAGTATCTAGAAAGAAAGGAGAAAGAACAAACATGGTTTCTCCTAAGTCAGATCCCAACATGAAAGTGTAGCAGTAAAAGGTGGCCTAGCTATATGTCCATACAAGCATGCATTTGTCCTCAAAAAAGAATAAAGAAAATAAACCTCATGCCAAAATTATCAATGACCATACCTGTCCATAATCCTCAATACATAATGGCTCCTCAGAGTAGAACCTGCACACAACTACATAATCCTATCCCATTGCATAAACTAGCCTCATAAAAGGTTATGTGCTAATATGGCATGATAATCAATCATATAGAGTAACCTTGCCTTAGGAAAGCTTCCACTAATCATCCACATGAATGTTTGATTAATACCATTTTCATACAATGAATAATTCACTTGCAATTCCCATAAAATCCACATTGTTAGGCTTACCGATCAATCCCAGCCATTGTACCATACACCTGCATGCAATTCTAACATATAAAAATTTAGAGAACCGCCCACCGGTTCTGGGAATAAGGCACCCACCTGAAATGCATTCCGCGGGCAAAGCCGAAGTCGGTGAAGTACGCAGCCATACGAAATCCAAATCTGCCGGAACCACACTCTCGGTAAACAGTCGCACAAACCACTGTTCCAACAAACAACATCGAAGCCGAGGATTAATTACACCACAATCAAAACTCTGAAAACAGCACATGCTGTTTTCTACCAACCAGCAGAGAGAAGAAGCCTTTTCACCAGTATACAGACCTCCAAAAATTCCCAAAAAATCACGGTTGTGATCCTCACGACGAGTAGCCCCAAATCGACTGCTTAAACGCCCCGTTCAGAAACCTGTAGACCAAGAAACAATTCGGACAACGTTGGGAGTCATTCCCTCAAGAACCCAGTTCTGCTGAAAAGATAGCAGTAAAGAAGCTTAATTCTCACCCTCGAAATGACCTCAAAAAAATCCAATAAAAATATGGGTGCGTTCCTCTCGAAGAGTAGATATCAATTGACACTTGAATCACCTCATTCTGACACCCGTGGGCTGAGAAAAAAATCCAACAAGCTCCTGCTGTCCAAAATCTCCACAGAAAAACAGTGGCTTAGAGATGCCTCGGGAACTGTGCCAAAAGCTCGAAATACGGAGAAGTAATCAGCACGAAAAACGAAGCCTTACCTCTCGTGAACGCGCTGCCGCAAAAATCATCGAAAAAGATGGTCTGAGTAAGCCAAGGGAGCCTGCGCACCGAAACGCGACGAAGGGGATCACCGGTGAAGGAAAGTCGCACTGCGCCAAAAGCCGCATCCCTCGAAGTGCGTGCCACCAAAAATTCCCAAACTTCTCCACGGGATGTTCCACAGGAAGATGAACAACTTTGCTTAAGGTTGCCAAGGGAGAAGAGCTCGGGAAAAGCCTCAAACTGCAGGCCAAAGGGAGGTATTTATAGCTGAAACTGAACAAATCACAAAATTCCCTCCAAGTCCAACTTTTCGGGCGCCCGGAAAGTTTCGGGCGCACACAGTGCGCCCGATCCGGGCCGTCCATCAGCGCCCGAATCCACCAGATGCTGCCACGTCACCCCAAAACAGCAAACAGCAAGACCCTCCAACCGCGCTGCGCCACGTCGCCCGCGCCCGAACAGCAACCAGCAGCGCCGGCCACCCCGGCCGCGCCGCGTGGCACCCACGCGCCTGCCCCGCGCACGTCGCCCCGGCTGACCCGCGCGTACGGCCACCTGCCCGCCGGTACGGCCACCTGCCCACCTACCAGCGCACGTCGCCCCGCCAGTCGCGCACAGTACCCCGACCAATGGGGAGGCGCCACGTCAGACCCTTCGCCTGCTACGCCCGGTGTACGTAATTTCAAAGCACCGAACCATTAGACAGATGCCACGTGTCCCCAGCCGGTCCACCGAGCACCCGCGCGTCTCCCGTGGACCGCGCCGTCTGAACCACCCACTCAGAAGACGCCACGTGGCACCGCCCTGGTGCACGCCCGCCGCGTGGACCGCGCACCTGCCCGCGCCCATGCTCGCCTGCCCGTGCCGCTCTCCGCCTGCCCGCGGCCGCGCGCCGCCTGCCCGAGCCCACGCCGCCGCCTTCCGCCGCTGCCCGCCGCCGCCGGCGATCGCAGGGGACACTGTTCCGGCCGTGAACAGTAAAATTACTGTAGCAAGCTCCAAAAAATACAAGTAAATAGCCCATCTTGACCGTTTTCGCGCGCTGATTCCAAATTCGGCGTCCATTTTGCCAAATTCCAATCCTATAAATTGCCGGAGGCTCCCGAAAAGGTATTTTTAATCCGAATTTCGCGCCGAGCCTAAATTTGACATCCATTCTGCGCGTAAACTCCTCTAAACATCCGACGGGGTCCCCCGATTACCCACGTGATCCATTTTAAGCCCCGAGTCCATCTCTTGTGTCCAAATTGGCGCGCGAACACCACCGACATGCCACGTAGGCTTCCAGAAGCTGCGGGTCACACTGTAGAAGCCCTGCAAAGATCCGGGTCGCCACAGTATGACTTGCCACTGATGGAGCGACCTTTGGCACCAGTGTGTATACATTGTGATTGCAAATCTTCTATTGACAAGTGTGCTCAAGAAAATGTGGAAACAAAGATTAATAGATTTATGAAAGTAAGACAAAAGTATATTCGGCAGAATATTAAGAAAAATGTAATTGCATTGGAATTTGTGAGATCTGCGAAGAACTTAGCTGATCAGCTTACTAAAGGTTTGTTTAGGACAGTGATCCTAGAATCGTCGAGGGGGATGGGGCTTAGCCCACAATAGAAACTACCGGCGATGGCAACCCAACCTCTTGGAGGTTCAATGGGTAGAAACAAGTCGAATTGGTAGTTATGCGGAGCACTGCTTTTATATACTCATCCCTATGGCGACAGTGCTCATTAATGTAAGTGGTTAGTAAGGGTTCTTACCCTGAATGGTTCCGAAACCCTTGAGGCAGGGTGTGACCTTGCAGGCACCCTTATCAGGACCTACTATATGTGTGTAGTCGTGAGGCCGCGACTGTGGGAAGAGGGTCGTTCCCTAAAAACACACATGAATCGATATGAGCGCATGGCCATAAAAGCGCTAATCCGCATAGAACCTAAACGGTTGTACCATATGTACTGTTTGTGGAAATCCGATTCACCGGCCTTGGTTCAAGGCGAAGTCCACCATTGCGCCATCGGATGTATATAGACCTGTACTAAGTGAAGGTTCAAACCCGAAAGGTACCTTCGCCGAATACGTGGTATAAGGGATCCAGCATCTGTTTTAGTTTTTGTATTTCGTTTATTTTATTTTGTATTTCGATTTTACAAGTTTTAAATCATGTGGGGATTATTGGATTTTATATGTTTTTTGGTGATTTTAAACTTGTAGTTTTTGGCCTTTGGGCTTTTCTAGGCAGCCCAATATCAATGGGCTTTGTCTGGGAGCCCAAATCCATTTTCCCTCTACATGTGATGTTTAGTCCCACATCGGAAACTCATCACATGTAGAGTGGGTATATTAATTTTCTCTCTTGTGCATGTATTGGTTAGGAAGTGAGAGCAAGGCTTCTCCAACACACACACACGGGCCGGGCCGGGCCGTGCGCGATCTTGACTTGGCTCATTTGACTTTTGCTTTTTGCATTTAAAGCATTCTTGGGAACTTGCTTCTTGGGCTACCCAAGAGCCTCCCTTGGGAAGGGGCTTGTGGGCTACCCGAGGTAACTAGCCGTTGGGCTTTGTCTCCTGTTGGGTTTTGTATATACATAGAGAGCTTGTGAGCTACCAAGAAGATACACAGCATGTCACGCCCCGGGGTCGAAACTGCGACCCGGGCTCGCCAACAGATCCGCCACCTATGCCAAATCCGCATAGGCGAAGCGTCCTACCTGCAAAAAGAGCTACCGCTAACAGATATCAGAGCTAAAAGATAAAACTGCTATAGAAATAAAATCAACTACTGTACAACTGAAAATAAAACAACAAGGTCCATCTCCCAAAAATGATAATCATACAATAACCTCGAGTACAAACTCATAGCTCAACAGGGAGATATCTCAAATAAAACATCAGTGTACAAGCTCTCAATACATCATATCCTCACTACAACAGTCTCTCAAAAGAGGAAATAAATACCAATCTACCAACTATACTGAAGGTCTCCTCAAAAGGGGGTACCGCTACTCTCCAAAGATGGGTCTGGATCTAGCTCGCTACTCCCTCACCACGCACAGCAACCACAGAACGGCAACACCCGCCAAGACTCTGCAAAACAAAGAGGAGAAAGGACAAAAGGGGGAAAACCCCCAACGGGCGTGAGAACTTCGCAATAAGGGAGTTCTCAGTGGGTATCGCCACAAGGCCCGACGATCTGCCCACCAAGACTACTAGAGGCAAAAGATAACCTGATGCAGTAAAACTGAAAGAAGAAGCTGGAAACACTCTACAGCTACCATGCCTCTAACCAAATGCTCAAATGGGGCAACTCTGATGAAGATATGCAACACTCGCACACGAGATGCTCAATCGACCCAATCGAGCTGACTGCCGCATCGGGTCCAGTCAAACCTGCGCCCACCTACAACCACCTCCCGCTGACGGGCAGGAATTACGTAGGGCGTCCAAACGGACTGACTCGCTATCGAGTAGTGGCTCATGCAGGCTATAGTCAAATCCATGCCCTCTCTCTCTCAGAACGGAAAGACTCAAGATGCTCAACCTCTCACACAATGGTCAAAGAACTCCCAACGACCACGGGACCACCGTCAAACCCCGAACGGTTCCCAACAATACTAGCACTGGTCTAAACACAGCTACTAGACTCCACTCGGTCCCCCAGGCACGAGTGTAACAAAAAGTATCTGACTGAATAAACCCAATCGATAGACCAGTAATCACTGGTACTGCCTGCTCTGCCGCGACGGGTATGCCAGCCTACGCATAACACCGAAGCAAAGGAGTCCCAAGGACTCAAAACCCAGCATGGTGCCCGGCGCTCTGCACCGTGGAAAGCCTACTCCGGAGTGGCACTCGAGGGGAGCGACCCACACGAGTAAAGTATCACTGTATCAAGCATCACTGTATCGAGTATCTCTGTAACCTCTGTCTCATAATAGCAGGACTGGATCAAGACTATGATCAAAGTGGGAAACTCCGTCCACTAACAAAACCCCGATCTGATGCAATAATACTCAAAAAGTGGGAAACACCATCCACTAGAACAAATCTGATACCCAATCTGATGCAATAGTCAACATCCGGTCAACCGCCCAAAGTCCGCGGTCACCGCAATAACCCATAACCCACAATTGGGTAAATTAATCAAGATCCGGTCAACCGCCTACTGTCCGCGGTTGCCGCAATAACCCACAATCCAACATCAAGCACACCCTGTCTCTGACCCTAAGGTCCCAGCTACACTATCCCAAACCTCTGCTCGAACCCGAGCAACATGACTCAAAAGTTTAAATAAAAAGGAGAAAGAAAGCAATCATGGTTTCTCCTAAGTCAAATTCCAATATGTAGTGCAGCAGTAAAAGATGGCCTAACTATATGTTCATACACATATGTCCATACAAGCATGCATTTGTCCTTAAGAAGGATAAAGAAAATAAACCTCATGCCAGAATTAGCAATGACCATACCTGTCCATGATTTTCGATCCATAATCACTCCTTGGAGTAGAACCTGCACATAACTACATAATCCTATCCCAATGCATAAACCAGCCTCATAAAAGGTTATGTGCTAATATGGCATGATAATTAATCCAGATATGGTAACCTTGCCTTAGGTGGGCTTCCACTAATCACCAACATGAATATTTGATTATACCATTGTCATACTATGAGAAATTCACTTGCGATTTCCATAGAATCCTCACTGTTCAACTTACCGACCAATTTCAGTTATTGTACCGTACACCTGCATGCAATGCTAACATATAACAATATAGAGAACCGTCCACCGGTTCCGGGAATAAGGCACCCACCTGAAAAGCTGACTGTCCAAAGCCCAACAGCTGAAAACACCAGATAACTCTAATCCCTTGCTCCAATAAGTTCAGCACACCCGTAACCCTCCTGGCACAATACAAAGCTCACTAATTACACTTAGGCTCTCAATTATTGCTCTTATAACCACATACAACCTCGGATTCAAAACTGTTAAATTATCACCTGCAGAAAGTGCCCAGGAAATTCCAAGAAAAATATCACAGCGATCCTCGCGTCGATAGCTTCGCAACGGTACCTTGCACGCCCAAATCGGAGTTCGGTAAGCCAAGATAAAAATTCGGCAAGGGGGTACACTCATACAAAAATCTGTATTAAAACTGTACACTGTTCACTGAGAAAACAGTAATTTTCACCTCTGATGAAATCTCAGAAAAATCCAAGAAAAATACGAGCGCGTTCCTTGCGATCTGTAGATGAAAAAGTTGTATAAGCTCGTTTCCGGCTGACGCTTGTGCGCAAAGATATGGCCAAAACACCTTGATGCTGTCCCACAAAGCCAAACAGAAAATGGGTCACAGTGTTGCCTCGGGATCCGTGCCAAAAACTCGCAACGGGAAAACGCGATCAATACGAAAGATGAAGCCCTACCTCTTAGGAGTCTGCCGGCGCAAGAATCACAGCAAAATGATCTCGGGGTAGCCCAGGGGAGCTAAAACACTGTCGCTGCGCCGAAGAAGAACCCAGGAATGCAACGTCGCGCCGCACCGTAAAATGGGGAACCTCGGGATTCGTGCCTTCAAAAATCCTAGAACTTGGCAGGAAGATCAAGGGTGAAGAGGTGAACAACTTAGCTTGAGGGGGCTCGGGCAGAAAGTGAAAGGGTTGAGAGAAAGAAAGCAAAGAAGGGGGGCTCGGGTTGGTATATATAGTGCTGGAGAAACAAATGGGAAAATTCCCATTCTGTCCGGGATTTCGGGCGCCCGGAAATTTCCGGGCGCGCACAGTGCGGCCCGGCCCACAACTTTCGGGCGCGCACAGTGCGGCCCGGTCCACCACACAGCCCAGTCCACACTCCCCCGGGCCCCCACTGCACCCGGTGCACCTGCGCCCGCGAATGGCGACGCGACACGTGGCCCGGCAACCCGTGCACCACGCACGTCGCGCCGTGGACCGCGCACGTCGCGGCTGACCCGGGCCGTACGGCCACCTGCCCCGGGCGTACGGCACCTGCCCCGGCCAACGACTCCACAGGTTGTGTGGACCGGGAGCACAACACCGAACCAATCACCACTCGCCACGTGTCCACCCGGTCTACCGTGCACCCGGACCAAAATTCAGTGGACCGCGCCTGCTGAACCGGCCAACCGGAGAGCGCCACGTGGCCCGCCCCCGGTGCACGACCTCCGCGGTGGACCGCGCGCCTGCCCGCGCCCCTGTGCGCCTGCCCGCGGCCGCGCGCCGCCTGCCCGAGCGCCTTCCGCCGCCTTCCGCCGCTGCCCGCCGCCGCCAGCCGCCGCCGGTGATCGCCGGAAGTACTGTTCCGGCATGAACAGTAACCGCCAACCCAAAAACATCAAGCAAATAGCCCATCTTGACCGTTTTCGCGCGCTGATTCCAAAAACGGTGTCCATTTTGCCAAATTCCAAACCTATAATTTGCCGGAGGCTCCCGCAAACCCCAAAAACTGCCAAAACTTCCGGGAGCCCGCTTTTGGGCATCCGGACTCAGAATTAAGCAAACAAAAAGTCATTTCCAAGCGTTTTTCCGCACTGAACCCAAATCCACCCTCTGTTTGGCCAAAATCCTTTCCTAAAATTCGGCAAAAGCAGCCGAAGGCCAATACAGCCAACCAAAGCTCACAGGGTCCATCTCTTGTGTCCAAATAGGCGCGCGAACACCGCCGACAAGCCACGTAGGCTTCCAGAAGCTGCTGGTCACACTGAAGAAGCCCAGCAAAGGTCTGGGTCACCACACAGCATCTTCTCTTAAGCTACAGTACACTTCTCTTAATTTACAGTGCTACAATATACTGTGATTTACATTTTCAATTTTCCTCTTTGAGTTTCTATTTTTGCTGGATCTCTGAAAGACGTTGGGTTCGCTACGCACCATCCCGGAGTCGTTGCCGACGGGGTGGACAGTGGTCGTTGTATCGCTAGGGGTGATTGCTGGAGCCTCGCACGTGGAGGGGCAATCTCGCTTCTAGGACAGTGCTCGCACACGCCTCGACATTCACAGGCTTCATCTAAATTTTGTTTTATAGTGTTTCAAGTTTAAATTAAGTTTAAATTATTTAAAAAAATTAATTTGAAAAGATAAATTTTTCCAACATGAATTGGGATATTTCTAGTGTACTTTGGTTTCTTTGATTTCGGCTGACTGTGTAATGAAATGAAAAAGGGCTTTTTTTGCAAAAATTTCTGATTTTTTTTTTTATTAATAGTTTCGTAAAATTTGGAATTGTTAAAATGATTTTATATCTGTTATGAGTACGCCTCGCGAGTAACAGGACCAGTGAGGTGTTTAAGTTGAACACGGTGAATAAATTTTCATATCCAAATGCAGTGAATAGTTTACCGTGTTTCGCATATTAACCCACTTATGTGCCAGGTAAGCGCCAGAAAATGAGGTGTTTAAGTTGAATACGATAATAGTTCTCGTATTTTTAGTTGAACATGATAAATAATTTTCTTTGTTTAGACAGAACCATTTATCGTGTTTAAATTATTTATTGTATTTAAAGTAAATTTTGAAATTTTATGAAACCATTTATCGTGTTTAAAATAATTTTTAAAATTTGATGAACGAAAAGAGAAGGAGAAGAAAAGAAGGCACAACGGAATGAAAAAATTATATTTAAAATAATTTTTAGAGATTTGATGGAAGAAGAGAGTAATTTTTAAAAATTTAACGGAAAAAGAGAAAGAAAAGAGTCCAAGGCAAAGCAAGTAATTTTTAGAAATCGATATACCGAAAGAAAAGGAGAAAAGGAGGAGGCAAACTGAAAATAAAAAATTTTCATTTGAAATAATATTTGAAAATTTGAAGGACGTAAAAAAAAGAATAAAAAGAGGAAGGAGACCAGCGACACGGTAAATCATTCATCATATTTAAAATATGATTTTCAACTTAAATACTTCCGCTGATTTGACAGAAATAAAATCAACTTTACAAATATAAAATTTAGAAAGTAATTTATAAAAAAAAAAAAATTATTAGAGAGTAATTGTAAAAAAAGTCCAATGAAAAAACAACTATAAGCACTTTTTAACTCCAAATGAAATCAATTTTCTCCCTAACGCACATTGGCATTTCACTCGTCTGTCTATAATTACAGCATACAGGTAGGTCGCTTATATTTGCTCTTAAGAAGTACAGCTTTTCCGAGACAGGCGCAATAAAAATGGACGCCAAATAAGTAACTCTTTCGTCACCCTTCAAAATCAACTAGGGTGAATTTAAATTAATCAATTTTCCGATCACATCATGCTTGGTGAGTCAAATCGCAGAGACAAGCCTTAAAAGTTGCGGTCCAAGCTTTCTCAGCTCTGGCTATACAATTCGCGAACCCAATTTCACGAATTTGGTTGAGGCGTTGGTAAAGAACAAGGCTGCAGAGAAAGCACAACTCCGATTTCTTGCGGTGCCATCATGCATGATAGCTGCATTAAAGATGCAAAAGGAAACATAAGTTAACATAATATACCGC
Source organism: Tillandsia leiboldiana (assembly GCA_029204045.2). Lineage (NCBI taxonomy): Eukaryota > Viridiplantae > Streptophyta > Magnoliopsida > Poales > Bromeliaceae > Tillandsia > Tillandsia leiboldiana. The sequence goes on along the minus strand of CM055063.1, from coordinate 38,007,550 downwards.
ATTGCATGAGCCAAAAGAAAAGAGTACAAGCAAATGTGGCCATTAAAATACCAGGTAAATTGGAATTAAGAGTAATATTTTGCCTTTAGTGGAGATATATTTGCCCATTAATAAGGCACATCACTCTCAAACTAGTCACAGATTACTAAACTCTGACTACAATAAAATTTATTGTCCACATTATATCTGCGAACCTCAATATAGAGTTTACTATCTTTCTAGAAAAGCTTGTATGGGCATTGAACTCTTCAAACAGCAGCCAAGGTGGTGAAAAATCACAAGTCATATCAATCCTAGTTTTATGCATTCTTGACTTTATATGATTCCATCTCATCTCTTTTCCTCCCCTTTTTCGCCCGCTTCGGGAAAAGTTCACGGCCCTCGAGAAGAACCTCGCAATGCATTTGTTCCCACACTTCTCTGAACCGATTATGAAAACTCTCCTGAAACCACTGCTGAATCTCTAAATACAAAAAATTAGGGTTTTTGCTCCACATCTCTCTTAACATTGCACGGCTGTCCATAATCCTCGATCCAACCTTCATTGTATTCAAAAGATCCCCAACTCTTCTTTGGCCCAATGCCTCGGGTCTCAATATATTAGATGGTGGTGCTGTGAGAAACTTTTGAACAGATTTTAAACAAGGCAACACATCACCTTCAAGCAAAGCACAAGAGAACACACTCAACCGTAGTATGCTATTTTCGATAGGAATACTATGTAAAGGAATCTGCCAATTATGTTGGCCAAAAGTGGGACTGACCCAACAAAACACTTGATCACTTAGAGGTTCGTAATAGGGCTTAGGATCTTTTAGTGGCGCTGAAAAGGTGCAAAGAGGAGTTGCATACTTCAGTAGCCAATCGGACTTTACCATGGTTACCCCATGCATGTATGGCCTCTTTGTGTAAAGAAGTTCGGAATAAACTAGAAAATCTGATGCAGATTGAGAAACGGAAGAGAAGCGATGGAGATATACAGTATCTTTCAGAGCACAAGACTGGTAACGAATGGCTCGGATTTTTTTATCATTTTCTGATGATTGCGGAACTGCTCGAACACGCTTTGAAACCCTATCAGCCCAACCGGCACATATGGCTTGCCCTATAATCTCCTCTTCAAACATTTGTAAAGGGTTTTTATTGGAAATGTTGGAATTATTCCTCCAAGAGTTCTCTACATCCTCAATAGATCCATTATTCCAAGCGAATCCCTCATTAAGCTTGCCGTGATGAAAAACCAGACGAAGGAGCTGTTTTCTCAACTTTGACATCTCTTCCATGGTTTTCAAATGAAGTGAATTTTTCCTGCAAAATTCTAAAGAGTTTCCTGCGAGTTCAAATAACTGTAGAGCATAAGCTACAGTTAAAGCATCACTGCTGGGATTGGAAAATCTTGCATAAGCCTCTCTAGCCATTGATTTAAGCTTCTTCTGCCTCTCCTTCTCTTGTGGGGCCTCCTTCACTTGGTCAGATTTCTCTTCTTGATCCATTTCATTCCTGGTTTCGTGGTTCTCACCAAAGTGAAAAAGGAAAGGGCTAGAAAAGCTTAAGGCTGATGCAGCAGCGACTGCAAACCCTAGTAGGAAGTTTGATCTGGGGTAGCTTTGCTTATTTCTCATGATTTGAATAATTGTTAGAAGCATTCGGGAATGGCGGGGACTCATTGGGTATTGTGCCATGGCCCTCCCCATAGGTGTAAGTCCGCCATTGCTATCAAGCGCCTCAAGGGCCTTTAAGCAACGTTCAGCTTCCACCAAAGCTTCCTTCTCCGGAGGTGTCGGGAAAGGAAAGTTGGCGACCTAGAAGATATGAATAGATATTAATATATAAGTTACGCACATGGGAAAGAGCGATCTTATGCATATCCCTGCAAAATGATCTATTACATGTATACTCCTGTAAAAGATGAATATTCATATGTACCGCTTGAATGTGCAGGTTCTTACGAGCATGCTCCAACTCATGGGGGAAAATAGGTTTTGTATAACAAAGTTCTTTAAAAGGCTTTCAATAAATATAGCAGTATGTATCTAAAGACAAATTCAAAAATTTAGACTTCACTGGCAGGTGCATGAATCAAATATCTTTATATGTAAAGAAAATATAATATATGGAAAACGAGTAAGAAATATTTTCACAGCCAGAACCTTATCAATACCCATGAACTTCATCAGGAGGACAACACCATCTACTGGAATCTTGGAAATCTCAGGACTGGAAAATTCTGGAAATAAATCATCTTTACTATAGGCCGCGGAGGAATAGAGGCGGTAACAGTGTCCAGGCCCCGTTCTTCCAGCTCGTCCTGCCCGCTGGGAGGCTGATGCTTTGCTTATCCACTGTATTTCATAAGCCGCCACCCCATTGATGTAATTGTACTTTTTGACCTTTACTTTTCCTGTATCAACCACATATCTTATGCCAGGAATAGTTAAAGAAGTCTCAGCAACATTTGTGGCTACAACTACAAGCCTTTCCCCTTCAGGCACATTCTCAAATACGCAAAGCTGAGCAGAAGCAGGTAGCATTGCGTAAAGTGGCAAGACATGGAGGGGACCAGCAGATAAAATCTTCATTTCTTGCGATTTTTTCATATTATGAGTGATGAGGGAGCTAGGGCTCTCTTCACAACTTTGTACCCTAGAATTTCCAGCTAGGGCATCAAAAGAAGCCTTGAGTGAAGATATACGCTCTTTGTCTCTTAGAAAATCCAAAATCGAACTGACTTCTTGTGGGCCTTCACAAGTAATAGGCTCTTCATCTTCTTCATCCTCACAATCAATGTCAATCTCACTCTCTGTTTCCAAATCAGAAGAATCGGAATTAATTTCCAAATTATTCTCATCCTCATCGTATGAACTGAGTCTGTTATTCTGGTTATCAGGTGAATCGCTTCCTATTTCATAGGCTTCACTGATTTCCTTCATGTCCGGTTCTGAGCTTGCACTTATCTGATTCTCTCCCTTTCTTGTGAATTTCTTTTCGTAAGAGTTTTGTGATGCTCTTTCTAGCTTCTTACACAGGAAGTCAACTTCCCTCTGGCCTGTGACAAACACAAGTATTCCACCAGGTGGAAGCCTCTTGTGGATTGACATGACCTTTTTATAAGCTTGTAACATATAATCATCGTGGGTCCTTTTTGAAAAGTGAAAAGTGACAGGAAATTGTCTTACTGGGACCGTTAGAACAGGAGGGGCCTCACTGAATAATCTTCTATTAGAAATGAAATCCTCAACTTGCAAAGTGGCACTCATTAGCACGAGCTTTAACTGACTGATCATATTTTCTGGATTGAGCCTCGCTCCTGATTTAATCTTCTCCTGCTGCTCCTCATAAAATTTCTATCATGTGTGTTCGAAATAGTTAATAAAACAAGAAGATTCTTTCCTAAGAAAACTGAAAAAAAAAAAATAATTCACTACATTTTTCTAACCTGTCGAAGCTTTATTATTCGTGATAGCATGCCAATAAGTATATCAGTGTTCAAGCTCCTTTCGTGAGCCTCATCCAAGATGATCACAGAATAGCGCTTTAATAAGAAATCACCCTGAAAAAAAAGCCAACTAATTAGCACCCTGAATAGTACTTCAATTTCATTCAGACAACTTGAGCTTCTGAAGAAAATATTAATTAATATAAATTCAAAACGAGTTCGACACAAAAAACATCACAGCAACTGTGTTTAACAATCACAGTCCAATTTCTGGAAGATTAGTTACTATCTCTTCCGAATCGAGGTGCACTATGTACCTACGTGGGTATGAATGAACCATCTATATGTGATGTTCTAATATGTAATCCTGAAATGATGCATAACCAAGATTACATTCTTTTTAATTTTTTCTGTATCTACTACCATCATTACTTAGCTGTAACAACATTTTAATCACGATTAATATTCTAAATGCTTGATTTTTTTCTCCGGAAGAAACTTTTAATTTAATGCAAAAACACAAACATGCGGATCATTACTCTGAAAGGTGACAACAATATGCTAATCTATGCAATGTCCGAAGAAACCTTTCTAGAAAGCAAAATACTAGTAGATTTAAAGATAGTTTCAAATCTACAAAATGCATGTAAGCCAAAGCTTTCAGCAAGGAACCTGGACTTCTCGAAGCAAAATTCCATCTGTCATGAACTTAATGGAACAGTTCTTTCCTATCATTTTGTCGTGCCGAACTTGAAAACCAACCTCCTTTCCAAGACCAAGACCTAACTCAAAGGAAACTCTTTTAGCCGTAGCAAGAACAGCAACACGACGCGGTTGGGTTACACCAATTATTCCTTTTCTGTCACAACGACTACTTGACCCAAAGCCAGCTTCATATAAGAACTGCAACATGACATAATACAAGAAAAAATAATAAATAGCAAATTGAAACTTTTACACCAAGTTGGCTTGGCTTCTGGAATAGTTTTTCTACTCCGAAAAGCAATAGCTAGGCTTGTGGGGAAAAAAATGTCACTTCAGGGAAACAAACTATTCTTATTTTTTTTATCAACAATTCCTTGTCCAGGTCTGTAACAACAAAGCTGCTCATGATTTTTTGAACTGTTTTAGTCAATAGCACTCCTATGAAGCTACGGTTACAACAAGTAGATGGAACACACCTGAGGAACCTGTGTAGTTTTACCACATCCTGTCTCTCCACACAAAATAACAATAGAATGCTCGTTGATAGCTTCCATTATTTCCTGCTCCATCATTATTATTGGGAGATCTTTCCTTTTCTCCTCGACCTCAGCTGGCCTTGTTACATGCACTACAATAGGGGAGTTAAAATTTCCCTGGAGAAACGTATCTTTAGACAGTTTTGCAGTTTGGCAACATGGTTTTGGTCCTTCTACCCCTTTGTCCTGGACAAAGATAGATAGAAGAAAAAAGAAAGGAAAGAAAAATAATGAGTCATCTGATGAGCTGAAAATGTATCGATACAATATTATTACATGGTCCTAGGAACAAACAGACGTATAATAATCATAATAGTCAAAAAAACACATCAAACAAACATACTTAAAGCAAGCGCTGCACCACATACCAGTTCCTGTCCTGGTAGGAGCGTATATCATGATGGCATAAAATGTTTTCATCTCAAGTAAATCCATAGGGCAGCACTAATGAGATCCACATTTGTTGACCGTGAAAGATTAATAATATTTGCAGTGCAGTAACTAAAAATCAAGAGTAAGCTATTTAAACTAGATATTCATAATGCATGTCTTGAAATAACAATCATCAATTGATTTGAAAAGTATATATTTGAAGTCAATAAAGATTAATTAACAATGAAATTGCGCACAAAAAAAAAACTAACTAATCAATGGATGGTAAAGTGATTAACTCAACACAAGCACATATAACATAGAAGGTACTACTAAGAGAGGCATAAAAAATAACACACCTGCAAACTAACGTCATGTGCTATAGCAGCATGACTACAAATTGGTGGAGAGTTTTTCTGCTTTTCTGAAATTCCCATATTGACGACTCTATTTGTTTCTTCTGTTGGCAGTGACACATTTGATCCAATATATGCAACTGGTTTGCTTTTACTAATTGCTTTTATGCTAGATGTAAAAGATAGGCTATGATTTTCAACATCTTGTTGCTCTCCACGATCAACACTTTCTAGGTTGGTTTGAACAGAGTTAATTTTCTCGCTGTCAATTTTCTCACTGATTTCAATATCCTCAGAGACTTTCTGTCTGTCCTTTTCAAAAGGTAGAATTTCTTCAGGAACTTCCAAGCCCGCCTTGGAAAACTGAACTGCCCGCCTACGTTTTTCTTTCATAGTCTCAGCCTACATCACAATCATTCATACAATAAACTAAACTTCTAATTATCAGATGATATCCTAGTTAAGCAATATACTTGATGGAAGTAACATACTTGACCAATAGTCCCTGAAGAATGGAGAAAAGAATATGCACCATCAGATATCTTGTATTTCCTGCAGCAGGAAAGAGTACAATTGAGAGTTCATTTCACTAAGAAGTTATTTCACAAATATTCGACATTACAATGAAATAGAATAGAAGAAGGAAAAATAAGGAGGCCACATACCCCAGAAGCCTAATACTTCTAGCTTGCAGCAACTTCTTTTGTTTCTCGTCCTGGACACACGGCGCACAAACAAGCGAACATGCTATTAGCAACCAATAAAAGAAATAAAATTTGAGAGGGGAAAAAAAAAACACCTTTTGGGGCCCGCTTTTTAGCCGAAGCCTCTCCAAAAGTGTTGTTTGAAGCACTAATAACTTTTTCAACAAAATTCCTACAATAGCTTCTCACTGTAGCGAAGATGGAGTTCCATTGGTGCTTTAACAAACCGACCCATTTTTTTACAAATTTGATAAAGCGGAGGGGTTTAGTTGCTATTGTCGCAGCTCAATAAAAGAGGCAACACACTGCTTGCCCTAATCCACAGTGCCCTAGCCAATTCAATAGTAGCCGCATCTCCCCTCTCCACTTCTTCTCCCTCTCTCTTACTCCATCCTTCCTTTCTCTTTCTCTCCCACCAAAGAAGAAATTGCCATTGTTGGGAAAGCTTTCAAGCTCGGGTTTGATCTCATTCAAAGCTTGGGGACAGCGAGGAGCTTCAAAAGGAAAAGCTCTAGGAGGAAGAAGAAACTTTCTCTCTCACGGTTTGATTTGCAACAAGAAAGAGATGATTTGAGATTTTTAAGGATCTTGAGTTTTTGGTGTTTAGATGAAAATTTTTGAATTTCTAATGACGTTATAACAATTTTTAGGGTTCCTTTTGGTGCTTCAAGAGATCAGGCCCACTCCACTAGGAGCAAGCTCGGCTGAGGTAGAAAATATGACCGAAAACGGGTGATCACTTTCTTTGTTCATAGTTTTCTGGCTTATTTAGCATGTTAACTTAATAAACATTATCCTAATATGATAGGTTGCATGATAGGAAAAACCTAGGGCTTTAAACACTTTCGTATGAGAATGGAAAATGGAATTGAGAATCTAGTATGTAGGCTGAAATGTGTGGTATCTAACTTTGTGAGGGCCCGAATCCCCACGAGAGGATTACTGTTGGATCAGCAGCTTATGGAGGCCTTTGTTGGGTGTTGGAGGTGTTTGTGCGCGTATCGGACTCATGAAAGGGACTCAGTGCGCAAAATGGATCACGAGTATGTACGGATGCCCCCGTCGAATTTTAGAAATGGTTTCGGGCGAAACGGACATCGGATTTGGATTCAGCGCGCGAAAACGATGAAAATTGACTATTTGGATGTATTTTTCTGAGTCCGGACGCCCGAGAACGGACACCCGGAAGTTTTCAGTGTTTTCGGGTGCATGGTGGACCGGTGGACCGAGGGGTGTGCCACGTGGCGGCGTCCTATTGGTGCCGTGCGCCACATGGCAGAGCGGGAGGCGCAGCGCAGTGGGCTCGGCCCACGGGAGCAGGCGCGGGCAGCGTGCGGGCCGAGCAGGCGCGGTGCAGCGGCGGCTGGTGTGCCACGTGGCAGTTTTCCGTTGGCTCGCTTTAGGCGGGTGGCAGCAGCGGGTTGGCTGGTGCAACAGGCGCGGTACACGGAGCTGGCGAGGCAGGTGCCTCGGGAGGCGTGCGCGGCATGGCACACGAAGGCGCGGCGCCCGAGGCGTTGACGCGGGAGCGGGAGCGTGGGCGCGCCACGCGTCGGCGCGTGGTTGGCGAGCGCCAACCACCCGCGCGGTGGATGCGGGCCACGCGTCGCGGCCGGGTAGGCCGATCCCGCTGTCCGCTGTTTGGGGACGACGTGGCGAAAGCTGGTGGATTCGGGCGCTGGTCGGACGGGAGGCGTGGGCGCAATTTGTGCGCCCGAAGGATTCGGGAGCCCGAAAACTCGGCCCGAATTCGAGTTTTGGGCCTTTTCGGGCCGGGCCTATAAATAGGCCCCCTCCTTCTCCTTTTCTGGGTTTTTCTGAGCTGTTTCTCCGAGTGCACCCTAAAGAGAAGTTCTTCCTCTCCCTCTCCTCCACCCTTTGATGGATTCCCGGAATTTTTTGAGGCCACGGCATCGGCGTTTTCTGCGACGCGACGCACTTCGACGCTTCTTCGATTTTGGCTTCTACCGTCGCATTTCAATCCGCGAGGTCCCCTGGACTACCCCGATGGAGTTTTGAGCCGATTTTTGTGGCAGCGCGTTCACGAGAGGTACGCCTTCGATTTCCGTGTTGATCACTTCGCTCTGTTTCGAGTGTTTGGTGGGGTTTTCGAGGCATCTTTTGACCCTCTTTTTCTGCGACAATATTTTGGACAGCGGAGCTTGTTGGATTTTTATCTTGGTGCCCGGTTGTCGGATTTCAGCCCGTGAGGACTCAATCGACATCTACGCTTCGAGAGGAATGCAACCGTATTTTTATCGAAATTTTTGGAGGCCTTTGCAAAGGTGATGTTTAAGCTTCTTTGGGACTGATTTCCGCAGACTTATGTTCTTGGGAAAAATTTGGCTTACCACGATGTTTTGTGCGTATCTTGGCCTACAGGTGTCGGAATGAGGAGTATAAATACTCGATTTGCATCTACTCGTCGCGAGGATCGCAACAGTGATTTTTCTGGATTTTTCGGAGGACTGCACGCAGGTGAAAATCCCCTTCTCTGTGTTGTTTTGGCAGAACAACAAATGCTGTTTGGGGTATTGATTGTGTCGTTGGCTGTGATGTTGGTTTGAGCAAAGGCTTGTGCGACCGAGTACCGAGGGTGCGATTCAGGTGGGTTGCTTCGTCTCCAGAACCGGTGGACGGTTCTCTAATTCTATTTGATAGAATGCATGCATGTTAGTGTACCAACATATGGTTGAGATGTAAGCTTGGTAAGTGGTATTTGTTGAGAAATTGCAAGATATGATATTCATGTTATGCCTAATGAAAACTTGCAAGATTTAGATATCCATGATTATGATCAATGAAAGCTTACACCTAAAGGAGTGTTACCCACTGTGATTGATAGCATGCATGATTAAATGTACAATCTGTAGAATTGAGATGTAAGCATGAGAAATGGCCTAGATCATATGGATTGATGCTTACTCGACTTTATTGTACATGTTTTGGTAGATTTGATACCTCGCATGATGTTAAATGGATATGTTTATTTTATGCTAGAGGAGATAAAGAGCATGCTTATGAGAGATGAGATTTTCTATTCATGTTTTGTTAAATTACATGCTATTATTGGAACTTGACCTAGCACCCCGTCATATGTTGCATGTTTAACCAGACTAGTAGAGAACCTTCACTTGGGCTAGGTTCTTTTATGCTTTAGACATCCCACACTTTGCATCTTTTCCTGGACATAGATTTTCCTCGCCCGGGTAGTGGGCCGAGTGGTCAGGTTATTGTGGGACATTGTTGCACTCGTGCCTGGGTGCTGAGTGGAGTCTGGTAGCTGAGATTAGACCTGTGCTAGTGTTGTTGGGAGCCGTTTGGGTAGACGGTGGTCCCGGGCCGTCGAGTATCTTCCGGTCAGTGTTGTTGGGCACCGTTTGGGTTGACGGTGATCCCGGGTCGTTGAGTGTCGTCCGACCAGTTTTGTTAGCCCTGAGTTGTGGGTCGATCCCGGCTGTAGAGTACCTCGAGCCTGTGTGGTTGGCGTGGCGAGTCGAGTGTTTCGTTTTGGGAGCCGTTTGGGTCGACGGTGGTCCCGACTGTGGAGTATCTCCAGTCAATGAGTTTAGTGCCACGAGTTGGTTGAGTTCGCTTGTGTCTCGAGATTCGTGAGAGCTGGTTAGCTGGGTCGTGGAGAGTGCTCCGACCGTCGTGCGAGATGTTTGAGGATCTTGAGTCTTTCCGTTCTGAGAGTGAGCGTGGATTTTGATTATAGCCTGCAAGAGCCACATTGAGCTCAACAGAGATGCGCGAATACTTTCCTCGGTGGGGTCGCACCCCTCGAGTACCACTCCGGAGCAGAGCCTGTTACTTGCTATCGCGACTTGTCGACGTAGTCCCTCTGACTGGGCCAATTTTGGCAATCACGGATACAGTCCCTCTGGCTGGGCCAGTTTTGGCAGTCACGGACGCCCTACGTAAGTCCAGTCATCCGTGGATGTAATGGCAGTAGGTAGACGCAGGCTTGACTGGACCCTATGAGGCAGTCAGTTTGATGGGTCGATTGAGCACCTTGGGTGCGAGTGGTCGCATATCTTTTCATCTGTATCATCCATTGAGCATTTAGATAGAGGCATGGTTGCTGTAGAGTATCTCCAGCTTTTCTTGTTCAGTTTTTACTGCATTGTTATCTTATGCCTCTAGTAGACTTAGTGGGCAGACCGTCGGGCTTGGTGGCGGTATCCACTGAGAACTACGTGTTGATGTAGTTCTTACACCCGTTGGGGGTTCTCCCCCTCCTTTTTCTTTCCTCTCCTTTGTTTTGCAGAGTCATATGTGGGAGATGCTGATTCTGTTGTTGCTGTTCGAGGCGAGGGAGTCGCGAGCTAGATCCCTACCTGTCTTTGGAGAGTAGCTGTACCCCTACATTGGAGATTGGTAGTACAGTCAGTAGATTACTTTATTTCCATTTTTGAGAGATTGTTGTATTATGAGGATCTGATTTGTACTGAGAGCCTGTACACTGGTGTATTATTATTTTAGTTTATCTCCCCGTTTGGGTTCTTGGATGTTGTATCAGAGGATATTGTATGACGATCATTTTTGGGAGATGGATATTGTATCATTATTTCCAGTTGTACAGTATTGGATTTGAGTTTTACAGCAGTTTATTTTATAGCTCTGATATCTGTTTAGTTGTAGTATTTTTTCTTTGCAGGTTGGATGCTTCGCCTATGCGGGGTTTTCCGTATAGGTGGCGGATCTGTTGGCGAGCCCGGGTCGCAGTTTCGACCCCGGGGCGTGACAAACTTAGGTAAAACATAAGGTGAAACATAAAGACAAAAGAACTCTAGATTAAAACTTGAACTAGAGAATTAGCCGGGTATGATGATGAGGCGAGTGTGTGCCAGACAATTAGAGAGTAGTCCAATCACCCTCGGACTCCATGTAGCGTGTGTGTGCGTAGGGGGGAAAACCGATTGGAGAGTAGTTCGATCATTTTCGGCTCTCCATGAGGCGTTATAACCCTAGGGAGGGGAGTTAGTGAGCTTAAGATGTCATGACACTACCTTCCGGAAACGTCACGGCCTCACGGGAATGCCGATCATCCCTTGATTCCCTCATGTGCATTGGGAGTGTCAATCATCCGTCGACTCCCACTTATGTGCCGGAGTGCCGATCATCCCTCGACTCCAAAGTGTTATGGCCTTCCGGAAGCATCACGGGAATGTCGATCATCCCTCGATTCTCTCGTGTGCATGGGAAGTGCCAATCATCCCTTGACTCCCATTATGTACCGGAGTGTAGATCATCCCTCGACTCCATGCACCAACAGATTGGAGAGTAGTACGATCATCCCTCAGTTCTCCAGAAGGCATGCGTCAACCGATTGGAGAGTAGTACAATCCTTCCTTGGGTCTCCAAGAGGCGTGCGTCAACCGATTGGATAGTAGTACAATCATTCCTTGGGTCTCCAAGAGGCGTGCGTCAACCGATTGAAGAGTAGTATGATCATCTTTTGGCTTTCCAAGAGGTGTGTGTAAACCAACCGATTGGAAAGTAGTACACATCCCTCGGGTCTCTATGAGGTGTGTATACGGGTCAATCGATTGGAGAGTAGTACGATCATCCATGGCTCTCCAGGAGGTGTGTGTATAGGTCAACCAAATGGAGAGTAGTATGATCTCCCTCGGCTCTTTATGAGGCCCAGTGCAGAACAAAACTAATCAAAAAGATGGTTAGAGACAAAGGATAGTTGGTTAAGCCTTTTTAACAAGTGGCAAGGTAGTATCTAGATGAATGAGGCATTATAGTTGTAAATTTATTTACTGCACATTTAATCTAGAAATGATTGTTATTATGATTATCACCTCTTTTCTAATGCCTCATGTGGATCAAGTGAGTATAAAACATTTCTTCTCGGTGGTTACTGAGAACTTTCAGTAGTTCTCACTCCATGTGGTTTATATATTTTTCAGATCCAGGTGTTGTTGGCGAGGCACGTGACCACGGCAAGGATGTCACAGAGTAGAGGATCTAGCAAGGTCTAATTGTAACCCCATCCATTTTGGAATCGAAATTCGAGTATTGTAATATTTTGAAAAACAAATGATGTAATATAGTGGATGTTTCGGTTTGTTGTAAACTTAAATTTGTTTACAGTAAACTGTTTCGGCTTAGCAGCGTACTCTTATATTACATATATGCATGCCTCATATGGCTGTACAGGTTTTGTATGTTACCGCTTCATTTGGATGAGAGAGGCCTTGCCCATTCGGCGGCTTTGTGCGTGTGCCGAGCCGACCAAATCGGCAATCTCAGTACGTGACAGGTGCAAACAAGTTACTTCAGCTTTCTGTAAGCAAAAGCTCAAGATTTTTTTCAACAACGCCTGGCTGTTGCTTATCGTAGCAGCAAAGCTGTTCTAGAAAACAGGAAAATATGCACTTACATAAAACCAAGCACATACCTCCAACTTCTGTAACTTCCTTTGCTTGCTTTTGCTCAAAGTTGGAGCTTCCTTCTTGTTTCTAAACTTAGAAACCTGGCATAGACATGCAACAGCTTTAAGGAAAACTACTATCCAACCCAATCTGTGATATTTCTACAAATTTCTCATAAAGTAAGAAAATTACTCAATAAAATACCTCCCCTCCTCCTTTTAATTTGCCCTTTTTCTTGCCAACCATTATAATCACATTGCTTCCTTCCGCACTTGAATTAGTAACATAAAAAATAAAACATAAGTTATCAATTACTCAATATACGATAATTTTACCCAATTCTAAAATCTAAATCCAATTGAAAATTTGTAACTTTTAGCATGATTTCACCCAAAAGAGAACTCAAGAAGTTAAAACAATCGAACAAATATATTAAAAAAAAAAAAAAAAAAAAAAAAAAAAAAAAAAAAACAAAGCTTACTTTAATCCGTCTTGAATCGCTTCTGGCCCCAGTAATCCAATACTCTCATCCAAAGCCTGGCCAAAATTATTGCTTTTCGATCCCATTCTTCTCTGCACCAAACTAAAATCTTTACTCCCAGATCAAACCTTAAAATCTCAAAAAGCGAGGTACAAGTAAACCAGAATCAACTGATGTAGTCCTAAAACCCTCCAATTCCAGTTGAGAATTAGGGTTTGTCCAAGTCCAATCCCCTAATTTCGAAACCTTTGCATGAAATCCACCTCCTAAGTAGGGGATTTCGCAAGAAACCAACTCACGCAATCTTAAATCCCCTCAATTCCAGTTGAGAACTAGGGTTTTTCGTCGCCCAATTTCGTGGGGTTTTGCATGGAAATCGACCGCGGGTACCCGAATCCATGCGATAACAACGTCGTTGGATTAGTCCCACATCGGATACTCACAAGAAATTGGAGACGAGAGCCGGATATAAAATGAGTAGGAGGGTCAAAATTAAGGGCTTACCCCGTCCTGTCGGGGGTGAGAGGCGACTCGTCAATGATCGTATAGAGACGGCGAGTCGTGCCGACACCCTACTAAACGCGAACACACCTCGTTTAGGGTGCGAGCGCGCTCCGGCTCTTACTTTGAGCTGGGCTCGCCCGCCAATTTTTGGAAGGCCACCACCTTTTGGTTGGCCTACATGCATAACGTCGAAGCCCAAACTTTGAATCATTTAATAAAATGACTAAAGAAAGGGTCCAGCTGTTGTGGTGAATAGAAAGGGCCTTTTGGGAATTACATTCCATTTAATCTCCAATTTTTTGGAATTACATTCCATGTTTTTCTTAATTTAGAGATAAGCTATTTCTGAAGAGATTATTGGAAATGATAAAGATTATAGCTATAATTTATCTGTAAAAGAAGTATTTCAAAATGAAAATATCACTTTATTGGACATTAGATTTTGTCACAAACACATTAAAGCCCTTCTTCGGGAATTGACAATTATTTAGCATTTCATTTCATCATTAATTTCCAATTCAAGTAGCTCAACATACTACATCAAGCTGGTAAGTTTGAAATTAGGACAACTTGTTGCTTTTACCAACAAAAAAAAAAATTTACTGTTTGCACAAAATAAATTTTATTTCCTAAATTTTATTTTAAAATAATTCAAAATTAGAATTTAAATTTAAATTCTGATTTAAAAAATATGAATAAGAATTTATAATTTAATATTTGAACTTAAAATCTAAATTTTAAAATTTCAAGCTTGACATTTGATATTTTAAATTTTAAATTTTAAATTTTAAATTTTAAATTTTAAATTTTAAATCTAAAATCTAAAATCTAAAATCTAAATTTAAATTTTAAATTTAAAAATCTAAAAATTTAAGATTTTAAATCTAAAATTTAAAATTTTAAATTTAAAATATAAATTTGAAAATTTTAAATTTAAAATGTAAATTTTAAAATTTTGAAAATTTTAAAATTTATATTTATATTTTAAATTTAAAATGTAAATTAAAAAATTAAATTTGAATCTTGAAATTCGAATTTTAAAATTTAAAATTTAAAGATTAAAACCTAAAATTTTAATTTTAAAATTTTAAATTTGAAATTTAAAAGTTAATATTTAAATTTAAATTTTAAAATTTTAAAACTAAAAATTTAAAACTTAATCACCTGAGAATCTCATCCCTTCTTTTCCCAACTCGTCCTGTTCTCTTTTTCCGTGATGAGCCAGCAGTGGACTAGCTCGACCACTCCAAGGCTTTGTTTGGTTTGGGTACAAAGGGGGATATCCCCCCCTTGTACCCAAACACTATTGAACAAAGGGGGAACTATTAGGTACAGTAGTTCCAGTACAAACAGAATAAGCTGGAATAACAGTTCTTACCCATTATTTTATAAATTTGTTTTTTACCAAATTACCCCTCCTCCCCTCCTTTCTCTTTTTTCAATACACTCTCATCATCACAAATCCCTCTCTCTCCCCTCTCTCTCTCTTCTTCCCAATACACTCATCATCACAAATTTCTCTCTCCTCTCTCTTTTTTTCTTCTTCCCAATACACTCTCATCATCACAAATCCCTCTCTCTACTCTCTCTTTTTAATTTAATTGGATATTAAATTAAATATTATTTTCAAAATTTTAGAAATTTTATTTTGATTTTGATTTTATCATAATTTCTGTAAGACTTTAAATTTTAAAATTTTATATTCGAAATTTTAACTTTAATTTAAACAAATAAAATGTTAAATTAAATATTATTTTCATAAAATATAATTTGAAATTTAATTTTGATTTTGATTATAATTTTGATTTTGATTTTGATTTTAATTTTATCTTAATTTTTGTAAGGCTTTAATCCATTAATTAAAACGAAGAAAGTAAAAGTTATTATTTGAAAATTAAAAAATTTTATGTTTAAAATTTATAATTTAAAATAATATTATATAATTTTAAATTTTAAAATTTAAATGTTGAAATTTTATATTTAAAATTTTAAATTTAATTTGAGAAAAAAAATATTAAATTAAATATTATTTTTAAAAAATATAATTTGATTATGATTTTGATTTTATCTTAATTTTTTTAAAGCTTTAATTCATTAATTAAAACGAACTAATTAGATTTTAACAACTTTTATCACATATTAAATCTTGAGGGTAAAAAAGTAATTTACACAACTTAACCTCTTTATTCCTCTTATTCCTCATTATCATACCAAATACAAAATCTCTTATCCCTAGAACCATCCCAAACACTTTTTTACCCTTGTTCCGTACTTTATACTTATACCTGGTACTACTAATTCTCACTAATCTCCGAACCAAACGATACCCAACAGTATTAGTGAAGCTTGCAATTGGAGCTTCAGACTAATGTGTTTGGGTAGTTCGTGTTATAGTTGAGGAGTTGGACTAGTATAGTTTCTTTTTTCAGCTGGATTTGTGGTAGATTGGGTATATTTTAGAGGTTTGATGTGAGAATGGAGTTTTGTTGAATTTTGATGGATTAAAGTGGGGGATTTCATCAAAAAATGATGATCTTTTTTTTTTTTTTTTTTTTAATTTTTTTTTTTTTTTTTTTTATGATTTAGAAGTATTGTTATAAAAGTAGAGCATAGAGATGCAACTTTCATGAGAAAAATTACGATTTAGCCTTATAAACACAAGAATAGACAAAACCTAGATGTAGGTTATGTGTGGTATGGAACCTAGAAAAATCTAGGTTGAAAAGAGTGGCAAGAGATTTAGAAAAAAAACAAAGGAAGAAAAGATAGAGTCTCAACATAGAGTCATTAAACTCTAGGTCAGAGTGGCATGATATGAGATCTGGTGTCCTTGGGGCATCTTGAACCCTAGAGTCATGAGCTTAAGGTCTAAAGAGTAAATGGTTAAATAAGAGAACTTGAATATGAAATTGGTATTCTTGGGGCATTTTAGCTACCCTAGAGTTAATAACTTAAGGTAAAAGAAAAAATTAAAGATTATAAAGTTTCCGGAAGCGAATGAGAACCAACGGGAGGATGCGAACATATTTCGACTCCCATGCGAATGAGTGTCAAGATGCCATAAACTCATTTAGGGCAAGATGGAGAGGGTACGCGCATAAGTCAACTCTCCGAAAAAATAGCTCTAAAGGGGCCCATGCAACTGCCGAGTAGGGAGGGTGCGCACATAAGTCGACTCCCTACGAAGCACCTTATATGAAATTAAAATCATAAAATAATTAGAGAGACCGGTGGTGGTCGGCTTAGGTGTAACCCATGGATAGCGGCTTAGAGGTCGAGTTGATACAGTAGCCTAGTGTGGCATGGCCCAAGGCGAAACACTGGTTCTGACAAACCTTTTATCAATCAAGTCCTGCAACTGCGCCTTCAACTCTCTTTGCTCCGCCGGTACCATCCAGTAGGGTACCTTCGAGATTGGTGAGGTTCCAGGAACCACGTCAATCACAAATTCTATCTTCCTGTCCAGCGGCATCATCGTCAACTTTGGTGGAAACACATCCGAAAACTCGCAGACAATGGGGATATCTTCGAATCTCGGTGTCGCCATAGGCACCTTTACCACAGTCGCCAGAAAAGCGACACAACCACAGCTAATCATCTACCTGGACCTTGCTGAAGAAATCCTCGTAGCAAACAACACGCTCTGGCAGCCTCTATACACGAGTTCCTTCTATCTAGGCTCGTGGAAAATCATCGTCCTCTCTCCGCATTCTATTGTTACACAATACCGCGCCAATCAGTCCATACCGAGCACTACATCAAAATCCTAGAGCTGTCACAAAAGGTATGCCAATCAAAATCCTAGAGAATAAATATGCCAATCACCCATCCCGTCCCTTGGGAGAGGTATAAAACTTAATCAGGACTCTCGCTATAAGTCACGACTCTCACGTAGTCATCCTGAGGTCCAACCACAAGCCTAGGGTTTCTAAGTCCACAATGACATACATCCTAGACTCTGATACCACTCTAATCTGTCACGCCCCGTGGTCGAAACTGCGACCCGGGCTCACAAACAGATCCGCCACCCATACAGAATTTTCCGCATAGGCGAAGCGTCCAACCTGCAAAAGGTATCATCTAACAACTAAACAGATATCAGAGATGAAAAAAAACCGTTGTAATAAAATCTGAACCACTATACAAAATACAAGTAAAATCCTCCTATACAACATCCATGAATCTAAAACGGGAGATAAACTAAAATCATAAAATACAACAGTGTACACTAAAACCCACAATCCGGGTTGGTACAAAGGTTCAATGCTCAAAGAAGCAACCAAAATCTGCACTGCTGTAACCCTTAAAATAGAGCTGAGAATATCAATAATGTTACCTGGTCAAACGTGCTCCAAATCCAACAAGAGAGGTTCCATTGTTCCATTGGATTCCTTGCCGAGAGCAGATATAAATCGAGCTAAAGAACTCCAAAATTCATGCACGAATGAAGAAGAAAATCCATAAATACTATGAACTATCCAACAAGTTCAATCTGTACACGAATACAGCAAAGTGTTCCAAAGATGGTAAATAAACCCCAATAAAAACTCGGATACAGGGGGAATCGTACATACCAATGTTGTAGATCTTCGAGTTCTGAAAATTTTCCCACAAAAATCATTCCAAACTCTCATCCTACTGTCCAGAAAAGCCAAAACACTGAGAACTGTACATAATTCCAGGCTGAAACAAATGGTCCCAAAGATGCTTAAAAACTCTGAAAAATTTCATAATTCAAAGGGAGAGTTAAATACCAAAGTTGTAGGCCTACCTCTTGTGAAGACGCGGAACCAAAAATCAGGTCAAAACTCCTACTGGTTAGCTCTGTAGGATTTTTGCACTGAAACGCGATGGGGTTGACCAAAAGTCAGCAACAATGGTGATGCTTGTCTCTTGAAGGAGATGATGGAGATGAAATAGCCTTAACCCTTCTCTTGATGGTGAGGATGCAGTAGAGGAGTGGAGGAAGGCTCTGTAGAAATCCATAAGTTGCAAAGGTCCAAAAGAGAGAGAAGGAGGAGGTAGAAGAGCTTAAATAGAAGAAGAAGAAAGGGGGGGATTTTACTGTTCCAGCCACAGTAACGGGCCTCGCCCAGCTCCTCACGGGGGCCCGCCACGCGGCAACCATCCAGGGCCTCCCGCCATCTCGGGTGGATGGCTGGGATCGAGCCACATGGCTCAATCCCACTCGGCGTGGCATTGCCAATGGCGGCGGGCCACGTGTCCCGCACGGGGACCGTGCGCGCCGCCCGGCACATACGGGCGCGGCGCCACTGCGCAGCCGCCACGTGGAAGTTGTCGACTAGCCAGTGCCTGCCACCTGTCCCCCGCGATGCCTGCTGCGCCCGGTGCACGCCATAGCCGTGGACCAGCCCGCACCCCTTAGAGTCCAGTAAGCCCATAAAAAGCCAATTCCCACTGTTTTCGCGCGCTGAGTCCAATTTTGAAGTCCAAATCCACAAAAATACAACCAAATAGTTGTTTTCGATCTTTTTTCCACGCTGAATCCAAATACGACATCCGTTTTGCGTGAAACCACTTCTATTTTCTAACGAGGGCATCTGACGGTATTCTTGATCCATTATACGCGCCGAGTCCATTTTCTTGGGTCTGATTTGCGCGCAACCAACTCTAACAAATAAAAATGACATCCAGGAGCCACTAATCACGCTGCGGATTATCTACGGAGATCCAGGTCATCACAGTGGGTTTGCCTAGATCTCAAGCGGGCCACGACGCGATATGGGTGGTGGTGGATCGATTGACTAAAGCGGCCCATTTCTTGCTAGTCCACACCACGTGGTCGAGGGACAACTTGGCGGAGTTGTACATCAACGAGATTATGCGCCTTCATGGAGTGCTCGTGCCTATTGTGTCGGATCGAGATCCTCGATTCATTTCATAGTTTTGGAAGAGCTTCCACGAGACCCTTGGAACACGCCTGGATTTCTCTACAGCTTATCATCAACAGAGTGATGGACAATCTGAGAGGACCAATCAAATCCTCAAGGATATGCTTAGGGCATGTGTTCAGGATTACGGTGCAGGGTGGCAACGGTATTTGCCTATGGCCGAATTTGCCTACAACAACAGTTACCAAGTCAGTATCGGGATAGCGCCTTTCGAGGCGTTGTATGGCAGGAAGTGCCGATCTCCGTTGCATTGGAGTGAAGTCGGCGAAAGGTCAACTTTGGGCCCCGATGTTTTTCAGGAGACAGAGGAGAAAGTGCAAATTGCGCGTCAACGTTTAGTGACGGCACAAAGCCAGCAAAAGAGTTATGCCGACAAAAGGCGGCGCGATTTGGAATTCAATGTGGGAGATCAAGTGTTCTTAAAGGCGTCACCTACAAAGGGCGTGGTGCGATTTGGAATGCGGGGAAAGCTAAATCATCATTTTCTAGGCCCGTATGAAGTATTGGAACGAGTTGGCCCGGTGGCGTAGAGTGTCATTGCCTCCAGATTTGGCGGGAATACACGATGTGTTCCATGTGTCACAACTTCGCTAGTACGTCCATGATCCAAATCATGTGATCAATTACCCGCCGCTCAATTTACGGGAAGACATGAGCTGTGACGAGTTCCCGTATAAGATTATCGACCGGCAAGAAAGAAAGCTAAGGAATCGTACCATACCTTATGTGAAAGTGCTTTGGACGAGGCACAGCGAACGAGAGGCTACATGGGAGCCTGAGGCGATGATGCGGGAGCACAACCCTCGCCTATTTGAGGAACAAGCATCGAGGTATGTGAATTTTAGTTTTGCGGACGAAAGTTCTAAAAAGAGGGAGGAATATAGTGCACCGACTCCGCGAAATAGCGAAGTGCGACGAAAATACTTGTAACACATTTAAAATATAATTACAAGTGAGTTTGAAGTGTTTCGAATCGATGCAAAGGTCATCGAGTCGAAAAGTGAGTTGGAGTTGAGAATTGGAAGCTTCAAGTTGTGAAGCTTGAGTGTTAACATGGTGTTTTAGAGCTCTCTTTTGGAGAGTTAAATAAGGTGGAAAAGTTCAAGAAAACAAAAATTAAGTTGCTCACTTGTCGGGGAGGGAATCGAAGAAGAAAATGCTCATTTTACATCTTCCCTGTTGGTGAGAAGAAGTGGAGAAAAGCCCAAGTCCATTGCCCTCGGGTTAGGCAAATCTGGAGCAAAGGGGGACGTGGGTTCCGGTACCAAGCATTTGGTACCAGAACCCTATACAAATTTTTAGGAAAGAAATTTGTATAGGGTACCGGTACCAAGTCTGGGGTACCGGTACCCAGACTCCCTGGGAGCTGCGGCAGGGTAGAAATTACCCTCTTTAGTGAGGGGCGGTGTGGTAATTTCACCACACCTGCTCTCTCTCAACTACTCCCTTACTACAGCATGCACCCCACTCTCTCTCCTCCCATTTGAAACAGCACACCAACCCGCCTCCTCTTGTTCTCTGTTTCATAAGAGAAAGCAAGGAAAGAAAGAAGGAAAGAAAAGAAAGAAGAGAGAGAGAGTTGTAGCAAGCAGCAGCAACAGCAAGGTGGCTGTGGCTTCTTGAGCACCTAGGAGCCTTGAAGATTTCGAAGAGAGCATTTGGGAGTCCTCCAAAGTGCACTCCAACTTCTCTTCATCCTTCCCTCTTGATCAAGAACATTAAGAGGTAAGATTTAAATTCTAGGGTTCCATTCTTGAATCTTTTTTTGGATTCAAAGGAGATAGAAACCATCTTTTATAAGGTTTTCACTACTTATAGGTTTTCCTTGTGAACCTATTGAAGAGTATCTTGGAGTCTTCCAGGTGAACCTAAACTTCCATCTTCATCCTTTTTTGGTCCAAGAACACACTCAAAAGAGGGGAGTAAAACTAAGAGTTTTATTTTTAAGATCTCTTTTGGATTCAAAGAGAATGAAAAGCATTTTATATAAAATGATCTCTACTTATAGGTTTTCCTTGTGGATCTAAAAGAGAATATTTCGGAGCATTCCAAAGTGGATTCCAACTCTCCTTTTTATCTCTTTTACTCAAGTAAAACCCTAACAAGAGGTAAGCAAAGATTTTAGAGTTTCTCTCTTTGCAATTTTTATGGGATTAGAATATGAATGAGATGATTCCTTAATGGTTTCCATTTCATTTTAGGAGATTCTTGGGGACCAAGAGATCAAATTTAATCCTCTTTCAAGAACAAAGGGAACAACTAAATTTTCTTGCAAAAAAAAAAAATCACAAAGGTGGGAGATTCTATTCGAAAAAGAGTGATCTCTCCTCTTTTCCCTTGCTTTCATGACTAGAAGCATGATTTTAGATAATTTAGGGCTTATGTCAAGTAGAGAACACAAGAGAGTTATCTTGAGTTCAAGATTATTTCAAATGACCTATTGTATGTATATAGGTTAAAGTTCCTATGTCATAATAATTCTTGAGCATGATGTATGAAAGTATATCTTACATATAAGATGCAAGTTTATGCTATTAATGGTTAAGAGCTCTATGTTATGGATTTAAATGGAACAATGTGCATGAAAAGAAAACTAGTAGAAACCTAGTGTACAACTTGGAACGAGTGGGGCATTAACTATAGGTTTCACTTGTGGCATGTGTTTAAGAAGTTAGACAAAGGTTATGACATAGGGTTTAGTTTAACCTAGAGTTAAAACTCTAAAATAAGTGTACGTTAAGTTGATGTTAAAGAGTAGAGCAAAAGTAAACCCTAGAGTGTTCTTAGGGTATGTTTGGGGCAAAATAACACTCACTTTAACTTTAACATAAGACATTGTGTAAATGTTTAAAGTCCAAGGGACTTTCTTGCTACCCTCGAGGTATGGACCTAGGGTAAGGGTTAAAAAAAACAAAAGATTGCCAAAGAGCAAATAAGCTAAATGCTTGAAAGAGAAGAAAATGCATAAAGTGCAAAGTGACTAAGTGCAAAAGCAATGAAAGGAAAAATGTAAACGCACCAATGCAGGGTGACTATGAGTTGGAGAGTAAGAGCAAGGTCCATCTCCCGGGCAGTGACCCATATAATCTAGTCCTCCCTTGGGCGGGGTAGCACATGCGTGTGCTATCGGCAACCATGGAAAAATCTCGTTTTATGGTAGCATGACTACCGGGCACGGGCCCGTTCGGCGAGGTTTTCCAATGGGTTAGCAACTTGAATTAAAGCATGAAAATTACATGAACAAGTAGGTTAGTAGGTTGGACTAGTGTGGCACCCATAGTGGCGATAAGAGTCGTGTCATGGCAAGTAGTAAATATTTGTGAGCTTGCTAGTTAGTAATTTATAGTTTTCAATATTATGTCAATATCTATTATCTTGCTTCCATTGGACCAAGTGGTGTAGAACATTCTCTCTAGGTAATTGAATACATTGGGAACTTTAAGTAGTTCCACACCCTTGGGAGACATCATTACAGGATCATGTATATTGGGCGAGGCGCACGACAGGGGTAAGGGCCTGGCAGCTTAGCTACCTAGAAGTCTAGAGTCGCCAGTTTATTTCGGGTTTTTATTTTGAGTGAAACATGTATGTGAGGAGAAAAATATTGTAAACTTTAAAGTTTAAGCTTTCATTTTGTAGTTCTTAAAGGAAAGATGTAATTTCTTAAATCTTAAAGCTTTCATTACATAGTTATCAAAAGAGAGTTGTAATTCAATTTAAGCTAAATGTTTCACTCATATGTTTTACTTTCATCCTTCTAAACTTGTTGTTTGAATGTATGAAAGTTTTAATTACATAGTTTAGTACTCTGATTGTTACTTTTTTGCTCACACTAAACTGTGTTGAATTGGTTCAACCGTTCCTTTCGGGTATAGAAAGGTCATGCCCGATTGGCGGGTCTGTTGGCGTGCCCGAACCGACCAAATTGGCGGCCTCGGAGCGTGACAATATCCGATTGGCACGTTTATTGGCATGCCCGAACTATCCAAATTGACGATCTCGGGGCGTGACAGGTACTCAATATTGCGAAACCTAAAATTGCATAGTTACAATTTTCAAGAGTTGGAGGGGTTATTTGGCATATTGTAGCAGACTGTATATACTCTTTTCTTCTCCCTTCTCTTTCATGGAAAAATGCAGCAACAAAAGGAGAGACGAGTTCATCCCCATTTCTTCATCTTTCTCCTTTTTTCTCTATTTTTACTCCATTTTTTTCATCTTCTTCCTTCTTCCTTTTCCATAGGACTAGGAGCACATTGAGCTAAGTGTGGAGCAGGAGTCTTGAAAGGAGAGTTGTTTGAAGTTTTCAATCCTCAACCCTTATACTTGAGCTTGGTTCGTGAGCTAGGATCAAAATTAGTAACCTCTCTAGACTTCTATTTAGTGAAAATTAAGAGTAATTGGTAGAATTTTTAGTTTTTGAAAAATTATGGTTTATTTCGAAAATTTTCAAATGAGAACTTTTAAAATGAAATTGATATGTTTACAGCACTCATGTAGTGTAGTGCACTGAACATTTACAAAATAGCAGAATTCTAGTCAAAAGTGGCTTAGAGAGCCATTTGAATAGTTTCACGAGGTTTAGAAGCTATTCGAGTATTTTTCGCGCAAACTTGGCGCAAAAATGGACTTCAGAGAGTGAAATTTGCTAGAGTTGTAGATTTTGTATTGAGTACCAATATTCAAAACGAGTACCGAACCGAAACTCTGTTGCGAGAAGAAGAAACCCACGTTCAGATTTTGTGGAATTGGAGTTTGTTACCGGCACTAATATTTGGAAAAATCCTACGTACCTGTACTAATGTTGCGGCATATCGATATTTAGTAGAAAACTGAGAAGTCTAGCGTTCAGGTTCTGTAAACCTAGCTGGGGAATATCGAAACAACAGCCCGTGTATCGGCACTCAAGTTTGAGTACCGATACTCAGCACTACGAAATGCAGATTTTGATTAGGTGTGATTGTGAATGTTTGGGAGACTTATTGGTATTTTGTTACAACCCATTGTAAAGGGACCAATAGCCCCATACCCCTTCACTTGAGAAAACATTCTCTCCTCTCCCTCTCTAGAAATCTCTCTCCAAATGGTGAAAAATTGAAGACATCGTGTGCTTGGAAGAGGCTTGGAGTATAGCCTTCTTCATGGAGCAAGGAGAAACTCGGAGAAGCTAGGGCAAAGGTGAGTTTTTGGAGTTTAAGGTTAGAATTTTGAATTTGAACCTTGCAAATGAATTTTTATCAAACCCTAAGCTATCTAGATTATAAAATGTAGATATTAGCAATTGAAATCAAATTTTGCTCTAGTTTTTTAAAAACTCTAGGTAAGATGAGGGTTTTTAAATTTTGAGGGTTTAAAAATAGACTAAATTACAGAAAATTCTCCTGTAAAATTTTACTTTTTCACTTTGCCCCCTCCCCCACTTTTAAAAATCTATACTTTCCCCCCTCCTAATTACGGAATTATGCATTTACCTCTATGTCGTCATCGTTTCGTAAGTGGTTGATGGGTTGATGCTATTGATGAACAAGTCTCAGCTCCAATGACTGCATCAAATGTGGTCATAGAATCACAGGATCACTTACGAAATGATGACGGCAGAAGATAAGTGCATAATTTCGTAATTAGGAGGGGACAAAGTGTAAGATTTTAAAAGTCATGGAGGAAAATAAAAAAGTAGAATTTTACAGGAAGGTATTATGTAATTTAGCCTTAAAAATGTTTTGACCGTTTGAAAACCTAATTTAAGATAAAAGGAATACGGGGACAACTTTATTTTGGAGAACGAAAGGATTCTAGTGACCAATTTTGAGTAACGAACCAAATTTAGGCATTCTTAGGAGAACAAGCTCGAAGGAGAGCAAATAGCCAACAGAGCCTAATTGCAAATAACTACAAGTAATTAGGATTACTTTAAGGTGGATTGTACTCAACGGAAGTGAATAGGTCACTTTCATATCTAGGATGTTAAATTGCATTAAGGTTATGCATGTGGAAAAGTGGCATAATTGATAAAATGACATGTATGAATATATTTTCCTTTAGATAAATTGCTACTACAACTAGACAAATGTATTCCTAGGTGTGAATAACTAGGATGATGCCATTTACACTCTCTGGCATCGTTTGTTTCGGGACTAGAACCGAGAATAAGGAATTTATCCTCCTTATTCTACCAAACGCACCAAGAATTATTCGGTACAGTAGTTCTAGTACAAGCAGAATAAGCTGGAACAACAGTTCTTATCTATTATTTTATAATTTTTTTTTATTATTAAACTATCCCTCCTCCCCTTCTTTCTCTCTTTCCAATACACTCTCATCATCACAAATTCCTCTCTCTCATTTCTCTTTTTTCCTTCCCAATGCACTTTCATCATCACAAATCCCTCTCTCTCCTCTCTCTCTTTTCCTTCCCAATACTCTCATCATCACAACCTCTTTATTCTTCTTATTTCTTATTCTCATACTAAACACAAAATCTCTTATCTCTGGAACCGAACCAAACGCTTTTTCGCACTTATTCCGTACTTTATACCTATCCCCAGAATAGCTAGTTCTGATTATTCCGTTACCAAACGATACCTCTAGGAATATTAGTGGATGAACTTGCATGTTTACTAAACCTAGTGGCATTTGACATAGATTGGATAACATAGTGATAGAATGACCATTTGGACATGAATGATAATAAAACTTGGGTTGACAATGTAGGGTGAAATATATGTTCCCTCGATGAGACGATGAAAGCGGCAATTTCACTACCCATGGACGTGGGAAAAAGTGGGGGCAGCAATTCTATTTCCCGATGCAGAATGAACGCGGCTATTCTGCAACTTGTGAACTACTAGCTAAATGGTACAACAATTCTACTACCTAATGCCAAGATAAAAGTGACGATTCTACAAATGATTGACTCGAGATCGAGCCGGATGACATGAATAGAATAATAAAATAATAGGTAAAAATGAAATCACTTACATATATAGATTTCATTATCATGAATAGAGGCATAAATATAAGTACTTTATGCATATGGAAGATACTTATATACTCAGTTGATTTCTTGTTATCCATTTGTACATGCTTATATTGCCTCTTTGAACTTAGTAAGTTGAGCTCTTTCCTTAGATGGAGGTACCCATTGAAAATTATATTTATAATTGTCAAACCCTATATTTTTCAAGTCCATCCACAAATATCACGGTCATGCAAGGAAAGAACGTACGGTAGTAGATAGCATCATTCCATTTTGATGATTGAATTAAATGTACCGTGAGACAATGTATAACTAAAGGGCAAAGGAAAAAAAAATGTAAATAATATTTTGGGCTGTATTTGGAAACCAAATCGTAAATGTAAAAAGAAAAAAAATGGCAACGTGTATTAGCTTAGTTGCTTTATGTTTATAGTATTCTCCTTATACAATCCTAATATGTATTCTATTCCTATTTGAAATGTGTGAATTTTACATGTTGTGACACCTTTGAATGGACCGAAAAAATTCTATCTG
This sequence comes from Tillandsia leiboldiana, assembly GCA_029204045.2. Taxonomy (NCBI): domain Eukaryota; kingdom Viridiplantae; phylum Streptophyta; class Magnoliopsida; order Poales; family Bromeliaceae; genus Tillandsia; species Tillandsia leiboldiana. The sequence continues at coordinate 37,980,648 of CM055063.1, read as the reverse complement.
TTTGGCGGGTCTATGCACGTGCCCAATGAAGTTTCCGTTGCGTGCTCGGGACGTGACATGTAGGTTGAAATTTAAACCCCATCACCTTGATTTGGTGGATTGGTAAGGCAGCTGCAATCCCAATTATGCCAAGGCAGCAGCAAACCCAGATGCGGCCAGCATACTAACCAAAATCTGAAACAAGAACAAACAAAAAATAAATAAACAAAATAGGCACTATTCTAAAAATAATTTCCCTTTTCATAGAATGTTAGAAGATATATAAGGCGTGTACATGACATCACATAAAATAGAAATAAGAAAGCTCTACCGAAATGGGCGACAACTATCACACAGAACCAACTGTCTGTCAGCGCCGCCATGTAGAGCAATTGGAACCCGAGGAAGACCGCACAGATCTCTTCACGAACAGGTGCTCCAAAAGTTGGGATGCTGAGGGTCGATCATCTGGATTTACTTTGACACATTGGCTAATGAAATCACGGGCATCTGTCGATAGTAAGTTTGGTATAGGAGGTTGCTCTCCCCGACCAATCTTGAATAAAGCTTGTGTCTGCAAATAAAAGAAAATACATGAACAGTTAAGCATTGCACTACACTAAAGTATCCCTTTTGAAATATTATATGCTGACGATGCCACGATGCCGGGTGGGTCGCAACTTATAATTTAACACGGGACAAGTTATCAGCAATTTGTATAAATCAGTTTGTCAAGTTAAAAAATAGCTTCCAATGCATTTTCAAGTACTTGAACAGCTGTAGTGGAAACTGGTGTCTGAGTGTCTTGTAGTTCCTTTCTTTGATCTTTTACTATCATGCACCACAGCTTCTCTAGTAATATAAATGTATTATGGCAGATATCCTCTATTGCGTAGAGATGTGGGACATCAAACACAGGACACAGACTGACTCAACGTAGCAACATGACAAGTCCAAGAAACTAATGTTTCCTTAAAATTTTCGCCTATATGTAAAGCGTTACTTCGCCAAAATAATGTAATCAGTATTTGATATGTCCTATGCAATTATTGTACAAAAAAATAAAGATCCAAATCTTTGTCTGTCATGAATTACAAAAAAGAATCTCAACTATAGCAGGTCAGCAATAACTGTAATGAGGAAAATATACTAGTTAGCACAATTTTTGGGCGAGCGCACAACGGACGCATGTCAAAGACTGACCATGGATCTCGACCTCATGCCTGAATGTTTGCAGAAGGATTGAACTGAGAATGGGCCGATACTGTTTGTGCAGCAGGGCTCAGTTACAGACTGGGCATGGTAATTACAGTCGGTAAATCCAGACTCAGAGAGACAGTTATAGTAACTGACCTGAGATTTATGCTCTTTGCATTACCAAGAGGCTGATTTGCAATTTACACCGAAGAACATTTATGGCGTTTGCTCAATGATCGCACGATTTGTCCACAATAGGAGAGTCAATAAAAAAATTCAAAAGAAGAGTGCAGAAGTTGCAACGGCGCTAACAATCTGGCTATCACAGCTGGATTTATGGGGAGGCTACAGCTAGCACGCAACTTTATAATATCAGAAACTACAATGCAGCAAAGGATCTCTCCTCACCACCCAAACTTACCAGAGTCCAAGAGTAGCTGTAACTTAAAAGCTAAGAGTTCGTAACATAAAAATCTTGTGCCTTCTGATTCTGACTCTCTAACGTGCTAGATGGTTTTACACAATCTGTTTGATAGTTTAACACTTAGAAAAGGAAAGGAGGGGCATTCCTTGTTTCGTTAATGACCCGATAACTAAGTTAACTCCCTGCGAAGTTAAAATGTAAGCAATAGTTAAATGTTTAATATTACTGACCCACTCCAGGTTAGGATATGGAAGCTGACATGTCAGCATCTCCAAAACAGTGCAACCTAAGCTCCATATATCCGCTGCAGGCCCATATGTCCTTCTAGGATTGACAACCTGAAAATGATAATGTTTAGTTAGAAAGAGATTAAACAGTTGTGCCTAAATAATATGTCAAGACACCTTAAATTATTGCATGTGCAATAAATATAAAGGAAATATGTAAAAAGAATAAGCAACAAAACAAACATTTAACTATTTTGTTTCCCTGCTAAGAATGATACGTGAGGACACGAAAACAATGCCAATGCAACTTAGAAAAGTATAATTATTGTCCCAATTTAACTTAAAACAACCATTTAACTGAAAAACTTGAAATCAGGACTGAAGATAATAAAATTTGAATTTGAAACAATGCAACAAATTTGCAAAATAACAGATGAAAGCATGCTTGCTGATTTCCTTTATTCAATTGTTTCAATTATACTAACAAGAATGACGAAACAAACTTTTTCGTGCGAGTCAAAACGTAAGTGATGGTTCTACTATATAACAGGTGGTTCTTTTAACAATCACAAATTAGGCTGAATATGACAACCCATATTAGATTTTGTATAGCACTGAAAAGATACTTAAAATGGAAATTTAAAGTTTCAAATTACTGCCTACGATCTCATTAAATTGTCGTAAACTAACAGGCATTTATGTCACAGAGAAACCTGGAAAAAGAATGGTTGCCAGGTTAAAGATGTGATTTTATTAGACTAAACAAGCTTATTGAATACTTCACATTTGAGCTGTATTCATAATTGAGACCTTACTGAAGTTTTGAGTTACCAGCCTACTTTCCTAAAGGGCATTGACTACTTTGAGGGAATACATTTAAGCAGGAAAATTAGTCCAGTTTACCGGTTTATGTAGTGGATCTGCATACACTAAGGATTGCCCGCGCCGCCCCATGCCGACCTTGCCGTATTGTGCTAAGGCCATGCTAACACCTTATCAACAAAATGTTTTTCTTGTTTGAATTTTTCAGTGCATTTTGAAAAAAAATTTGAGAATAAAAATTTTTAGAAAGGATTTTCTATACTTGAAATACGTAGATCTTGTAAATCTACTGACAGTTTGAACAATTAATGAGTTCCATTGTACAATGAAACCAACTTTTCATGAGAAAATACAACTAAGATGATTTCTTTCAATTTTCTTTCATCATTATAGATCTAGTGAATTTACGGATGGTAGTGGTTTTCTAGGAAGTTTTGCCCACCAATGACTAAAGTTTTCATGCATATACTTACATCCTATATATAAAATAATTATTTTTAGTTATTAAGACTCAATTCTTAAAATTGTCTGAGATATAACACTTCTGCCATTTTTCATGAAAATTTCATAAAAATACTCGTGTCAATGTGTGCCACGATGCTAGTGGTGTGCCACTAGCACGAGGGTAAGTGCCACTGTGTCGTGAGTGGCACAGCAATCCTTGCATACACAGGTATGGTTATGCTGGAATCATCAAGATCCAAATTGCATTTCAGTGCAACCAACATAAAAATGGATCAGGTCAGACAACGGTACTAAATTTTTTTTTAAAAAAACAATGCATAAACAATCTACTAAATTTATAGTCATAAACAAGTTCAATTAAGTCAAACTACTAAGTCATAACTAGGAACTGGAAATGAAAATATCCTAGGGGTACAAGTCTATACCAAGTGAAACTTTGTAGTTCATACAAATATCTAAATAAATAGTGACTGACATATCTTGCTGAGTTAGGAGCAAGTAAACACTTGAGCAATATAGTCTACACTCTATAGGAAACCAATCATGTTCTATAAAGTGTTCAAATTTACAGTATGTTTCCACAATGTAATACCCCAGACTAGATAATTATTTGTTTGGGGCCAATTTTTTTAAAAAAATTGAACCTTTTTGTAATTTCTAATAGTAGAGCTTGGCAGCATTTTGTGCAAATTTAACCCTAATTAGCCTCCCTACCTCCCTCCCTCCCTCCCTCCCTCCCTCCCTCCCTCTCTCTCTCTCTCCCTCTCTCTCTCTCTCTCTCTCTCTCTCTCTCTCTCTCTCTCTCTCTCTCTCTCTCTCTCTCTCTCCTGTACGGAGATCCTATCGATCTCTCCCTCTCGTGATCCCTCGTCTGCACGGACACGCGCCACGTCCCTCCCTGCGTCCGTGCTCTCTCTTCTCCCTCTCACTCGAGCGTGCATCGTCCTTGGTCGCCGCCGCACTCCTCGATCATCGACAGCATTGTTCAATTCATCATCGACGTCGTTTGGTTCATTGTCGACGGCACTTCGCTCGCCGTTGTTTTCTTCATCGTCTTTGAAAGGCTTCTGGAGTTTAACTCTATACATTTTTGGCTAAATAGCTTATAAGCTATCTTTTCGAAGTAAGCAACTTAACACCTATTAGTTTATTTTTGGTAAAATTATAAAAATATGTTACGGCAAAATTTTTTCTTTTTGTATAGTTTTTTAAAATAAGAGTTACGTGTGCTTAAATTGATTACAAACCGCTGAATGAAAAAGATTTCTAAAAAGTTTTGATTTGACTGTTGTACAATATTAGAAAATATGCGCTTTAGAAATTGTGTTTATTTGATAAAAAATCAGTAGTTAATTGTTTGTTTCCTTTTAAATTGTTGACTGGTAAACAATTTTGAAGTCGTGATGTCTCTTGATATATTATTGTAATGATGTTGGCCATGTCAACATGAATTTTGTGATAGAATCTAGCTTCGATTTTGTGATGCACCTCCGAGTGTAATTTTATGACGCTCCTTTAGGTGAAATTTTGTGACACACTGACACCGTCCTTGGAATTGATGGATGAAGCCATTACTCACTTAATAAATGCTATTTTTGAAATAAGTATGTCATTTAGTTTTTCTATAAATTATGTTTTCGTTTTTCTATAAAATTAATGTCTTTTAGTATTCCTAAAAATGTCTTTTAGTATTTCTAAAGTGTCTTTTAGATTTTCTATAAAATTAATGAGTGAGTTAATGTATAGGAAAGTTGAAAGATCTTTTGAGAGGCTATATATATATGTAATAATTTATGATGAAAAAAACAAGTTGAGTTGAATTTTCTACTTTTATTTGAGAAGAAGGATTTCTTCTTATTTTACTCCTATCTCCTAGATGGATTTTCTGTGAGAGAAGAGTGTTACTTGATCGCTGCAGTTGGTGGAGTCCTTGCGGTGGCAAGTGTTACTCGACCATTGCGTTGGTGGATTCCGCGTAGTGGTGAGTGTGCTCGAGTTCGACGTGGTGGATTCTACGACGGGCCGAGTGTTTATCGGTTCGTTTTTGTCCTATCCCCGCACCTTCTAAGTTCCGGTGTCAGATTGGTATCAGAGCCAGGTTCAAGAAGGCTAACAACCATAGGCGTGTGGTCCACGCGTGGAGGATGCCCCAACGCGTGAGCGTGATTTGCAGGATGTTGAGAGGGAAGATGACTTGCGGAGACAAGTGCGACTTCTTGAAGAGCGACTTGTTCGCTTCGAAGCTTTGGAACACGACAATTCTCGTCATGGTTCAGAGCAAGAAGACGAGGAGAATATCAACCATTTTCATAACGCTTGTAGACAGGCGCCTAGTGAGGAAGGTTCTCTACATCGACAACCTCGGAGGAACCAAGAGTTCCGCCGGAACCTCGGCATCAAAGTAAATATCCCTGAGTTTGAAGAAAGGATGCAACACGATGAGTTCATTGATTGGCTTCATACGGTGGAGCGGGTCTTTAAATATGAAGATGTACCCGAGCACTACAAAGTAAAGCTTGTGGCCATAAAGCTTAAAAAGCATGCATCTATTTGGTGGGAGCAACTCAAAGTTCAACGAGCTCGCGAAGGAAAATAAAAAATACAAACTTGGGAGAAAATGAAGAAAGAATTCAAGAAGTTTTTACCAGAACACTATATGCAAGATGCTTTTCTCAAGTTTCACCGCCTGAAACAAAAAATCGCTCCGTCGAGGAGGACTCGGAGGAGTTTGATCATCTTATGATGCGATGCGACATTTATGAACTGGAAGAGCAAACCATCGCTCGTTACCTTGGTGGGCTTCGTCGTGAGATTTTCAACATCGTCGACCTTCAACCTTATTGGACATACAATGACGTCTACAAGCTTGCGATTAAGGCGGAGAGGCAACTCAAGCCAAAGGATGAACGTCGCCCATCTAGTGCTAGTAGTACTCGACCTGTAGGCCGTGAGAACACTTATAACTGGAGGAGTGCTTCTCAAGCTTCTAAGGCCATATCTCAAAAGTCCTACCCAAAGCAAGAGGCGGTGGCTACTTCCAGTCGTCCTAGTTCTTCCAACTCCAACCCGCGGCAATGCTATAAATGTCAAGGCCTCGGACATATTGCCTCTGAATGTCCGAATAGAAGAATTGTTACTCTCTTGGAGGAGACACCTGATGTAGAGGAAGGTCTCGAAACTACTTCACTTATGTATGATGAAGAGGTGAAAGAGGAAGATGAAGTCACCTATGGCGACGGAGGTGAGGCTCTTGTCATTCGACGAGCTTTAAGTGCTACACCCGTTGAGAGTGATGATTGGCTTCGCAACAATATTTTTCACACACGGTGCACTTCTCAAGGCAAGGTATGCAATGTTATTATAGATGGGGGTAGTTGTGAAAATGTGATTTCTACTACTATGGTAGAGAAGTTACAACTTCGTGTAGAGAAACATCCCCAGCCATATAAACTCTCATGGCTTAAGAAAGGAAATGATGTGAAAGTAGAGAAAAGGTGTTTGGTTGGCTTTTCAATTGGTAAAAATTATAAGGATGAGGTGTGGTGTGATGTCATCCCCATGGATGCATGTCACTTACTTCTTGGATTTCCTTGGCAATATGATAGGAAGGTCATGCATGATGGTTTTAAGAACACTTATACATTTACCAAGGATGGGATTAAAATCACACTAGGTCCTTTCAACCCTGAGCATTTATCCAAACTTTCTACAATAGAGGATAAAAGCTTGTACTCTAAGGCTGTGTTTGGTAATGGGATAAGAGAGAATTAGCTATTTCAGAAATAAGTATAAAATACGGAACTAGTGTAAAAAAACGGTTCCCCCTCTCCAACCATGTCCAGCTATTTTTTTTTTTAAAAAAAAATATTTTAAAATTTTAAATTTTAAAATATTTAAATTTATAAAATTTTAAATTTTTTATTTTTAAAAATGTATAAAATTTCAAATTGACATAACCCCTTATCCCCTTATCCCCCACCCATTCTTGTTTGGATTAATTTGGGGATAAGGAGTTATCCCCCAAGTTAACTCAATACCAAACGGGTCCTAAGTCACTATTTCTTGAGGAACTGTCAAAATCTAGTGAGGCATATACTTTACTTCTTGTGGAGGAAAATAAAATGAAAAATAAAATACCTCCTATTATCCTACCTCTTATTCATGAGTTCAAAGATGTGATTCCGGAGGAGATTCCACTTGGTCTTCCACCTATGCGGGAGATCCAACATTACATTGACCTAGTGCCAGGCGCCACTATACCCAATAAGGCAGCCTATTGAATGAATCCAAAGGAAAATGAGAAACTACAACGACAAGTTGAAGAGCTTATTCGCAAAGACTTGGTGCGAGAGAGTATGAACCCGTGCGCAGTGCCGGCGTTATTGGTTCTAAAGAAAAATGGCTCTTGGCGCATGTGTGTGGATAGTAGAGCGGATCAACAAAATCACTATTAAGTACCGCTTTCCTATTCCTCGACTCAATGATCTTCTTGACCAACTTCATGGTGCCTCGGTTTTCTCCAAAGTTGATCTAAGGAGTGGCTACCATCAAATCCGTATGCGCCTTGGTGATGAATGGAAAACAACGTTCAAGACACGTGATGGTCTCTACGAGTGGATGGTCATGCCATTCGGCCTCTCAAATGCTCTAAGCACTTTTTATGCGGCTTATGAACCATGTATTCAAACCCTTTATTGGCAAGTTTCTTGTTGTTTATTTTGATGATATTTTGATCTACAGTAACAACATTAAGGAGCATATAGCGCATCTTCGACAAGTATTCCAAATTCTACGAGAGCAAAAGCTATTCGCCAATTTAAATAAATGCGAATTTGTGATAAATAGCTTAATTTTTTTGGGCTATGTTGTCTCGGCCGAAGGTATCAAGATGGATCCAGCAAAGGTTGAGGCCATTGTTACGTGGCCCGAACCTACTTCACTTCATGACATTCGAAGCTTTCATGGCCTTGCTTCTTTCTACCGGTGTTTCATCAAAGGCTTTAGCACCATCATCACCCCTATCACTGATTGCTTGAAAGGAGGATCTTTCAAATGGACGGATAATGCAAAGAAGAGTTTTGAACTTCTCAAAACAAAGATGATAGAAGCTCCTCTTCTCACGCTCCCTGACTTCAACAAAGTGTTTGAGATAGAGTGCGACGCCTCAAATGTTGGAATCGGCGCAGTTCTTAGCCAAGAAGGTAAACCTCTCGCCTTCTTTAGTGAAAAGTTGAATAATTCTCGACAAAATTATTCTACTTATGAAAAGAGTTTTATGCTATTGTTCGAGCTTTGGAGCATTGGCGCCACTATTTTATTTCTAAAGAGTTTGTTCTATTCTCCGATCATGAGGCCTTAAAGTATATTCATGACCAGCACAAACTCAACTGGAGGCATGCTAAATGGGTAGAGTTTTTACAGGCTTACACTTTTCATATTAAACATAACGTAAGCAAAATAAGGTGGCAAATGCTTTGAGTCGAAGATATGCTTTACTTTCAACCATGCAAGTGCAAGTTTTAGGCTTTGAGGTGCTCAAGGAGCTTTATGAGGATGATTCATATTTTGGCCAAGTGTGGAAAGAGTGTTCTAATGGGTCCTACAGCAACTTTATTCTCCACGATGGCTATCTTTTCAAAGGCAACCTTCTATGTATTTCTCAATGTTCCCTACGTCATTTTATTATAAAGGAAGCTCACGAAAGAGGACTTAGTGGCCACTTTGGGAGAGACAAAACAGTAGTTCTATTACACGAGCATTTTTATTGGCCACACTTATATAAAGATGTTTCTAACTATATTGCAAGGTGCAGAACGTGTCATATTGCTAAGAGCCAAGTTCAAAATACCGGTCTCTACACTCCGTTGCCGGTTCCAAAATGCACCCTAGGAGGATGTGAGAATTAGAAGCAATCATGTTAGGATTACTGCGTTTGGTTCATCCAGTTTGGTTCGAAAGTATTACCGAGCGCCAGGAGGGGGGGGGGGATAATCTCGTATTACTGATGGTGGGTTATCTTGCATGTTATGTAAAATTACAAGCTTACCACTCCAACCTCCAAAACCCTTTCAATACGTCATTTTTAAAATTTTGAATTATCAAATTTTAAAATTTCAATTTAGGTTTTAATTTTCAAATTTTAAATTTCAAAATTCAAATATAAATTTTAAATTTTAAAAATTCAATTTAGATTGTAAATTTTAAAATTTAAATTTATACTTATATTTTAATTTTAAAATTTTAAAATTTCAAATTTATATTTTAAATTAAAATATTGAATTATATATATATATATATATATATATATATATATATATATATATATATATATATATATATATATATATATATATATATATATATATATATATATATATTGAGAGAAAGGTAGCATGCTACCCGCTTCGTTTAGTTTTGAAATAAACTTAGCTGAAAATGTGAAGCAATTAGGCTTCGAACTCGGGTCTCAGGTATCAACCACCAAACCCTTTGCCACTTGCGCTAGGGACGGTTGAATTTTATATTTTTGTTTAGATTTTAAATTTAAATTTTCAAATTTTAAATTTAAATTCAAATTTTAAATTCAAGTGCAAATTCTATTAAAGTTATCATTTATAAAAAATAATATTAAATTTGACCACAAGGGTAATTTTGAAATAGACTACACTTTATTGTAAGGATTACTAAATTTTATAAAATGAACCAAACATAATAATTTTATATACACTATAATCCAACATTACATTACTTCACTAAACCAAATGCGGTAATGTAGGATCAGTAGTAATTTGATTTAAAAATTTCAGATATCTGGTTATATGAAAATAACTTGTAATGTTATATAACGTGAACCAAACGCGCCCTAAGATGATTTGCACCTGAAGGTGTGTGACGCCGGAACTTAGAAGGTGCGCAGAGATAGGACAAAAATGAACCGATAAACACTCGACCCGCCGTAGAATCCACCATGTCGAACTCGAGCACACTCACCACTACGCGGAATCCACCAACGCAATGGTTGAGTAACATTTGCCACCGCAAGGACTCCACCAACTGCAGCGATCAAGTAACACTCTTCTCTCACAGAAAATTCATCTAGGAGATAGGAGTAAAATAAGAAGAAATCCTTCTCAAATAAAAGTAGAAAATTCAACTCAATTTAACTTGTTTTTTTCATCATAAATTATTACATATATATATATAGCCTCTCAAAAGACCTTTCAACTTTCCTATACATTAACTCACTCATTAATTTTATAGAAAATCTAAAAGACACTTTTAGAAATACTAAAAGACATTTTTAGGAATACTAAATGACACATTAATTTTATAGAAAAACGAAAAGATAATTTATAGAAAAACTAAATGACATACTTATTTCAAAAATAGCATTTAGTAAGTGAGTAATGGCTTCATCCATCAATTCCAAGGACGGTTTCATTCTCCCCCAGTTGAAAAGAACTTGTTCTCAAGTTCGGTATAATACGGTGAAAGATCCGCAACATTGAAAGTCACTGAAACATTGTACTCGCTGGGCAACTCGATCTTGTAGGCGTTCTCACCGATTCTCTTTAATATCTTGAATGGTCCATCTGCTCTTGGTTTAAGCTTGCCATGTCGGCCTTGTGGAAAGCGCTCTTTACGAAGATGCACCCACACTAAATCACCCTCTTTGAATGCCGCCGGTTTACGATGTTTGTTAGCTGCCTTTTGATACTTCTCATTGTGCTTAATGATTCGAGCTCGAACTTGCTCGTGGAGTTGCTTAATGTGCTTGGCTTGTTCATCCGCATCACTACTAAAAGAATGAGTAGTAGGAAGGGGAGAAAGGTCAAGTGGGCTAGTGGGATTGCGACCATAAACCACTTGAAATGGGCTTGCACCAGTTGTTTGACTAGAAGACCGGTTGTATGCAAATTCGGCTTGCGACAAAACTTGATCCCATTGTCGAATATTCTTCCCCACTAAACTTCGTAGAAGATTACCCAAGCTTCGGTTGACGGCCTCAGTTTGACCATCGGTTTGGGGATGATGAGAAGAGCTAAATTGGAGGGTAGTGCCCAACTTCCTCCATAGAGTACGCCAAAAATGGTCGACAAACTTTGGATCTCGATCGGACGTGATTATCTTTGGAATGCCATGGTGCTTAACAATCTCTCAGAAGTAGAGGTACGCGATGAGAGTAGCATCCATCGTTTTCGTACATGGAACAAAATGTGCCATTTTAGAGATAAACGAACGAAACATGATTGCTTCTAATTCTGGCAAGATAAACGAACGAAACACACCCTTAGTGTAATAACTGTTATTTCAAATTTAAAATCACAATTATTACATCAAATAGTGTTTTGCATTTTTCCGTGGTTTTTCCTCGCCGAATTCAAAATCGGACTTCACCATGACGTTCAGCGCGGTCCAACCGTTCAGGTAGCGATTTTGTTTCGTCAAAATCAAGTCTCGTTTCGCAAAGTTAGCCATTTCTCTAACTACACCCCTCAAAATTTGAATTTCGAATTTAAAATTTGAAATATTTTTGAATTTAAAATCACAGTTATTACACTTAGGGTGCTTTTACTTCGTGATCATGCCTTCGAGTGCCTCAAATGTGTGCTTAGGATCTTTAGCCAACAGGTTGCTAGTTACTGGAGACTCTTGTTTCGAATTCTAATTTTTTAAATAAGAATGCTTTTGTTAAAGTTCTATTTCTCTTAGTTCTTTCATAAAATGTCCTTATTTAAGACTCGAAATTCTAAAATGATATTTGTAAAATTTTATGAAAGTTGGTCATCTTTATAATATTTTCAGTATGAAAATTACACCTGATTATTTAGGAAATTTTCAATTTTGCGTGCATAATCCGATTGATGCAGTGTATGGTTGCTTACCCAGATACCGAGTCTAATCAGCTTGTCGGAAACTAGTACAAGTGAATGTTAGAAGTAAACTGTACTATTAGCTTATGTATATAAATGTAGTTTGACTACTGAATTTATAGTGAGTAAATATTTAGTTATTGTATTTTAAATTTTATAAGTTTTGAGCAGAAGATTATCAATTGTAGTAAGTCAAAACATATGAATTTGAATATATGAGGCCACACGCTAGTAATAATAACTGGGCTTAAGCAATTTGGGCTCACATAAGCTTAAAATCTTGCCATTACACTTCTTTCATCAAAAAGTTCTTTTCACACGAAAAATTTTATAATTATGAATTCGATTTCCAACATGCTCTATTTTATTCTTTGATTATCTGATTGAGAAATTATTGTGTCTTCTCACATGTTTCCCTCTTAGTGCAATCTTCTATATACGTGAGAAGGTATTTCCTTCCATAAACTAATTATATCATTTTATTGCTGTTCCATTTCTTGATTAAGCACTCTGTTGAGCCTATATTAATTGATGCTTTGGCAACTTGATCAACCTATCGAATAGGGTGATTGTACATAGTGATTGTATTTAGATCAATCTTTCTAATGATTTATCTTTAGTTGTGTTAGGCCTTTCAGATATTATTAACTTTTTTCATATGACTTTTTGTCCGCCCTCTCATGATGGATAAATCATGGCTAGATTTTAGTTAGTTGACGAAAGATTTAGTTGTGCTCTTGAATGATATATATTGTTAAATTTGATTTTAAGATCATAGGATGATATAATTGAGATTATAAATCAATTGACTCTTGATTCTTAGGACTTGAGAACTATTAGTTTTCTGTATGGTATTTTATCGAGAATGCAATGAATTATGAAAATTGTTTCATAAGTAATATATTGGCAGAAAAGAAAAATAGAGGTTAATTATAAGTGACTTGCTAAAAATTTAGAGTCCAAAATATGATATCATGAAAAGAAGAGGAATGTCATTGTCAGATTTCAAATATTTACGATATTAGGAAAGGATTTTTTTTATGCGATCATTGATATGATAATACATGAGTATTAAAGACTATAATACTACTTTTGGTTGAATGAGATATAAGTCGAAAGATGATGATCAGGTTTGCAAATCTTTTTCATATAGGAGTGAGATTACAAACAGTAGTATTGTAGCAAAATGTTACAACTTATTATTTTGTTAAAGAGTTATCGACGACTAATTTTTTATGTGTATTGAGTGTGCAGTGGAAGCCCAATGTGAAATTCGAGGATTGAATTAATTTGTATAATTGTATATGTGAAAGGCAATTGGATTATATTTTACAAAATTTTATTAGCGATTGGCATGTGAACTTCGATATCAGAACATTAAGACAAAATGAGTAATTGTCATATTAACTGTCTGAGAAAATTATTTGGATTTTGAGGACAGAAGTTTTATTAATATGGAATATGAATTGTCTTACTCTTAAAATTTCTTATTTAGCTTCACAATGAAAATTTTAAGGACAAAATTTTTGTTAAGAGGGAAGATTGTAATACCCCAGACTAGATAATTATTTGTTTGGGACCATTTTTTAAAAAATTTGGACCTTTTTGTAATTTGTAATAGTAGAGGGGCTTGGCAGCATTTTATGCAAATTTAACCCTAATTAACTTGACTCCATCTCTCTCTTTTCCTCCTGTATGGAGATCCCGCTGATCTCTATCTCTCATGATCCCTAGTCGGCACGCATGCGCACCATGTCTCTCCCCGCGCTTGTGCTCCATCTCTTCTCCCTCTCGCTCGAGCACGCATTGTCCTCGGCCACCGCCACACTCCTCGATCATCATCAGCATTGTTCAGTTCATCTTCGACGCTGTTTGGTTTGTTGTCGACGGCACTTCGCTCACCATCTTCTTCATCGTCTTTGAAAAGGTTATAGAGTTTATTTCTCTATGCATTTTCGACGAGAAAGATTATAAGCTATCTTTCCAAGATAAGCGACCTAACACCCGTTAATTTTTTTTGGTAAAATTGTAGAAAATATGTTATGACAGAAAATTTTCTTTTTGTATAGTTTTTCAAAATAAGGATTAAGTGTGCTTATATAAATTACAAATCGTTAAATGAAAATGTAGGGACCCGAAAACTCAGCTGACGAAATAGCCACTCTGCAGCAGCAAGGCGACATTCTTTTCGAGTATCGGGCGAGTCGGAGACGTTTGAGCGCAAAATGGATGCGAAAACGAACACGAAGCACCGAAATTGGAGTAGAACTGAAGTTTTACAGGTTTCGGGCGCCCTAAACAGGGAACCAAGAGCCCTAAAATATGTTATGGTTGCTGCTAGCTGATGGCTGTTTCGGGCTCTGGTTTCGGGAGCCCTAAAGTTACTATAGCAGCTCAAAACCCATAGTTGGTCTCCCCTCGTGAGTATCGCCGATGTCCGACACGTGGCAGAGAGTAGGTGGTCTTTCGGGCGCTATCCTGGGCGCCCGGAAAATTTCCGGACACACTGACAGTAGCCAAGCCTGGTCCAGCAGAGTGCAGAACTGGGATTCGGATACCCGAATCCACTCGTGGGTGCCCGAAACTGCTTTTGTAGTGTGTGCACTGTATGTCCATATGTTGTTCCTTGGGCACATTTTATCCCTCCAGCTGGCCTATAAATAGGTTCTCTGCGTCCCCCTAAGGCTCTTTTCTTCCTCTCACCTCAGAAACTTCCCTTTGAGCTGAGATTTGGAGCTTTGATTCCCCTTTTCCTCCATCATTCTTCACTTTGGAGCTTCCACCTGTAGCTGGCAGCAACAACCACCTGGAAAGATCTTCATCCCCCCAACTCTAGAAGAGGTTTCGTGACCTGATGCTTCTTGGAGAGCTTCTACACTTGTGGATTTTGAAATTTTGAGCTTTTGAAGCATGACATTTCACCAAAATTTCAAGTATTTATGAGTTTTATGGTGCTAGTTAGACTGTTGCTGAGTTTTTGGACCAAGATGAGGATTTGATGGATTTTCTTTGGTTTTTCCTCTGTGAGCTGAACTTTAACGTGGATGGGGATGATCTAGACTTCATTTTGAACAAGAGGAAACTTCGTTTCAGCAAATTACAAGGTTGGTTTTAAGTGGATTTTGGTTTTTAGTGAGCTCAATAACCAGAAAACTGCAGTTTTGGAATTTATGAGTTCTTGAGCTTTGACTAATTCTAAGATGCAATTTCGTGGCATTTATGAGTTCCTTTTTATGGTTTAGGACCTTAGAGACCTTCTCAGAGGTATGGTGAGCATTTTCTTTATTGGAATTACCTTGAAATTTTGCTGGATTTTACTCCCACAACTGTGAGAACGCAACTACTTGAAATTCTGCAACAGTTTGGACAGCAATGGAGCATTTTGGGGTTTTCCTTTTGATTGGTTTTTGGTGGCAGTAATTTTGAGATTCCTGAGTGTTTCAGAGGTGGAGAGGAACCTAGGGATTAAGTTTGAGCCATCAATTTGTGGTATGTATCGCTGAATTTCTGTTTTCGCCAAACTAAATGTAATTGTTGGAGTTTTGGGCTGAATTTGATTACATTTTTATTCCGGCTCGATCCGACAGAGATCCTTGGAGTTTTGTTGATCCGTTTGGAACTTGGGGACCTGCGGTACGTGCACGTCAAGTTTCGTCGCAATCCGAAGTTGGATTAGCGCCTTTCAGATGGGTTGAATGTGTACATCGAAACTTTGTTCCTGCACACTATATTTATTAGTTGTGGCATGTGCTATGTTTGAACCCCACTGATTATCCTTGATATAAATCCTGTAAAAACTTGATAAATGATTCCCTTAACTGAACCTATCTTATTTGGAATAGTTGCATGAGTTGTATGACCATCTAAATGGGATTTACTTTATTTCACACTATCGTTGCATGAAAATTAAACTTACGAGAAAACTCTTTTTTCTCTTATTTTTGATTCATGTATGCTCGGGGTCGGAGAATGGGTTAGCGATAGTGTAGGGATTCTCGAGTCAGGGTGGGATAACACCGGATTGTTGGACTCGTGTGTGGGTCGATAGCCGTGAATTTTAGACGGTTGGACCGAGAGATTAGTTATGCATCAGTGTGGGCCGGGTTTTCGTCTCAGTGGATAGGTTTTCCCACTTTGAGCATGAGTGTTGACCTTAGGTTGCTACATACTCAGACCTGGTTACTTTCCTTGAGCGGGTCGCTCCTCTCGAGTGCCACTCCGGAGTTAGGTGGCTTGATTTTTACATGAGTATGGTTCCACGTCGGCGATCCACGGTTGTTAGTGAGATCAGATGTGATGTCAGTGCGGACAGGACTGGGACCTTCGGGCCAGTCGGCTGATTGGGTTATTCTCGGAGGTTATCTATAGTTGATGCATACACCCACTTTGCACAGATCATGTAAATCAATAGAAGCATAGTAGTGGTAGATTTTACTTCCGCAGTTACTTTTCCGTTTTTACTGCTTTCCTTCTCCTTTGCCTCTGGTAGACTTAGTGGGTAAGTCGGAGTATTCGATGACGTACCCACTGAGAACTACTGGTTTTTAGTAATTCTCACACTCGTTGTTGATTACCATTTTGCAGAGTCCTCTGCAGAGTAGCGGCGACTGCAGATCGAGGTAAGGGGATCGCGAGCTAGATAGATCCCCTTCCGGTGTTTTGGGACATTAGCGGTGGACCCGAAGCTCTTTTGTTATTAGACGACTGTACCTCTCTTTTAGGTCTGGCAGGTAGCCAGCTGATTGTATATTATTTTATTCTGGAAGATGTTGATATATTTTGGAGTTATTGTACAATTAGTCTGTTAGATATTTTATATTTCAGCTCTGTGTTGCTCTTTACATGGTTATCTTATATTTGAGCAGGTTACCGACGCTACGTGTATACACGGCGGATCTATTGGCGGACCCGGGTTCAGATTTATCCCGGGACATGACAGAAAAATATTTCTAAAAAGTTTTGATTTAACTGCTATGCAATTTTAGAAAATATGTGATTTAGAAATTGTGCTTTATTTGATTAAAGAAATTAGTATTTGATAGTTTATTTCCTTTTAAATTGTTGACTGGTAAACAATTTTGAAGTCGTGATATCTCTTGGTATACTGCTGTAATAATGTTGGCCGTGTCGACACAAATTTTGTGATAGAAGCTAGCTTTGATTTTGTGATGCACCTCCGAGTGAAAATTTGTGACGTGCCTTCGGGTGCAATTTTGTGACGCGTCTTCGGACGCCATTTTGTGATGCGCCTTCGGGCGCTATTTAGATTTATTTTCGAGTGCTTTCGCTTTGTGACTACACCTTCGAGAGCCTCTAATGTGTTCTTACTACCTTAGCCAACTAATCACTAGTTACCGAAGAGACTTGTTTCAAATTCTAATTTTTAGAATAAGAATGCTTCTGTTAAAGTTCTATTTCTCTTAGTTCTTTCATAAAATGTGCTTATTTAAGACTCGAAATTCTGAAATGATATTTGTAAAATTTTATGAAAGTCAGTCATCGTTATTATATTTTCAGTATGAAAATTACACCTCATTATCTAGGAAATTTTCTATTTTGCATGCTTAATCCGATTAATGTAGTGTATGGTTGCTTACCCAGATACCGAGTCTAATCAGCTTGTCGGGAACTAGTACAAGTGAACATTAAAAGTAAACTGTACTCTTTAGCTTATGTATATATATGTTGTTAGACTGTTGAACTTATAGTAAACATTTAGTTATTGTATTTTGAAATTTCATAAGTTTTGAGCATAAGATTATCAATTGTATAAATCAGAATATATGGATTTCGGATTTCTATGAGCAGTTTAACTTTGGTACCATTTGTTTTGTAGCCTTGCTTATTTGTAATTAATTAATTGCAGATACGCAGCGCCTGTTATGCCTTGGGTACGGGGCGTGCATACAAGCAATATAATCTCTAATAAACAATATAAATTGGATATCCTCGAAGAACTGCACCAAGCAATTGCATATATGTATACAAATTACTTAGTTATTTTTTGTTGATGCAGAAATGACACTAGGCAAAAGGATAGTTTACCTCAGGTGCCATCCAATAAACACTTCCTTTGCATGATCTCAGCATGTCTAACTTTTTTATCTGAGTTGGAAACAAAAGTAATTAGTATGATATTATTACTATGAGTGAACTCATCACCAAAAATGTTACTATCAAATATCAGAATAGATGGAGAAAACAAACATACCTCCTTCGCCAATCCAAAATCTGCAAGCTTAACAGATCCATTTGCATGAACCAGGATGTTGGCACATTTGATATCTCTGTAAAGAAGAGGAAGGGATGATATTTATAGTAGGTTAAAACTAACATACGAACGATGGACCAAGATATTTCTCAAACAAAATAAATTTTGTACCAAGAATTAGAGCCACTTTATACGACACAGAACTAATAAAGCTTTACCCCCCCCCCCCGCAAAAGTTTTAATTTTGAAGTTTCAAGCTTTTAACACTTATAATGTTTACTAGACAAGCATATTCTACAGCATTCTCAAGGACATCATGATGATCAGCGAACTCTTAGTAGGTGGCATCAAATTGCAAGCTGGATACCAAATTTTTCAATGAATTTGTGAATTGCAATCTGATGCATATATAGCAGCCAAGGTTTTAAATGACGATCAGCACTGGCCATGCCCATCATGTCGTACTGTGCCAACAAGATATTGACACAATACGAACCCTAAGTCAATGGGACAGCTCAACATCCTCTTTTTTTTTTAAATAAGAAAGTAATTATCTCAATAAAGAGCAAAAGATTTGAGAAAGATATATAATAAGCAATTTAAACAAATTGGTTCCAAAGAAAATATATATTTCATGTCATATTGTGTCAGCATACTGATATTCTTGTGGCTGACACAAATCAGCACGGTACGGCACACATCGTGTCGTACCGTGCCAACAAGTTCTCAGTACGACCCCGGCACAAAAACAGAATCTATAAAAGATATTTGCATCCATGGCTCCGTCACAAAGTTAATATATCACCAACAAGCTCAGAAGAAAATTCAAAATATATTTGTCGTCAAGAGGCTGATAAAATTAACTTTCGGTATGAAAAAATAAAATAAATTAATTATCACATATTGGCGCTAGTACGAGAATGATCGCAAGCTTTGTCAGTGACCTCTGCTGTCGAATACAATTATACTGCTAAACTAAGTATGAAAACAAACTACAGTGCAGAATAAGTGATGTAGAACTGATTTGCATAGTTTAGATTAGGCCAAATCAAATATTTGGGTCTATAAAGGTCTGATTTAAGTCATATTTGGGTTCCATCTAAAACAACTTCGAGTCAGATTAGAATTCAAATTTCTATTTCGATCCTTATCATTATCTTAAACTGATTTATAATTTTAATTAGTCAGAAGTTCAAAATAGAAAAGCATTTCTCTTTTTGGCAATGAGAATTCTGAAGGATAGAGTTATAGTGCAATTAGATATTATCTTGAATCGTTTATTTAAAGACTCCCAATGGTCTCTGATGTATTCATGGCTTGACTAATTAAATTTTATTTGATTTTCAGCGCTTTATGACCTAGTTATCTTTCCTCCTCCAATTTGGTGCCCAGGTTGGCAACCACCCTATATTCCTTCTTCTTATGTCGCTCGATACTATTCTGCAGATACAATAGTAACCATGTTACAGTGCCACGATAAAACCATGATCCCTCTCCTTCTGGTTCTATATCTTCAACTGGACCGCTGCTACTTCAAATATGCAAGATCATCAGAATTCTTCTTACGAATTTAGCGTTTGAAATCAATTATGAAGAACGCCAAACTTGCCATGGGCCAAATTTAGGTACACTTACCAATGACATCAACTGTCTTCGTTACAATCACCCTAGATCCTAAGCCTATCTTGATATTTCCTTATTAGAGTAGGATTGTTTTATTTATAAGATTAAGAAAGATATTTTATTTATTAGGAGCATAATTACTTTACCCTTTTCTTATTTGTTTTTCAATCATTCTAGGATTACTAAATGGATTCTAGACCTATAAACAAGAGGCCTCTCCTCTTTTGTAGTAGATTGTTATCCAGTCAAAAAATTAATTAGGAGCGAATGTTTTTAATTGTCAAAACTCTTATTTTAGATATTTAAAAAAAAAAGAGAATATTTTTAGATTTTTAGGACTTTCCTATATGGAATAAAACCTAAAATTTAGGATAGCTACAGTATCTGATACAGTAATTTTAGCCAATGTCAAATTGTTAATATAATTAACATAGAAAGCATTCTTCTTAGGCTGGCCAGGAAACTTCACCTCTTGAAACTGTAGTAGGCCTTTAACTCGCACTCCCGCTGTAATTGGTTGGCCAGGAAACTTCACTCGCTTATTTACTTACTTACTGAAAAAAGAAAATTAAGTTATAGCTACTATTGATACTATAGTGAGACTGAGACTGAAAACGATTGATCAGGGTATGCAACAAAGCAAAAGTTATGATAAAGGGTCTTGGTCTCCGAAGAGATGCAACGCCTTCTATTAATACGAATAGGGAGAAATGTGACACCTCACTTTCCAGAGGGCCACACATCCTAGAACTACTCTAGCCCCAACCCACTTAACCCTCTTAACCTCTTGGGTCTAGCCGCCACCCAAAATGCTACAGTCTAGTTAAACGGTTTTGTTACGAATTTTATGTTGACATATTTCATGATTTGAATCGGAATCTTGAAGAGTTCGGATCGTTAAGTCAACAACTACAGACTTGAAAACTCAAAGTATGAATTCACGAAACTTGGTAAGTTTGATAATGATTTAAATACATATTTATATATTTGGAAGTCATTAAAATAGGTTTAAATCACATAAAATTGAAAAAATGTAATTTTCATGATTCAGGGACCGGACCCTATGAAGAATGACCGGTCCCCAAAGAGTTATATTGCATCCCTGCCGCAGAAGGACGGGACACTGTGACAAGGACTGGTCCTCAAACCTATTTTCATATTTCTGTGCAAAAACGAACCGGCGCTTGTGGGAAGGATCGATCCCAGAACGGCTTTCTTGGCTGTTACGCAAGGACCGAACCCTCAAGAAAGGACCAGTCTTTGAGGTTTCTAGGAAACTTCAGGGACCGAAACTTGCCAAGAAGGACCGGTCCATGACCCCAATGCAAGTTTTCAAATATACAGTTTTTCAATTCTAATGTGATTCTAATTGTTTCTAAACCTATAAATAAGAAATGGGGGCTCTTCTAAAACGTGGAGAAGAATATCTTTTAGAAATCCCTTGTTTGTTGCTTCCTCTCTCATTTTCTACATCGAGTTTCTCCCAAATTGATTCTTGGAGCCCAAAATATTCACATTCTTCTAGAATCAATTTGAGATTTGCTTAGAGACATATTCTACAGTTCTTTCATGATCCTCTAAGCAAGAAATCATCACCAACTTTATTCTTTTTGCTCCGAACAGAGTGTGCTCATGGATTCAAGTGGGCATCGTGGATTCGACGTGTTGAAGGCTTAATGGATTCGAAATGTGAACGTCTCATGGATTCGGGACATAGAGTTCGAGGATTCGAGCGTGGGCGTGGACTAGCCGTTGGAGAGTGCGCGATCCAAAGAAGTTAAAAGAGAGGTTTGAGTCCGTGGAGTCAGTAATTACCTTGTAATTTTTTGTTTCTTAGTTGATTGTTATTGCGTGTTGGTCCCGTAGATTTTTTACTCCTGGTTGAAGTTTTCCCACGTAAAATCTCGATGTGCTTTTTTATTTTTCGCATTTATTTTTAAAGCATTGAGATTTGTGTTTTTGGCCATTATACCTATTCACCTCTCTTTGGATATTTGATAGATCCTATTTAGATTCTCGGGTTACATAACTAACAATTGGTATCAGAGCAGGATTTAGGATTTTCTATTATTATGGGTGAAGGTGGTAATATAAATAGGCCTCATCTTTTTTATGGAACTAACTATGCCTATTAGAAAGTCCGGATAAGAGCCTTCCTCATCGCAATTGATGAGCGAGTATAGACAGCCGTTGAATTCGGCTAGAAGCATCCTAGCGAAGTGATGCAGCTAGTTTGGCGATGGAGTTCGTAGAGAAATGCGATTCCACCAAGCCGAGTCAAAAATCCCGTTAAGTTCGGCTCTCGGTTCTTGACTCTTTGTAGCCGCTCGGCTCTTTTATCTCGGTTCTTTGTAGCCGCTCGGCTCTTTAGTGCCACTCGGTTCTTTCGGCCCGCGTTTGATATTTAGCATATTTATGGAAAGTCTTATATTTATCCTATTGTAATTACGATTATATAGTTATTTAAAATCTATTTAGATTTAGAGATATACTTAATTAGTTATATTTGTATTAGAAAAATTGCTAAATTTTAGAAATTGGATTTATAATAGGATTCGAGTATCGCCTCTATATATAGGCGTGGTATTGGATAATGTAATCAGATTTTACAGAGTTTTGAGAATTGAGAAATACTATTTAGTATTTAGTGAAGAATTGGTTCTTCTGCATGTGGTAAATACATGCATTCCTAGAGACATGATTGGATAGTCATTTTTGTATTTCTATTAGTTGTTGCATATGTAGACAACATCTGTACATGTTATGGTAGCTTTGGAACATAGAATGCATACAATCATTCATACTTGAACACCTATAACATTAGTGCCATCTAATGTAGATAAAAAATGTGTAGAAAACCTCTATACTTGCATTATTGAGATGAAAATTGTGCAATTCCATATTTAAGACATGATGACATCTAGTATATGATAACCTCCTTTTACAAGTAAAGGCATTGACATTATGGTATACATGTGAGATTTCGTGTTTTAGACACTATGATTGGGACCATGCTTGCTTGCTTGCTTATTTACCGATTGTGCTCATTCGCACATGCTTGGTAAAGTTGCTCCCTTCAAACCAGCGCTCCGGAGTTGGCCATTGCGATATCATGCTCGCCGTGCGGGATTAAGTGCAGATTGGGACGCCGTGGGGGAGGCTCATCCCAAGAGAGAGGATGTTGACTACCACGGGACTGAGGCGCGGCACAAGCCAAGACTCAACTTCATGAAAGTTTTTAAGAGAACTAAACAAAGTTAATTAAACTTTGCATTGAACATCATAACCTAGTTGATACATACATGGTAATTGGACATTCATGATAGTAGTATAGCTACATACATGTTGATTTTCATACATGAGCATAGAGGAATGATAGTAGTAGAGTTACTTATATTTGAGTTATTTATTTCCTACTTTTCATTTCAACAGTTTATTATTTATGCCTTAGTTGACCTAATGGTGTATTTCGCTTCTCTCGGCAGCTTACCCACTGGGAACTATTGTTTTAATAGTTCTTACCCCCATTGATTTGTTTTTTTTTCAGAACCTTCCACAACGGGAGAGGTTCAGGACCATGGCAAAGGAGTTGCGCATGGCTAGAGTCACTTTCCTCCGGGCCACTTGCGATGGACGCAAGGCGCCTTTCATTTTTAGGTTTAGCTTTTATGAGATGTGTACTTGTATTTTGGTAGAGACCACCCTGTATTTTTGTATAGTAGAATTTTGGGAGGATTTTCTATTGTATCTCTTATGTTGTTCTTGTATGTATCCCAAATACTTTCACTTTTACTTATGTTCAGAATAGTTATTCCTTAGTTTAGTTGTTTCATATGCTCTGATTACTCGTAGGATGTGCACATTGTTTCTCTCCGCTTTGTCGTTGTAGATGCCTTATGGATACCCGGGGGGAGTACCTTGTGCACACGACGGGTCTGCGCACGTGCCGGGTAGGCTTCCGCTGTGGCCCGAGGCGTGACAATATCATCCATAGACCGACGGGCAAACCGAAGTGGTGAACCAAAGTCTCGACAATCTACTGCGTGCACTAGCTGGGAACAAACCGAAGTAGTGGAATTTAGTCCTGTCACAAGCTGAATTCGCTTTTAACTGTTCCCGAAATCGTACATCCGGCAAGAGTCCATTTGAGATAGTTTACGGCTCTAATCCTAACAGTGTTCTTGATTTAGCCCATATTCCGCATGTAGGAAATCAAGGCATTGTGGGATAAGCTACTGCCGAGCAATTTAATTCTATCCATGACGAGATTCGACGGCAAATAGAGGATAGTAATGCAAAGTATAAAGTGGCAGCGGATTGGCATAGGTGAAAGTTGACGTTTGATGAGGGTGATTACGTATGGGTTATTTTAACTAAGAATCGTTATCCAGTGGGTGAATACAACAAGATTAGCGAGCAAAAGATCAACCCTTGTGAGGTGTTAAAGAGGATTAACGACAATGTGTATCAAATTAAGCTACCAAGCCACCTAAAGACGCTAGATGTTTTTAATATAAAACATTTGGTCCCTTAAAATAGAGATTCATCGGAGAACGAAGCGTTTAACTCAAGGACGAGTTCTTTCCAGCCCGAACAGGATAATGCGGCTAGTTTGGCGATAGTTCCTAGAGAAACGCAATTCCACTAAGCCAAGTCGAAAATTCCATTGAGTTCGGCTCTCGACTCTTTGTAGTCGCTCAGCTCTTTAGTGCCACTCGACTCTTTCGGCCTACGTTTGACGTTTAGGATATTTATGGAAAGTTTTAAATATATCCTATTTTGATTCTGATTATGTAATTATTTTAAATCTGTTTAGATTTAGAGATATATACTAGAATTAGTTATATTTGTATTAGGAAAAATGCTAAATTTTAGGAATTTGATTTATAGTAGGATTTGAGTATCGCCTCTATATATAGGCGTGGTGTTGAATAATGTAATCAGATTTTACAGAGTTCTGAGAATTGAGAAATACTATTTAGTATTTATCGAAGAATTGGTTCTTCGTGTATCCCTCTCTTGTCCTTGTGCTTCTTCATCTTATCACGCAGCTTTCATCATCCTATGTCACGAAGTTGTTAATAATGCTACTATTTTCAAATTTCGGACTAAGTGGTCAAAGGATGAGATTGAAGCATCTTCTTACAATAGGAAAAGTATTAATGCTTTATTTAACGCACTCTCCCCAACCGAGTTCACATATGTTTCCACATATGAAACGACTAAAGAAATCTAAGATACATTACAAGTTACACACAAGGAAACTAGTTTAGTAAAAATTCAAAAGCTCCAGATGCTTACGAGTCAATTTAATTCAATTCGTATAGAGGAGCATGTATCCTTTACCGATTATTTTACTAGACTTCAGGATATAATTAATACATATGCTAACTTAAGAAAGAAGATCTCGGAATCTAACATTGTAAGAAAGATTTTTCAAACTCTTCCGGAACGCTTTAAATCAAAGATTACTGCTGTTGAAACTGTTAAACATCCGAATGAGATGAAAGTAGAGGAATTAGTAGGTGCTCCACAAACATATGAAATGACTTTTCCTTCTAATCAATTTTTTTCCAAGTTTCCATCCAAAATTACAAGTACTGAACTCAAATCTACCTAGGAGGAAGAATGCGACTCGAATTCAAACAACGAAATTTCTCTAGCCGACTTCGAACAGCAATTGGCGTGTCTCATGAAAAAATTCTGACTTCGAATAGCAATTGACTCAAATCACGAAATTTCTCTAGCCGACTTCTGAAAGAATAGATCCAACAAATTTTCATCCTCTAAATCAAAGGATTCATATAAAGGATGTTCAAGTATAAAATCCTCAAAAAAAAAAAAAAACTTGCAAAACCTTCTAAAGAAAAAGATAAATTTGAAGGGAAAAATCCAATGTTACAAATGCAAAGGCTACGGCCATATTTCAATAGATTGTCCCACCAAGGAAACATTTAAAAAGAAAGCTTTGCAAGCAAAAATTTGGGACGATTCAACTTATGATGAATCGACCTCAAGTGATGAGGATGAGGACACAACGCTATTACCTTTTATGCTCACACTTCTTTACCTTCTTCATCAACAGTTTGTTTATCTTCTATTATTACTAACTCACTTCTTCTCCTCTTATGCATGAAACGACGTCAACGGACTACGACAAGAGTGAGGGGGAGTGTGAGGAAGAAGATCTAGCGGAGGCGTATCAACAACTTCTTAAGGAATCAAAGAAGATAACTAAACACAATAAAAAGTTGAGGAATCGTCTACTTGAAGTTAAGGATGAAAATACAATCTAAAAGACTTCATCTAAAGCTCTTGCGGAGGAACGAGAACATATATTGAAGAATAACAAAATCCTCCAAGAGATGCTCAACCAATCGGAGACAACGGTTAAGTCACATTTTGATAAGATTAGTTTTCTAGAAAAATAGTACAAAGATGTTCATGGAGCAAACCAAGTTTTGACCAAACAAGTCCATCAACTTAAATCCGACATATAGAAATTCTCCTCCGAATCAAAGAAACTTGATAATATGCTCAAATTGGGTCAAAAGAATAAACTTGGTCTGGGATATGAAAGGACATATATTGAGAAGGTAAATCATTCTACATATAGTGTCTCAACTAAATTGAAGGAGAAAGTATGCCATCGATGTGGAATAAAAGGTCATAATAAAAAGATATGCCTGAGAAACAGAAAGGGAATTTAATGAACATCTTCTAAACATCAATCGGTATCTACTTCTACTCAATAAACTTCATGGATTCAAATGCAACAACAAAAAGGTCGAGTCCCCCCGGTCAACCAGAAGTCAAAGCCACAACAAATAGTATCAAAGGAGACGAATACAACATGGAGACCAAAGATTGATCAAAAGGCAAAACAATCGGTGCCAAATCACAACAAACCAAAACAACCAACAATCCGGCCAGTCTGGATTCAGAAAGGTGATATCATTCCTTGTTTTTAAGTCTTAAATTATTTTTGACTTATTATAGTACTTTAATCGGTTTTTATTCATTATCTCTCTTAATCTTTGCATTACACCTTATGGTGTTTTCATTATTACGATTTTTAAATTTTTGTTTACTGTTTTAAAAGCTTAATGCATGATTACTATATTAAACAGTGCATTTAACAACAAATAGGTTCACTTTCATTCACTCCTAGTTAATTTTATATTAATTATCGGTTTTACTTCACAATCATTATTTTTGCAGATAATCTATTATAAGACTTCTTAAATTTTATATTCATCAAATTCAGGTAATCATGTATGATCTTTAGAAACTCAACCTATCTCGGTTGTGTATACTGAATATGATGAATAGATGCCTACTGATAGACTAAAATTTACGACATTTTCTTTCAAATAAGAGATTGCATATTTGAGGAGAGTTATAATAGTTTCTATGGATTGAAACACTTCTAGTATAGAAAAGATGTGGAAAAAGTTATATCCCATTGGGAGTGTGAAAACTACCATCACATGTAGAAAAGAACTGTCACACTAGTCATTCAGTAAATGTGTGAAGCTACCACATATTTAGAATGCTTGATTTGATATGAACATAAGTTATAGTTGCAGGTTATGGAGATATATATTAATATTTAAAATTTATATAATCTTTTGTTTGTTAAAAGGTGGGATTGTGAAAAGATAGTCAAAGAGCCCCTTGGTTTAATATCTTCGTTATCTCAAATTTGAAGGTTTATTGAACAAATTTATGTCATTTAGCAAATTTCTACAAGTCATTCTCATAATCCGTTACATCTTGATAGATTTTGGATCTTTAGATGATTTTTGATAACTTATTTTTTAAGTCCATAAAAAATAAGAAAGTTTATAATATTTAATCTACATCTTGATGATTTTGTAGTCAAATTCTTAATTTTTATGAAATTGATGTGGATTTGAAAAAGTATACGTGAACTTACAATGTTCATGCACTAACATTATTGGTTTATACAATACAATCATTATATTTTGATTTAATATCACAAGAGATTCAAAATTTGAAATTGGAAAAAAATTTTAAACTTGTGTTTCTAGAAAACTGTATCGATACTTCTATTTGATTTCTCTCTCAAAACCTTTCAAAACTCTCTCTATTTTTGGTGTTTTTCTTTTGACAATTTTTGACAAAAAAGGGGAAAGAGATAATGATATTGAAAATTTTATAAAAGAAAGATTTTGAGATTTTTAAGTTTGTTCGTGAAGATTGTTTGTTCTTATAGGTCTTCTAAGACTTCAAGACTCTAAGTGTGTCTATATCATAGAGTTTGTGTTAGGAGTTACAAACTGTAATTTGATTTTATTTGGATCCTACACGCAAGAGCTTCGATGTTTTGGTAATGACATTAAACTTCATTTTTTTGGTTGGCTGAGCGTTGTGAGCGTTTAATATATTTTTTTCGTTTTATCACGAAATTGCCGGAGAGATTATTTTGGATTTTATGTTAGCATATTTCGTGATTTGAGTCAGAGTCTTGAAGAGTCCGGATCGTTAAGTCAACAACTACAAACTTGAAAACTCAAGTAAGAATTCACGATACTTGGTAAGTTTAAGTAATATTGATGACGATTTAAATACATATCTATACAAAACTATTAATCCTCAATATATGAATGCCACGTGGCATTCTTTCCTTCACCCACTCTTTTCTTCCAAACTGATATATATATTTTATTTTCTGTTAATTAGGTCCAGTAATTTAGGAACGGTTGAGATTGATCATATTTTATATGGACGGTGAGATTTTTATATACTTTATATTCTGTTAATTAGGTCCAATAATTTAGGAACGGTTGAGACTTGAGACTAATCATATTTTATATGGACAGTGAGATTTTTGCATGCACGAAAATTTGTACCGGTATTAATTGCACCTCTTGGCTAATTGGTGGATGAGATCAGGAATCAAAGGAAGGATCCAACGGCTCGCAGAGGCTGTGGGAGAAGAAACTATTGCCCGATGTATACCACTATCTATTAATCTATTAACTATCTATTAATCCCTTTTATCTTCTATCTCTTTGCTTCCTCACCCCTTCATCTTCTTCTTTGAGTTCGTTTCTTTTCTTTTTTAAAAAACTATATTTATTTTGTTTTTCAAATGATCTTTTATCTTCCCTTGCATTTACTCTTTTTTTTGTACTACATTTATTAATCCCGAATACATATGATGATGTGACAATATTTTCTATTTTTTAGAATATTTTTTATTATTTTCTTTTTTTATCTTCTATCTGTTTGCTTCCTCACCCCCTTCGTTTCTTCATTGCCCGATGTATACCACTATCTATTAATCCCTTTTATCTTCTATCTCTTTGCTTCCTCACCCCTTCATCTTCTTCTTTGAGTCTGTTTCTTTTCTTTTTTAAAAAACTATATTTATTTTGTTTTTCAAATGATCTTTTATCTTTCCTTGCATTTACACCTTTTTTTGTACTACATTTACTCCATTTTTTATCGCTTTCTTTTATTTTTTTTGTTACAGATAAAAGAAAAAGCCCTCACCTTACAACCATCATCATCATCGCATATTACTCCGTTAATTGGAAGATCTGGTGGTGGTGCTGCCTCTCCTCCTCATTCTCATCATTTTTGTGGTGTCGGCGGTCAGAATCCCTCCTCCTCCGGGTTGCATCCATCTCCATCCCAATCTTCTTTTTCACGTGTTTTTGTTGATATTTTGATGCTCCGTTTCTCTGTATTTGAAGCTTTCTGATTTTTAATTATTTAATTAATGAGATTATGTGTCCATCTTTTATTATTTTTTACCCTCAATTATTAATAGAATAGATTTATTCATTAAGATCAATTTCTTACGACTCTTAATTTTTTCTTCTTCTCTGAAATTTGTTCTTGACTGTTAATAGGCATAGGAGTTTTAATCTAGCTTATTCCTCTTTATTATACCTACCTGGATCTCTGATCCCTCGAAATGTAGCCTTTCAACTAATCTTAAAATTTTAGCATGAAATTTGAGGACAAAAATCTTAAAATTTTATTATTGTCGCTGCTGATTCATCTATATCTTCATTTCCTTTTAATAATTCTAGAAATTGATAATTATTATAATTTAAAATATTTTTATTTCTTATTATCAAGACAAAAAATAATTAGTTCATTTTCTTCTATATATTTTATCTTTTTCTACTAATTTTTCTTTAGATCTATAAGAAAATAAATTTGATGACCTAATGGCATCTCTTGCGGATATTTATGTCAAAAAAAATAATAAAAGAAAATATATATTTTTTGTTTGTGCAAAAAAAATTATTGAAAATACTTCTTCGATACAGCTTTGGAACCATAATAAAATTTTTCATTCAAAATTTTATAGTTTGGTAAAATTTGTATTAAATTTCTCACTATAATTTTATTTTTTAACGATCAAGTTTAATTATACATATTGGGTATACAGGATTAACACGATATACTTTATTGCGTATCAATAAGTTGTAAATATAAAACTAATTAATATTTTATAATTTTTTTTATATTATCTGTCCGCCGCATTGCGCGGGTCACTACACTAGTTTATATGTTTGGAAGATATTAGAATAGGTTTAAATCATGTAAAATTGAAAAACTGTAATTTTCACAGTTCAAGAACTAGACCCTGTGAAGAATGACCGGTCCGCGAAGGGTTATATTGCATCCCTGCCGCAGAAGGACTGGACACTGTGCCAAGGACCGGTCCCCGAACCTATTTTTATATTTCTGTGCAAAAACGGACCGGCGCTTTTGGAAGGGACCGGTCCACACAAGGAAGGACCGAACCCTCAAGAAAGGACCAGTCTTTGAGGTTTCTAGGAAACTTCAAGGACTGATCCGTGACCCTGATACAAGTTTCCAAATATGCACTTTTTAAATCCTAATTTGATTCTAATTGCTTCTAAACTATAAATAAGATGTGGGAGCTCTTCTAAAACAAGAATATTTATCTTTTAAAAACCTTAGAAACTTGTTTGTTGTTTCCTCTCTCATCTTCTACATTAAGTTTCTCCCAAATTGATTCTTGGAGCCCAAAATCTTCATATTCTTCTAGAATCAATTTGAAATTTGCTTAGAGACATCTTCTACGGTTCTTTCATGATCTTCTAAGCAAGGTATCATCACCAACCTTATACTTTTGTTCCAGACGGAATGTGCTCGTGGATTCGAGTTAGTGTCATGGATTCGGCGTGTTGAAGACTTCGTGGATTCGAAGTATGAACATCTCGTGGATTCGGGACGTGGCGTCATGGATTCGAGCGTGGGTATGGACTAGCGCTAGTTGGAGAGCACGTGATCCAAAGAAGTTAAAAGAGAAGTTTGAGTCTGTGAAGTCAATAATCATCTTGTAATCCTTTTTTTCTTAGTAAATTGATATCGCGTGTTGTCCCATGGGTTTTTACTCTTTCCCACGTAAAATTTCGATGTGTTATTTTATTTTCCGCATTTATTTTTAAAGCATTGAGATTTGTATTTTTGGCCATAATATCTATTCACCCCCCTCTAGGTATTTGATAAATCATATTTAAATCCTAGGGTTACATAACAAATAGGTTTAGCCCTATTGTATCTTATATATAGGACTATTACAAATCCTAGGGATGTCACATTCCTTCCCCCCTTTAAGCCATGATGTCCTCATCAGGCTCAAGCACACTCACAAACACCAGGCAATGTGAGACTTATCTCGCTAGCCTTAGCCGACCTTATGGCGAGCAGCACTACACCGACAACGATCGTCGACGGAGGAACCACGCTTTACCCGTTGTTATGACCCTAACTCAGCCGAGACTCATCTCAGACTTTCAGCTGGTGATTGGCTTTGATACCAACTGTGACGCTCCACTTCCCAGAGGGTCACCCATCCTAAAACTACTCTAGCCTTAGCATGCTTAACCCTCTTAATCTCTTGGTTCTAATCACCGCCAAAAATATTATAACCAGGTTAAGAGGTTTAGTCCTATTATATCTTATAAATTCCAAATCCTATGGGTGTCACAAGAAATGAGTAGGAAAGTGAAGAGGATTGTTGGAAAGGGAAGGAGAGACAAAGAGACATTTTTGAGTATTCTGAAGGTGTAACCTACACAACGTGGGAAGCTTGGCATACGAGCCATGAAGTGCATCTTTATCAGATATTCAGAGAACTCAAATGGCTACTTTTCCATAAGCAACCTGATAAAGGGTTGACAAAAGTGGAATCATAGGATAGGGACTTCCACACAATCTCAGGACGTAAATTGGGGACACTAAAGACTTTAGCTTGACTTGAAAGGCAATGGAGTCTTAAAGGTCCTCCTCACTCACTTTTTCTAGCTGACTGACAAAAGGAAGTTTTGGGGTAACAGACTATATAGCTTATCTGTCTTTTTCTTTGATTTCTATACAACTAGGAAATTGGATTGGACTAGAACTTTCTAGAAGAGATGGATTGCTTTAAGCTTCTATGTGACAAAAGACAATCTGATTGGGATGGGAGCTTT
This sequence comes from Tillandsia leiboldiana, assembly GCA_029204045.2. Taxonomy (NCBI): domain Eukaryota; kingdom Viridiplantae; phylum Streptophyta; class Magnoliopsida; order Poales; family Bromeliaceae; genus Tillandsia; species Tillandsia leiboldiana. Next base: position 37,948,339 of record CM055063.1, on the reverse strand, counting down.
TACTCGATTCTCAAAAGACTCTTTAATCTAAATAGCATTTCCAAACGGAGGGATAGGTCCTATGGGATGGTGACTCGCTATTGCTTTCTCACTTTTTTCAATTACCTCAAAACCTTACTCATTTTCTACTTGCTTCACTTCATTTGTCATCAAGCCCTTTATTTATTCTAATACATGCGTATCAAACTAAAAAAAAAAAAAAAAAGAATAATGGTTAGGGATTGTCACTATATTCTCTGGCTTGCCTTATTATCTAACTCTTTTTGGGGGGGGAATAATAAAGCCTAAGCAACTCTTCCCCTTCCTATTCCACAATAATGAAAAAAAGTTTGTATGGCACCACTTGAAGTAGGATCGAGAAGGCCTCCACATCTAAGTTTCCAATGTTTTGCACCACATATCTCCCTACCTCCCTATGATGAAGTAAACTAGTCAAAATTCAATTCCCAACAAACTAGGTTATTAGAAGGGCTATTGAATATATATATATATATATATATATATATATATATATATATATATATATATATATATATATATATATATATATATATAGAGAGAGAGAGAGAGAGAGAGAGAGAGAGAGAGAGAGAGAGAGAAAGAGAGAGTAGAGCTTATATGCTTTTAAAAGCACAAGCACATTCATACTTATAAATTTTTTACCATTGGATTTGTATTGGGATTTGTGCTTTTTACTTTATCTTTCTTTCTTTAGTTGACTTTACAAAAACACAAATCCAATAGTAAAAAATTCACAAGCATGGATGGGCTTGTGCTTTTAAAAGCATATAAGCTCTACTCTCTCTCTCTCTCTCTCTCTCTCTCTCTCTCTCTCTATGCCTCTCTATATATATATGCCTCCCTATGAGAGAGAGAGAGAGAAAGAAGGGGGCTACTATTCTTTTATGAGCACAGAAATCTTCATACTCATATGTCGTTTTCTGAATCGACGATCCATATCGTTAAACATGATCTATAGTATTTGAAATATCTGAAATAGAATTTTGTAATTTTACAAATTTATAATGCAGTAAATCGGGCTCGTGCAAAATAGTAGAGTACTGATAGAAAATGAGTAGGAGGAACCACCTCTGTGATTTGGATGAAGTTCCAAGCTCATTCGAGTGTTTTCGGCACAAATTCGACGTGAAAATGAGTTTTGAAAAAAATACTGTATTGGATTCCGACTCAAAAGAGATCTCGAAACAGTCAAGTGATTGTGCGCCTGTTAAGAATGTATTCCAAACATGTCGGAATGATTAGAAGAGGATTAGAGCTTCATGGAGCGAAAACATGCACTTCGAGGCGAAGAAAATCGGGTATTGGGGGTTCTTGGACCTAACCCTAGAACGGAAGTCTGGACCCTGGCGGTGGAGTCCGGATCCTCGCGGCGAAGTCCGGACCATGGTCGCGATCCCTGAAAAATCTACGTTCAGGGACCGGGCCCTGTGGTAAGGTCCAGTCCGGTCCGTCAGCGAGTGAATGGTGCAGTGAAGGTTCCGGGATCGAATCTTGATGGCAAGGTCCGAACGGCCAGCGACAGAAATGCCCAGTGAGAGTGGCATTCTTGTAAATAAGTGGTGGGGGCTTTTATAAAAGGAGACTTGACCCCTTTTTCCTCTATTGCCTCATGCACGACGAGCGCGCGCGCACACACACACAACGATAAAAGGAAAGAGAAGCTCACTCTTTCTGCATACGTTCCTCCGTCTCTCTCCGGGATGCTCTCCAAAGATAGAGATCGAGCTCGCGAAGGCTCGGGGAGCGATGGAGAGACCTCTTGGGCCCGTGGAAGGTCGGAAAGCTCGCAACTCAAGATAAGGGTTTCAAATTTTCGAGTTGGGATTTTGTTAAATCCTTTGAAATTGAGATCCTAGTGGTCGTTAGATGTTTCTAACCTAAATTAATTGAAGAAACACCAAGTATTTTGGGTGTTCTTGAGGAAATGGGATTCTAGGGTTAGAATTGGGGCTTTTGGATTTTTGGAGGTTTAGAACCTAATTAATGGTATTATTCTCTAATTGAAGATTAAAGAGGAGCCGCAGATAACTTGAATTGGAAAACGACGGAAGCTATGGCGTCTAATTTAAGAAACGGCCCCAAATAGGGTGTTTTCGTTCGTTAATCACGGATGAGCGTCGAAACGGCTGGGAGGACTCAATTGCAAGTGTCTACAAGCAATTGAGGGCGAACCGAGGTGGGTTGTGCTGAATCGAAGCAATTAGATCGCCTTTCATGTCTAGAGCATAATTTCATAAATGATGTTGATGCATGTTGAATGATAGTTCGAGTAGTAAATGGGAAATAATTGATGCATGTAAGACTATAAGTATGTATAAACCTAGTGTAAAGGTTAAATGAGTGGCATCTAACTTAGGACAAAGCCTAAGGGGAAGACGAGAATATGTGAACTCTAGGTTAACTATGAACTAGAGTGTAAGTAAAGTGCATGTGTATATGACTAAGTGAACCTAGAAAGGGTTAAATAAAATATGTGGCATTAAACCTAGATTGAAACCTAAGGTGAGATATAAAGGCAATGAACTAGTAGGTCAAACTAGTTGCATGATTATGGCTTTGATAACCTAGTGGTAGGGAAACCACTTGGACTTGTGTGGCAATAAAAGCTAGAGAGGTTGACAAATAGGATGAAACAATAGAAACCCTCAGTGGCATGATTAAGGTGAGATAAACCTTAGAGTAAAGATGACTCGAGAACATGATTGTGAGTCTAGTGTCATCCAGTATAGGTTGAGAACCTTGTATTCATCGATTGAGTCGATATGTGACATGGATATCGTGTGGTACTAGATGTCTTGTTGAGCATTGTGCATGTGACCGCAGCTTGCAAGAGCCAAATGAGCTCAATTAGCATACGCTCGTGAGAGTCACAACCCTAAAGCTTGATCCTTTGGAGGTATATCGTGTGAGCATGTCTCATTTTGCTATATTGAGAACCGATTGGGCGACGGATGTGAGGTGCAGCTCACATTGCAAGGTACTGATCACGGTCCATGAGGCACGGCGCAGGCTAGAACCGAAACCAGAGTAGGTCCATCAGAGATTGGGTAAAAGGTTGATTTCGAGGCGTATAAGCCGTATTGATGCATATCTTGAGGGCCGATTAAGCGACAAGTGTAAGGCACAACTCGCGCTGGCGAGGTGCTGAACACGGTCTATGAGGCACAGTAAAGGCAGGGCAGTCCCTATATGAGTCCCCAGAAAGTTGGCGATTATCCTTGAGACCCTAGAAAGGGTGAGAATCTTTTGAGTTCCCGAGATTGGATGAGTATCTATAAGTCCTAGAGATTAGGTGAATACCTATGAGTCCCAGAGATTGGGTGAGCATCAGTGAGTCCCATAGATGGGTCAGTAAACCATATTGATGCATATTGTGAGAGCTAATTGTGGGGTGCTGAACACGATTTATTAGTTACTTTTGGAAAACTTTGTGGAAAATTGTGGGAACCAAATTGCTTTTCTCATCTTCAAATCACCCTCAGACCGATGGTCAAACAGAGGTTGTCAATAGGAGTTTGGGAAACCTTCTTAGATGTCTTGTCGGTGAAAACATTAAAAATTGGGATTTTATATTACCACAAGCAGAATTTGCATATAATAGTTCTGTAAATCGAACAATTGGAATGAGCCCTTTTGAAATAGTCACAGGATATAATCCAAAGAAACCTATTGATTTGATACCCCTTCCCTTAGAGCATAGGCCAAGTGAGTATGCATTTTCATTTGCACAACACATGCGAGACTTACATCATGAAATTCGCAGAAAAATAATTTTAAGTAATGAAAATTATAAAAGAGGTGCTGATGAACACCGACGAGAAATTGAATTTAATACAGGAGACATGGTGATGGTTCGAGTTAAACCTGAAAGGCTTCCGCAAGGAGCTATTAGAAAATTGCACGCAAAGAACGTAGGTCTGTTTAAAATTCTTAAGAAGATCGGATCTAATGCCTATCTGTTGGATTTACCATCTAACATGGGAATTAGCCCCACCTTCAATGTTGAGGACCTTACATTATTTCATTTTCCTGAAAATCAAAATTCACTTTTTCCTTCGCCACCTTCACCTTTTGTTTCTAGAACCAAATTGCAGAGAAAAGATGATATTGAGACAATCCTTGACGATCAAATTATATCGACAAAAGATGGTGGAGAGCGTAAATTTTTAGTCAAGTGGTTATATCGACCCAAGGAGGACGCAACGTGGATTTCCCAAGGCGAGCTCCAACAACTCAATCCAGAGCTTTATGAGGAGTACATCGCAGACAATTCGACGGAGTCAAATTTTTCAAAGGAGGGGAGAATTGATGCGGACACGGTCCCGTTTTAGACTTATGTCCGTCGCCGTCATCGTAAACCAAGTATCTGGCTTGATGATGTGATCGCACCATGATTCAAGACGTTGGATGCGACTCAAGTTCGAACCAGTTTTGCATGGTTCGAGATATATTTAGATATTTTAGTTATTATTTTCTAGATAAGAATCTAGATATAGTTATTATTTTCTGTTACCGTATTTATCAGATTGAGTTTGTTAGAAGGAAACTTTATAAGTATGGTCTTGATGATCTGTACGGGAATGAATTATTAATATGAAAATTTTAGTTTCCTTTTGAGATGCGTTCTCTCAAGTTTTCCTTCACGATTTTGCGTCGACCGGAGTGAGTCCGTAGGGAATGAGTCCCTTCATCTTAATTTTCTTTGTTTCCTCTTCGAGTCAAATATTTATTTGCGAAATTCTCACGCCGTTTGATCAAGAAAAGAAAAAGATAAACTTATTGGATCGTTTTCCTTAACGGGTTCAAACCCATGAAAACACGGTCCATTAAGTTTCTCAAGACACACGACAAAAAAAAATCCGTACAAAAAAAAAAGAGAAAAGTCCGAAAAAAAAAAGATCGCATCAAGAAAGAAAAAAAAAAAAAAAAAAAAAGAGAAAAATCCCTCCGCTAAATCCGATCGAGTTGCGCGAAGATGTCATCCGCCGACTCGCAATCAACGAAGGCCTCGCGCGTGCCCTAGTCGTCATCGTCTACATCGACTACGTTTCATCGCCTTGGACGTTGGGGATTTATCGTCATCTTCCTCTCTGCCAAATCCTAATTCTCTCGGTCCCTCTCTCTTTCTTTTTGATTTCTTATTTTTCTCTCTCGTTCTAAAACTTTCGTTTTTCCCACAGATATTATTTCAACAGAGACGGTATTGGATTGATCGGTAGGAATTTGACGATTCTGTTCAACACTTGCAATCAATAATTTCGCCTACAGATCCTTTGATGGTACAAATTTTCATCCCGAGTTTTCTATTTTAAATTTAATTTTCGTTTGAGTTTTAACGCTCTGTTTTATGATATTTATTCTTATATTATTTTCTCCCGAATCCGTATGTTAAGTCTCGTTGTGCCTAAACATATAATTACATTAGAGTTTTCAACTAATTGGATTTTGCATACGGATTTTTAAACTCTTTCTCCTGCATCACATCTAAAATGTACTTACAAACTGGGTGCGGGCAATAATTTGAACAGAGCGTGGCGAAGAGGAGAATAAACGGTTGCCTGAACCCGGTGTATACTAACACTTCATACACCTTACAATAGATCATCAATGTTCTAAAATCAAAAAACTAATCCAAATGTGAACTACAATATCATTTATACAAATTTTTGATATACAGATATTTATTAAATATCATGAAACATATTCAGTAAGCTAGACTCTAATTTTAATATTTCAATCACTGAATTTTAGGTGTGTAATGTATAAGATGTACCTATACACTGGTGCAGAAAATAATATTAGTTGGTATTCTATGGTGTATTCAAAAGGCTTACACACAAATTCAATAAACTTTGGACTCTGAAATCAAATGGTGGCCTTTCTCAACCGTTAATTATTAAAACTACTTGATTCCTTGGTAATAGATTTGCAGACCTTGTGATTTCTTTATAAATAAACTCTATAGATGGCATAGATCGCATCTACTGAATAAAAAATTAATTATAAGACATTGATCATCAAATCTAAAGCATAAGGGCGTCATCCAAAGGTCACTTCAACCCAACTTATTAGCGTATAGTATATATTCCAATATAATGGCAAGTAGCGACATATCAATCCGGCAAATCAGTAATGTGAAATTAAGCAGTCAAGTCACCTGTGAACCACATTCCTATCATGTAAATATACCAATCCGTTCAGAATCTGCCTGGTGTAAGCGGACACTTGAGAATCCTGTAAATGATACTTTTGATACAAGGATGCAAGAGAACCTTGGGTCACAAGTTCCAGGAAAATGTAAAGTTTTGCTTCCTCCTATCACTCAAAACAACAATAATAATTTAGTTCGTTAAAAAACAAGTCTTCAATGTGCAATACTATGGTAAAGATTGATTAACTCAAACATTTTACAAACAATAAGAAAAATTACATTCTCTAGATGACAATGACCTTATCTCAAAAGTGGAACAAGAATGAAATTGAAAGAGTTTGAGTGAAGGCTAAACTTTGTTTTGATCAAGACTGGCTTGTTGATAGTTAGAAATTACGAATTTACGGTAAAAAGCTCGCTACTTTGATATCATAACAAAAGGACCATAAATATAGTTTGCATGTTGAAATATTTTAAAAACAGAAAATCAATTGAACGGAAGCTAAATTGTTACTTTGGGAGTGAGATTTAACCACACTAGGTTGGCAATACCAAAAGGAATGGTTTCTGTACCTTCTCGGTTCCGTAGTATTGGACTATGTTTTCATGTTCAAACTGGCTTAAGAGTGTGATCTCCTGAAAAGAAAGTTAGAAGTTAGAAACGTGCTGATGTCACAATACCCAGGTTGAAAAGCTCTTCTTAATTGATAACTGTGATATGAGATCGTCAACTGACATTTCAACTACCCATAAACTGGAAAGCAATTATCTACAAGCAGGAAGAGAAGTGAAAACTCTGGTACAACATATATAATGGATTGCAAAACAGAAAAAGTATGAAAAGACTTGCTATGTTTACCTGCTCAAGTTGAAGAATACACTGCTGAGCATTGTTTCCTTGGTCAAGCAAAGATACTTCTTTAACAGCGAAGAATACACCCTCACTACAAGTGCAACAAGATAAGTTAGAGAACTACAAGAACATAAACATTTCGTATCAATAAAGTCTACCATCCATGATAAATTGGCAGAGTAGTCGGTCTCCAAAATTTTGTCATGAACACAAGACATATATTAACCATTACTATGAGCAGCTCAGTAATATGCAAATTCAAACCGAAAGGGCAGTCAGCATTAGATGTTTTTGCATTTTCATAAAAAAGACAAATGCCCTTTATTATTTGGAATAATTTTATATGCCGCACCAACAAAAGGGAAGAAAGCAGAGTCTGCTCAGAAACCTTAAAGGAACAGCCCATATGGGCAGGACCGAAAGGAAGATTTAATTTTATGACCTGGAAGCAATATTATTATTCATAGATTAATATGAAGATATTAACACCTACAATTCACCAATTGACTAAATTTAGCAGTTGCCCCTTCAACTTCACAATATTAGTCAAAGTAGGACAATGTTACCGAGTACACACTACTACACAGTGATGTTCTTCGGCTCAGGAACATGAAGTGTATCAAAGATATCAATATGAAAAACAAAGCAAGTGATACACAATGGCATGTAGCATACCATATCTAGACAATAGACAAAGCCAATCAATTTTTACATGAAATTGAAGATAAGTCAATGCAGCCCAATTTGCAAGTCCAATTAAGTCAAGTCATAATTTAAATTTTTTATTCATTATTTGAACCATAGTTGGTTTTTGATAAGCTGGACTCTTTTCATGTGAACAAAGTAGGGCTTTAAGTTGGAATGGTTAGTTATTTAAAAATAAAGTTGTCATATGTTTTAACCCTAACTTAGGGGTTTGATTGGGATAAAGAGAGTTCACAAATGGAACTTGCTAAGCCCTATTGTGTTTGGATTTGATGGAAAGAGAGATTGAGTTTGGTTTGGGAATTAGACATTCCACCTTGTATCCATCTCACTGCCATCCCTAATTAAAATAAAAATTATGCTGAGCTCAAGTGGATCAGCCCAAGGGATGATCACAATTCATGGTCTCTTTTCCACGTCTTTTTACCACATAGGGTATAAACTATAGACTAAATATAATGGACTACCATATTACGTCTCCAAATGTGCAAAAGATCATCAGTCGTTCTCTTTCCTAAAAACTTTCCAATTCAAATCATTTGTCCAAATAGGACCTATAGTAAATCTTAATGTACTTCAAGATAATTTGTTTTATTAGCCAAGAGGTTTTGACTGACACTAACATTGATGCATGAAAACATGAAATGATCACAAATAATAATAAAAAAAAAAGAACAACCCAAGAAAAACTCAACCGAAATTTAGCCGACCATAAATCAATCTGGGAATATCATAAACCTAAGCTGGATTTGTAATCCATCAAGAGAACATTCCTAAGCCATATCATAGCAGACAATTATGATAATATTTATATAATATGATTAAGTTTGGTTCCTCAAAACCAAGTGGTACCATGACTGATCACAAATCCACAAGACCGAACTTTTCAGAAATCTTAATAGGGCACCGTGTTACATCAGCACAACTGAATGAGATGGTTCTAATTCAACAAACAGAGCACCAGCCTCTATCGCTATAAATCAACCTAAGAATTGCTGTTCTGTTCCTCTAGAAGCATCTTCCTCTATATATTGGAGATTGTATCTTTCCTGAGGTTGATTTAGTGGTGTACACACATATATATATCCTAGAATGCAATGTTATGAATTTATGAAAGGTACAGCAACTTGTATAGCATGTCGCAATACTGAAATCATCCCTTCATTTACCGTACATACTGTTATTAATGCATGTCGGAACTTACTGTACTAATCCATATATATTACTTTCCCTCCTTTTATCATTTGAATATAATTAATCATACTTTTATCATGCTTCAAATTTTCATGTACCATAGAAAACCAAGGTTTTAAGTATCCATCGGCACGGGCCGTATCTACCGTGCCGTACCGTGCCAACAAGATACCGGCACGATACAGCTCCCGTGCCGATGACACAGTTCAAAATCCTTTTTTCTTAAAATTACTAAATAATTTTCTTAATAAAGTTCAATATATTTGATAAAGATACATAATAAACAATTAAAAAAATTTGTTGCTAAAAAAATTAAATATTTTATGCCATTATGTGTCGGCACGCATGCATTTTTTGTGACCGGCACTCATCAGCACGGCGACGATTTGAGCAAAGATGAATGAAATGAAACTAATAGGCCCTTCAATAATGAGAAGCACAAAATTTATTGCAAAATACTATGAAATACAACTTTGTTAGGATTCATTTGTAAAGGATTAAAATATTATACAGCTATGTCACCAGAAAAAGTGAATCACTCGCCATCTTCCTAATCTTACAGAAAAATTACCATGCCAGCATGTCACTAACTCAGCAAGCAAAGATGAACTTGGGCACTACGTTTCTCAACGCGGTCAATTTTTAAAGAAAAATATGTCTTTAGAAAGAGGCCCAGATTGGGAAAAAGACTACAATAAGCTAAAATTGACTTAAATAGAAGCATATGTTATCGATACATTTAAAAGTATCATCTGCACAAACCTAATTTGTAGGATGTGTATTTTAAAAAATCAAATCAAAACGTATACTTCAAGAAAAAGGAGAAATAATATGCCAAGTAATTCTATTACTTACTCACTGATCCCTTCATAGACCATTCCGAAGGAACCACTCCCAAGGAGCACACCTCGCATCCACGACTTGATCATCCTCTTGAATCTACCGTTGGGTGAGATGATGAACATTGTTTCTGTAGTAGTACTTGATGCATCATCATCATTCATGGTAGACAATGAGGATGTCCCCGTGAAGCCCTCAGAGCTCTCACCTAGCCTCAGCTCTCTCAACTCCTCTCCTTCTACCAATTCTCCTGCCAAAACTCCTCCCCTCTCCTCCTCCTCCTCCTCCTCGTCCTCCTCCTCCTCCTCACCAAAAGATTCCCTCAATCCACTACATTCTTCACCCTCAGGAGCAAAGGATCTCAAAATATCCCAGGTTGAGCTCACATCATCAAGGAAAGGTAGTGACATCAAAGGTGGTGGTGCGAGCACTGGTGGGCACCTTGCAGGGGGAGGAGAAAGCATCAAAATCGGAAGTAAAGGAGCAAGAACTGGCGGTGGCCGAACACCTTTGATCCCTCCATCTCCCCCGCCCTTCGTCCTCGGATATGGAATTGGACTCATAATTATAGGTTCAGCTTCATCTTCGGTAAGCTTAGCTTCATCCTTAGAAGGTTTTCTTGGCAAGTTAGAACCATCGACCTCTTCCACATCCAGGCCGTGGCGGGCGTGTGTACGATCATTATCCTCTGAAATTTGATCAGATAGAGGCTCTTCCCCAAGTGGAGGAGGAGGAGGAGGAAGGGGATCGGCAGGAGTGGAAGAAGAAGGTGCAGGGGCAAGGGTGCAATGTTGTTCTTGCAAAGTGGAAGCAGGAGTATCATCGGAGTAGAAGAAGAGGCGGGATCTCGGGAGGAGGTCGGAGGAAGAGCGAGCCTTGATGGCCTCCCAGGCGGTAATGGGGATGGCAAAGTCGTCGGGGCCGGAGAGGCCGAGACTGTAGCAGAGGAGATCAACCTCTCCCTCAACGCTGCCGCCAATGCGGAAGCTCGTCTGGTTTGAGTAGGAATAGGAATAGGAGGAAGGGCAGAGCTCCAGGGACCGGGTGGCGCGGAGCCCTAACGTCGGCGAGTCGATATCGGCGGAGAATGTCGAGGAGGAGGGCACTTCGTAGACGATGTCTTTCGCAGCATTCCGACGCTCCAACCTCGGGCCCCGGCCCTTTCTCTTCTGATGTTGCTGCCGTTTTGAGTCCATTCCCCGGCTCGCCCTTCGATTCCTCTCCTAATGAGTCAAAATGACGAGCAGCCCATCAGAAACGTCAGATGGATCAGAAGTGCCGATTTTGACGAGTTTTAACAGATGATCGATGAAGAAGAAAGGAAAAAACTTAGTGGGCTCGAAAAAGAAGAAGAATTAACAAGAATCAATTGACGTGTGAAAAGGAGAAGAAGCAATTACAGAAATTCAGAGAGAAGTTTTGGTTTCGTCGGAGTTGAGAGAAAGAGAAGACGGAGGGGCTGAGAGAGAGAACTAGAAACGAAACGATTGAAAACTTCGGAGGGCAGATGGGAGCGTATGTTTTGTTTGGGAAACGTGGTCATGGAGTTGACTGGTAAAAAGAGCACGCGGAGGCGGAGAAGACGAGATCAGCCAATACAGCCAGTAACCCCGGAACCAGGCTGGACAGATGTAGAAAGGGGCATTTATTTTAATAAAAAAATTTATTAAAATAACCTGTGAAAAAATTTATTTTAATAAAAAAATTTGAAAATTTTATTTGTAAACATAGGCTAAACATAGGATATATCTTAATGACATTTAATTATTCATCGCTTTCTTTATAAAATTTTATATCTTAATGACATTTAATTATTCTCGGCTTTCTTTATAAAATTTTAGTAATTTTATAAAAGCTTCGCTGCTTTCACTACAACTTATAGTGAAATTTCCCACAAATTGAAATTTCCCACAAATACATAATAACAACTTATACGTCAATTACAATATTTACAATAAATACGTTATTACAATAAAATATATCGATTATAACAACAAATGTATCAATTATAACAATCACAACAACAAATATATCAATCACAACAATCACAGATAATTTATCAACATCAAAATACCAATCACAACAATAATCACCGATGCTGACTCAATATCAATGTGACACCCCTGGAATTTGGATTTGTCCTATATATAAATAATATAATATGACTAAATTTTTTAATCCGGCTATAGCATTTTGGGTGGTAGCAATGTAGTAACCATGATTTTTGAAACCGAAATTTTAAGTTTAAATAATTCCTGGATTATTTAAATGGCAAAGATGGGTAATTTATAATGTAAATTGGATCCAGAAATAGCGACTTTTGATCGGAGTCTGATCTCGAAAATTTGAGATCACCATTGCGACCGTCTCGTCAAAACAAGTAAGATTGATATACAAATATTGTCGATCTGATGGTCGGACCGTTCAGAAATCAGTGACGAAGCTGGCGGGATCCGCGACTTAAGTGAATAGTGAAATGAATAGTAACCCCTGATTTCGGTCCCCTCTCGACCAATCGTCAGCCGATTCACTGTCTAAAATCCAAACACAGCAGTATGAGTAGTCAATTCTAGCTAATTTCATCATTATGAGCGCAATGGTGCTGATGGAATTTCCGTTTGATGATCCTAGAGCCTCGAAAAGCGTGAAAAAAGGTGAAAAATATAATATTTTGCACTTAAACCCAAATGTTTGTGCTCCGAAATTTGTGCCACTACATGACAAGGACTAAAAAGTAATTTGGGATTTTCTGTGCGGGACTTGGAGCCAAATATGAAGTGTGGAGGGGTATGTTGGCATTTTGTGCATATAAGCACTATTTCAATGCTCCGAGATGGTGTCTCTTGGGTTTTGAAAGACCCGCTGTTCTTTTTGGATTTTTCCTTTCCTTTCCTACGTGTAGTGGTCCGGCGGGTGCTAATTTTCGTTTATTTCTGGACAGTCCGCCGGGGCTCGCGGGTATTTTTAGGTGCTAGAGCTCGCGAAACGGGGAACGGTAGTGTGATCGGTTCTGAATTCTGACACCGGGATCTCCCAGAAATTAATTCTGAAGTTTCGACCTCTTTTAGGCGCTCCGGGATCCGTGCGGATGATCGGCACGTTTTTCGAGGTAACTTTTAGCCACTGGTTTTGTCCCGTTGGTTTGGGTTTTTAAACCAGGGATTTTAGGGTTTCTTTTCCTTGGTTTTCTTTTCGGCGGCTAGGGTTTTGAGGGGCGCGATCCGAGAGAGAAAAGGGACGAGAACCCAACCTTTTTGTCACGCCCCGGGGGTTTGTTTTAGCGGAAACGATTCATAAAAGTCGAATATTTGACGTGTAAATTTTTTTTTTGTTTAAAAGAGAACCCCTCTTCCCCGGCACGTGCCCAGACCCGCCACACATACAGGATCACTCTGCAAAACGGACAGAGTCTCCCCTGTACGTGCACGGCGTAGCGTTCAGTACATGTTCCAACATACACAACCAATCAATCACAACAATTAGCATTCTAAACTAATAAAAGAAGAATATATGGCCGATCAATTTGGAAAGGATAAATCCACAGTTTTGAAAGAGCGCCTACCCGGCGCTTACGTTTTGAAAGCTAGTTTCGAAATCAGCATAAATCCACAAGGTTTGAAAACGGTGCCCACCCGACACCAAGTTTTTAAAAAACGGTTTTCGCAATCTTTTCTTTGGCTTCTGCCTTCTTGATTTTCAAATGGCCAATAGAAATAAAAGGAAAAGTAACGCACAAGGGGCACTAAATGCAACCCGTACCGACATCCACGCCGACCCCACGAGGGTATCGCGAACCTCTCACATAACTACAATGCAATGAAAAGCGAGAATGAAAGAAGAAATACAGTCCAGGGTCCCCAGCGACCCAGCTGCTCCTGTCCCGTCCTCACCACCGCCTACCTCTCCCCCCGTCTGAACCCTGTCACGAAGTGGGATGTCAGTGACGCAAAAATAGTAGAGCAGGAGAATATAATAAAACAAACCGTGAAGACAACCGGAGCAACCACCCTCCCAAGGAGGAAAGGCAACCTGTACACCTGCATCCTGTAATACCCGGACACGTCGGACAACTAAACCGACGGTCCATACCGTACCTGCAGAAACCCGACCACGCCGGACAACTAAACCGACGGGTCGCACCGCTCGCACCTCGGCGTCTCAACCCCACCACTAATAAGGGGCCCCACTACGTCACCTCGTGGGTATACACGGGTCATAGACCACTTTTCCGGAAAAGCGCACCCTTTGCGGTGGCCAAACCGCGGGTGCGCGTGTGACAGCCTCGAGCCAAGTAACCATAACCATCATCATGTCAGCATCATAATATATATAACAAAAGTAAAACGGCAACATGTATGCCCAAAGTAAAACCGTAACATATGCGATCGAAAGTAACCCGCTATCATGTATAATCAAAGTAAAGGCAGAAATACGTGCACTCGAAGGTAGCCCGCCAACATGTAATTATCAAAAGGAAAACGACCGTCGGAAAACCGACGCTAAACATTATGACGAAACCCATTAACATGCATAAGCCATCACCCATCAATATTTAACCCCAGTATACTTAGAATTGACCCCGTCCAATATGATAGAGTTAGATGCTAGGACCAAGGAAATAAAACCCACCTGAATGAAGGCCGATCCCGAACTCCCGCTAGACTACCAGGAGGCTGGTGCTGAACTGCTGGGCCCTGAACAGAGACTGTAGTCAGAACTAGACTCACATATACCCGTCCCGACGACACGACAGTAACGGAGTGTTTATACGGGGCAATATTGCCGATTTACCGCACAGAATCTAACTCTCGATCAATGAGGACCTACTGAACTCTAACAAGATGCCTAGTAGGCGTGTAAACGCTGTCTAAGGACAGCCAGCAAGTCCGAATCGCATTTTAGTCCAAAATGTATTTTAATTTGCCTAAAGTTATTGCATTAATCCGATGTTTCGACTCGTTCTCAAAATCCGGGAGTCCAAAAGCTGCGCCGTAACTTTCAGCGCGTTTGTTACGACGAGACGGAGGCCGTGCTCACAATATTTGGGCCGAGACCAGGCCCATTTACAAGTTGGCCCAAAAACACAAGGGCTCCAAATTAGTAATGTTGCGACTTAATATATACTTGATCTGCAAGTGATCTAACTGGAGCATGGTATACAGTAGGGACTGAGGGTAATGGGGCTCACCTTGCGCGTGTCGGAGGCCGGCCGGAGAGTCGCCGGAGCAAGGTGGAGCAACCACCAAAGAATGAGCAAGGCTCGGCTTGGGCAAGTTGGGATCAAACCAGGCTCAGACCTGCAGCAAGGGTGAGCATCGGGTTACTTGGAGTCCCAGAAGGTCTCGGGTCCACGCGGGGTCGAGCCCCGGCGGCCGGAGGCGGCGGCGGCCGGAGATGAGCCCGGGAGGCTTAGCTCGGGTGCAAGCTTTAAGACCAAACTACAGGGGGTCTCTGGCCTCAAAATAAAATCATGGAGTTCTTATAATGGAGGTTTAGAGCCTACCTGTCGAGGTGGCCGGAGTCCGGAGCGCCGGGGATCGCCGGAGTCCAACCCGAGGCTCAAACGGGTGCAAATTCTGTGACGAGAAACCCGACGTTAAATCTTGCATGCAAGATGGTGGGGAAGTTCCTATGGGCCAGAGGAACTCACCTGGGCGGTTTTCCGGCGCCGGGGATCGTCGGCAAGCCGCGGCGGCGGAGCTCAGCCGAAACTTCGTTGGCCGTTAATGGCGGTTTCCGGCGAGGTCGCTCCGGGCCGGTGCGAGATGGACCAAAATGTCTGTCCCAACTCCTCGATGCTCGGTGCAGTGGTGGCCGGCAACGTGAGGCCGCGGCGGCGCCGGACGGCGGTTGTCGGCCAAGGTTGAAGATGACCGGTTTCTAGGGCACAACCGATCGTGCCCGATCTTGATCTGATCGTGATCAGACTTCGGGGAGGTGTTGCAGTATCCCAGGGGAAGAAGATCAACGGTTCTGATCTTGAAAACGCCGGCCGGATGATGGCGGCGCGAAGAGCTCGGCCCAAAAACGATAATCCGGCGGTCAGGTTCTCTCGCCGGCAATCGGGATGCCGGCGGCGGGCCGGCCTGCACCCGGAGGGTCGTCTCGATGTCAGGAATGTCATGGTCGGGCTCAAAAGCCGAAAATAAAATGAAAGCTCCATGACTTACCTTGCCCGGAGTTTGGGAGGAGAAGGGTGCTTTCCGGCGGCGGCGCGCGGCAGCGAGGGACCTCGGGTTCACCTTGGCTCCGCTTCTGCTACATCGAGGATTACTCCAGAGAGGGTTGGGTCCATCTAGAGCTCCTGCGTGGATCTCGTTTTCTTCAACCCGAGAGGAGGAGGTAGCTTGCTTCCTTCTCCTCCGGCGGCTGGGGAGGCGGCGGCCGGTGCGGCTAGCTCCGTGGAGAGCGGCAGAGGAGGGGGGCGGTTGCAGGTGCGGCTGGGGCTCGGGGGATCTAGGGTTTAGGGTGTAAGAACCCTAACCTAGCTATATGCGTATATATATATACACATATAGCCACAATTGCAACTTAGTCCCTCTTTGCTTTAATATTTCCTGGCCAGTCCCTCTCAGCAGCTTATATTCACACATAGGTCCTTCTCCAATTAGTGGCACGCAAACCGAGGCATGTTTTATTAGGGTTTCATGTGCAAAATCGCATTTTTCGACGCATTTCACGCTTTTCGAGAAGATCCGGTCGTCGAAACGAAAAATGGACTGCGCCATGGCGTCCGGCTCGACGAGACCTATCAGGTAGCGATCTCTGATTTTCGCGAAACTGCCCGGACAAAATCTCGGTCCATAATAACTGTGTCAAAATACAGTTTTTGCGCTTTTCGAGATTCCAGAGTCGTCACACAGAATTTTCGACTGCGCCATTGCGTTCAGAACATCGAAACCGTTCGAAATGACTACCTGGATCACTATATTCGGATTCCGAACAGTGAATTAGTCAATATTGTATTCGTCGGGGTCTCGAAAACCAGGGTTACTGTTCATCTACAGTAACTCACTTAAGTGCACTGTGCGCAGAGGACACTGTTACATTGGTCGCGAGATTCTCCCACTTCTTAGTTGAATTCTGGAACATCCGACCCTCAGATCGAAAAGTGCCGAATATGAATCTCGCTCAGTTCGACGAGACGATCGCAACGGTCAACTCGGATTTCCAAGATCATGTCCGGATTGGAAAATAGCCTTTTTGTCTCGTAAATCGTGCAACTCGCACACTGGCAATTGACTAAATAAATCAACATAGGTCTTTTGAACCCGAAATCGACTACGATTCTGCTTTTAATCTATTTATTAAAAATAAAATATTTTGAGTCTTTACACTTTTCCGCTCTCGCTCGACTTTCCTCCGGCGTAGAATTTCACCGCGGCACCCGTGGGAGAAGGAAGGAAGCGTTTTTCGACGAGTTGATCGGGCAAAGGTGGACGATCCCTCTTCTTCCATCTCCTCTCGTGAATCAAGGTGAGTTTTTGGTCGTTCTTGATTTTCGTAGGTTTTCGTTTGGGTTCGGTTTTTCGTCGGTTGTTTCGTGTTTGGGGATCACCGCGCCGCCGCCGCCGCCGTCGTCGAAGCGGCCGCCACCGTCGTCGGAGCGGCCACCGCCGTCGCGGGGCCATCCGCGGGCAAGGCACCCGCGCGGGCTGGGGCCGCGCGGGGTCGCCCGCGCCCGCGGGCAGCGCACCCGCGCGGATCGGTGCCGCCCGGGGCCGCCCGCGGGCGGGGCGCCCACGCGGGCTGGCGCCGCGCGGGGCCGCCCGCGCCCGCGGGCAGCGCGTCTGCGCGGGCCGAGGCCGCGCGGGGCCGCCCGCTGGCGGGGCACCCGCGCGGGCTGGGGCCGCGCAGGGTCGCCCGCGCCCGCGGGCAGCGCACCCGCGCGGATCGGTGCCGCGCGGGGCCGCCCGCGGGAGGGGCGCCCGCGCGGGGCCGCCCGCACCCGCGAGCAGCGCGCCCGCGCGGACCGAGGCCGCGCGGGGCGGCCTGCTGGCGGGGCGCCCGCGCGGGCTGGCGCCGCGTGGGGCCGCCCGCGCCTGCGGGCAGCGCGCCCGTGCGGGCTGGTGCCGCGCGGGGCCGCCCACACCCGGGGCAGCGCGCCCGCGCGGACCGACGCTGCGCGGGGCCGCCCGCTGGCGGGGTGCCCGTGCGGGGCCGCCCGCGCCTGCGGGCAGCGCGCCCTCGCGGGCTGGGGTCGCGCGGGGCCGCCCACAGGTGGGGCGCCCGCGCGGGCCGGTGCCGCGCGGGGCTACCCACGCCTGCGGACAGCACACCCGCGCGGGCCGGTGCCGCGCGGGACCACCGCCGACGGGGCGGGGCCGCGCGGAGCTGTCCGTATGCGGGACGCGCGCCGCAGGAGTCGTCGTCGCGCGGGAATCTCGCGCGCAGGGTTTTTCTTGGAATTTATCTTTTCTCGTCCCCTACCTGTGTCGTCGTTAAGTGTTTTAATCGCCAAGTCTTCGCCTTCGCTTCTTCAGGGACGCGGGGCGATGTGGGGCGGCAGACGTGCTAGCACGGACAAACCGACCGCCGGTCTCCTTTCAAGGTGGGTACTTTCTCCAGGGTTAGTTGGGAAAGGGTGTAGATTGTAAGATGCAAGTTTGGGCAAAGGTGTTTTTCTAAAGTATTCTTTATGTGCAATGCTGACCCCGTTTTACATTACTTATCTAATTAATCATCTAAATATCTGACTATGAGGCTCGTGTGACTGCACGCACACCGGCAGTTTGGCCACTGCGAGGGTGTGCTTTTCCGGAAAATTGGTACGCTGACCCGTGTACCCGACGTGATGGTGACGTAATGGGGGCCCTCGTGGGTGGGGGGTGTGAGTGGTGATGCCGAGGCAGGTGCTCGGCGGCCGAGGCAGGTGCTCGGCAGGGGTTTCCGAGGTAGGTGCTCGGAGGGGTTGCCGGGGAAGGTGCCCGGTTTGTTTTACACAGGATTACCTACTGTTGATTACACTTTGAGGCGAGGGTTGCTCCAGTTGTTAGTGGTTTGCCGTTTTATTGCCCCTTACGCTCTTACTTTTCTTTATACTCACTGGCTTCCCACTTTGTGACAGGTTCGTCCAGGGGCGAGTGCTAGGGCGCTGGTGAGGCCGTGAGAGCGTTGTTCTGGCTTTTAGCGACAGCAGACACAGTGACTTTCCTTTCCTTGTTCTTTTATTATTCATGTTAGTTAGTTGTGGATTGCGATACCCCCGTGGGATCGATGTAGATGTTGCCTTTTTATTTATAAATGTTGAATGACTGTCGTTCCTTTTTCCTTTCTTGGCCGTTTTGAACTACGAACAACAAAAAGATCAGGGAAAACCGTTTGCGAAAACCGTTTTCAAAACGTGGGTGTCGTGTGAGCACCGTTTTTAAAACCTTGTGGGATTTATGTGATTTCAAAAATGGTTTTACAAAATCAGGCATCGGGTGGGTGCCGTTTTTAAGAATTCTGTGGATTTATGTGGCTTTGAAACGGATTTTTAAAACATCGGCGTCGGGTAGGCGTCGCTTTCAAAACTCTGTGATTATTTATCCTTTTAAAATAGTCGGCCCTTTTCAAAGTGTGAGAGTCGATAGAATGTTTGGTTTGCATGTTGAATGTGTCTGTGCCTCGATCTAGTGTGGTTAAAGCCTGTATGAGATGCATTATGTAGTCAGGACGCCGTGCATATACAAAGGAGACTCTGCCCGTTTGCAGAGTGAATTTGTATATGCGGCGGGTCTGTGTGCGCACTGGGGTGGAATCGTTTTCAAAAAAAAAAATATTACGCTGATCTGGGAGCATCGGTGGCTCTTCTTCCGCGCGTTGGAACCCCCGGGGCGTGACAGGTTTTATCAACCGAAACCCATCCCTCTGCCTCCCTCTTTGGAACCGACGCCTCCACCCCACAACACCCTCCAACCGTCGCACCCAAGCGTCGCCGTCCCGTCGCCAGAGAAGCCAAGAAAGCAAAGGAAAAGCTTGGTTTTTCCGGCCATCTAGGAAAAGGTTGCATTCTGGGAGGCCTTTGATGCTCCAAGTTGGGTCTGAGAGTGTCTCTGTGAGGTTGACGTCGAGGGGTTCCCGGCACCTCAGCCGTGCGCCGCCGCGGAGGGCTCCTTCTTCTTCCCTCTCTCCGGCAAGGTGAGATCATGGGAACTTTTGTTTTTATTTGGTTCCAGAGAGCATGCATGAACTTTCTGATGTTGAGACGAACCTCTCTGTGTTGTCCGGGCAGCTTCCGTGCCCTAGGTTGCCGGCGGGAGCAAGCTATCGCCGGAAAACCAAGAATCGGTTGGTTACGGGCGTAGGACTGTTTCTGTCACGCCCCGGGGTCGAAACTGCGACCCGGGCTCGCCAACAGATCCGCCATCTGTACGGAAACTGCCGCACAGACGAAGCGTCTACCCTACAAGTCAGATCTAAAACTAAAACATGTATCAGAGCTGAGACTAAAAATGAAAAGCCAAAGAATAAATACTGAAAATCTGAAATAAGTAAGCTCCACTAAAACATAAATCCTCAGTGCAGGCCTCACAGTAATAATACAAGTACTATCCTCACAAACTCTCAGAAAGACCAGTACAAAAGTGGAAACATAAAAAGTACACCGGGTACATCTACCTCGGACTCTCAATGCTGGTAAGGAACTAAACGGCCGCGTCCTCACATAGATCTGCTGTCTCCGCACGAACCAAGCCGGAACAGCTGCCTCAACCTGTCACCGCAGCGGGTGTGAGATCTACTGCAGAAGGCAGATCTCAGTGGGTACCGTCCCAATATCCACGGTATGCCCACTAAGTCTACTGGAGGCAAAACAGATAGGTATGCAGATAGATAGATAGAAGGAAAGCAGGAAAGGAAGTATAGCTAACAAGTAACAACAATGTGTAGAAGGAACTCTAATTTGACCCTGCTATGCATACACTAACACTGCTAATAATATGCCTTAAGAACCATGCTCAAAGGGAAACTCAACAATGAACATGCTATGCCATCACTCTCTCAATGTCACCCAATCTCAATGACTGCCTCATAGGGTCCAGTCAAGCCTGCGCCAAACCTACTGCCACCTCATCCTCACTGGGACGGGACTTACGTAGGGCGTCCCACACGGACTATCACAAGCGAACTCTAGTGTATCAACTAGTCGCATCATCGCAGCCTCGTCAGGCTCGGTATCATCACACACACCCGGGTGGTAGCTCGAGGGGAGCGACCCCACCGAACTCAAGTATCTCATCTGTATCACTGTCTCATAAGCGGCACATGCAGGCTATAGTCCACGATCAAACATATCGGCAACTCGATGCTCAGAAGCGCAACTCTGTCGGAAAAAGACTCCACGACTCAAACAGGAAAACCCAAACACTCTCACAGCTATGTCGGAGAACCCTCAACGACTCAATCTGATAATGCACGACCCATGGCTGAGTCGGGAAACCTCCACGACTCGATCTGCCAGAACCCCCAAAACTCTCAAGGCTAAGTGGGAGAGCCATCTCCACCTCTAAATCAGAAACACAACCCATGATCTAGAATAAACCCATCAATCCCAACAAGGAAGATGAACTCTCATGACACTAGGACTCGACAGTCAATGCGCTGAAAATACACTCGGCCCTCTGGCGTGAGTACACATGCAACTCGAACAATCTGGACCATTCATAATGTTCTCAATAATTAAAATAAACCCTTTTAAAAATGGAGTTTTACTTAAAACGGGGTACTAAAAATATATGAAGGTCCAGATGCAGCCTGAATCTCAAATGAACATGCAGTCTAGTGTCAAATAACTTCTAGATCATAGTAAAAATGTCTGGGGCTCAAGAATGTCATTCTATAATTTTCTAGGCAACTATCAGATTTATCAATATAAAGAAATAAGCTAAACATGATCAATATATGATAAATAAGCTAAACATGATCAATATGCTTACAGAAGCATTAGAGGGCATTCCATAAATCTCGAAGAAATTCCAACCCACCTGGATTGCATTCCGTAGGCAAAGCCGAAGTCGGGGAAGTGCCAAAAGTCCGAAAAGATCCCTAAAAGCTCGGACAAACTCACGAGTCTTCTACAAAGAAAAGCAAGCTCATAATCAATAAATAGGTAAATCGATCCTTACACACCATCAGCTCCTAAAGCACATATTAGATCATCCTCTAATGTACTTACAAAACCACCTCAATCCAACAGCACACTTAAAGACTCCAATTGTACATATCTACAAGTTCACCATATAACAGCACCCTAATAAATGAATGCACACTTAACACAAATCACATAAATCCAAGTCTAGCATCCTCAACATCAGCATCACACTCATAAATCCCAACTTCCACCTACACCAACCAGACTACCACAACACACAACACACTCACATAAATCCACTTACTCCCATCATGCTCCCATGCACACAATAATTCAAGATCATATAAACAAAATCCCTTAATTCCATCATCAATAGGTAATTCCACAATACAAACACATATCACAAAAGTCCCACCTTAGCTCACATCATGTTCACATAAAAAGTACAATTTCACCAACCATCCACACACTCTAATAATCTAAAGCACACTCACAAAAATAAGCTCTCAATATACAATTTACCAATTTTACCTCCCCTGCACACACACTAGCACCCCCAACACACACCTTGTGCACACCCAGCCAACAAATAGCACAACCAAGCCTCCAAGCATCAACTCCATACTACATTAAACACCTCACCATAACACTCACGGTACAATCACCCTTCACACATGCTCAGAAAACTACACTAATGAAGAAAAGTGCATAATTTAATTCCATCATAATTAACATAATAATCATCATCATTAACATCATCATCATCATCATCATCATCATCATCATCATCATCATCATCATGTCAATACATACAACCAATACACTTCACAAACCAAGCCCACAGTACACAACCCACCTCTCACAAAAATCTGCTAATAAATTAACCAAAACACAGCACACACCCACAATACGGCTTGCTCAGGTAATTTCACGTGCCGCGCACACGAACCGGTTCCGCACGGCACCCCGCCGAGATTCGCGCATCCACATGGGGATAACCTGTGAGCAAAAAGAGGGAAAAACCAAGAGATCAAAAAAAAACCGGCGAATACGCGCGATCGTCGGCAAAAACCGACCCCAAACGACGAAAACGCCGCGCGCGCCGCGCGGAAAATTTCCTGCGCACGCGTCGCAGCAAGCCGCCCGGCCGCTGCCGCACTGCGCTGCAGCAAGCCGCCTGCTGCACGCGCCCGCGGGCTGCTGCGCACTGCGCATTGCGCGCCAGCCGCGCGCGCTGCGTGCGCTGCGCACCGCGCGCCACTGCGCGCCAGCCGCTCGCGCTGCGCACCGCGCGCCTGCACGGCTGTGCACTGCGCGCCAGGCGAGCTGCACACTGCGCGCCAGCCGCGCGCGCTGCGCACCGCGCGCCTGCGCACTGCGGGTCCGTGTGCCACCCCCCCTTGCTGCTTGCCGCCAAGCACCAAGGGACAACAGTCCAACCTCAAAACCACCAAAAAGACCCAAAAACCAAGTTTCTAAAAGAAAACAGCACATACCTCGATCCAATCCGTCGCGCGCGCGCCGCTCGCCGCGCTCTCCGCTCGCCCCACGACACTTTGCAGCAGGAGGTCATCAACCCAACACTCATCCATTATATCACTTTCCATTATTTTCTCTTCTTTTTTCTTCCTTTTCACTCTTCTCTCCTTCCTCTGCTCAATCCTTTTTCCTCTGTTCTTTCTTGCAGGGGAGAAGGAGCTTACTAATTAGAGGAACCTAATTAGTAGAGGTGGTGGGTGGGCAGCATTAAATGCACCAAACAAAATATCTACTTCCATTAAATAAACCCACTTCAATTCCTTATATATATATATCACAGGCTAAAGCATCACAAGATATTTAATTAACTTCCCAATTCAATTAATTTATTAATTTAATCCCTTTTAAAGCCAACTCCAAATCACTTTTTGCCTTCGGGGTCTCCGTCCGAAACCTCCCGAACTCCGCTGTAATCTGAAAATACACATGTCCACAGCTTTTTCTCTTCAAAAAGCTCAACCGTTGAGTCGGGGTTCTCAATCCAAAAACCGGCTCCGAAATCGCCAGTTCCGACTCACTTTTCGCCCTCGGGTCCTCCGCGTCAGTCCGGAACCTCCCGAACTCCGCTGTAAACATAATTTATACCTGTTCCAAGTGTTCCCAATATTTTTGCACTCCACTGGGAAGTCGAGGCTTCCCCGAAACCCGTCCTCTAACGGCGGACAATGCCCGAAAAACCCCGAATCGACCTGGGGCTTCCGCGTTGATCCGAGTCGACCCGAACTCATCTGTAATCCAATATGGAACACGCTCGAGGCGATTTCTCCGCACCACGCCATCTCGCGAGGTCGGTGCGCCATCCGAAAACCCGGTATTCTACAGTTTCGACCATTGAAACTGAGATCAAGACCGTTGGTTTTGGTCTCCTCGACAACTGAAATCTCCTCCCAAAGTTTGAGGTCGATCGGCTAAGGATCGAGGGCATACGGGCTTGCCCTCGAACCGGGTTATTTCCTTCATTGGCCGATCTTCGCCGTCCGGCGCCGCCGCTCACTCGCGCCGCCGGCCACCACCTCAGCAAGCACCGTAGCACCAAGAGGAGCATTTTGGTCCAAGTTGGAGGGCCTCTTGTGCTCCGGGTCGGAATCCACCATTAGAGCTCTCGAGCTTGGCCGAGCTTCGCCGCCGGCGATCGCCGTCGCTCCCAGCCGCCGTACGAGCACTCAGGTGAGTTCTTTGGGATGGTAGGATGCTCCTCATGTAGTTGCATGAGAGCTTGGACGTATGGAAATGTACCTTCCATTGTTGCACCCCGGGCTTGCCCAAGCTCCACCGCCGGCCGCTGCCGTCGCCTCGGGTCGCCGGCCAACCACCCAGGTGAGTCTTAAACTCTTTCTAGACAGACTCCATCAAGTTATTTTAGCCCAAGAACCACTGGATGCAAAGTTGCTCCAACCTTGTGATAAGTGAGTTTGTGTTGGGTATTTTTCGGCCGCCGCCGCCTCCGGCCGCCGACAACTGGCTTGGCTGAGTCCAGACTCTCTCTGTGATGGTCTCTAACGTGTTCTCACCTTTGCTTTAGGACTGAGCCTGGTTTGTTCAGGGAGTTGTCAACCCGAGCTCTAGCATTAGGTGGTGGTAGCTCCACCTTGCTCCGGCATGCTCTCCGACCGGTCTTTGGCGCGCCTGAGGTAAGCCTTCCAATTCTCTGACCTCAGTGAGCATGATGCTCAAGTTTAATTCCAGTTTGAATAAGTATTTTGTTAGGTGTAGCATAAGTGGTTATTTAGACTTAAAGAGTTTATGGGCCAACTTTGCCCTCGGGCTTCGTGCCAGCCCGAAACAGTGAGCACGGGTTAGCTTGCGTCGAAACCTACGCGCTAGAATTTACGGCGCAGTTTAAAACTTCCTGGTTTGGAAGAACGAGTCGAAATCGTGATGAATTAAGTGTAATTATGCAATTTTAGAGTAATTTATGGATCAACTTGCAAATGTAGCATGCTGACTGTCTTTGGGCAGCGTGTACGCATCCTCTAAACTTTTCATTAGAGGTCCGTTGGCTCTCGTTGAGTAGAAATTGATTATTGGTTCGTAAATCAGCAAAATCGTCGGTTTAACGGCACCCCGGTGGCAATCGCGCAATTCGAGCAATTGCGGCGGTTCCGCCTAGCTGTCTGATGTGTCCCAGTAGAATCTGGTTGAGCCAGCGGCAAAAAGTTGGTGCCCGTGTCTTCCAGAAATCTAAAATGAATTTTTGAAAGGGGCATTTTGGTAATTTTGGCAACATTTGAGCATAAGGTTGCATCTAGCAAGATGTTAATTGTCAAACATTAATGTTTAAGCATTCCGAGGGTGCACGTCAGGTTTCGCTGAATTCGGAAATCTGTAAGCGCTATTCGAGTCAAAGTGGGCCGAACGGCAGATTTTTCGGCGACCCGCGTTAATCTAGAAAAGATCAAAGTTTAAGTTTTGTAAGAATAGTAAGTCTGAGGTTTGGGTGTGTGTGAGTTGTTCCCTGATCAACATCTATGATTCAGGTTGGCACGGTTTGTGTCACGCCCCGGGTGTAAACCAGAACCCGGGCCCGTCTACAGATCCCCCGAGCACACGGTATTTCCCACGTACACGAAGCGCCGGTAACCTGCTCAGATATAAAATATAATAATAAAAGAGCATAAAATCAGAACTGAACTAAAACTACTACATCTCAGATTAAAGCTGGAAATAAAGTAAAGAACAACTGTAAAATAAATACAAATATCTCTCCCAGCTCACCACAAATGTACAAACAGCTGGCTAATGCCAGACCCAAAATAATGTACAAAAAAAACTGTCTGAGAAGATAGGGGTACGTCAAAAGTCCAGCTAGCGACTGTCGGGTGGACACTCTATCTAGTCCGCTATCCTCTTACCTCGATCAGATGCTGATGGCCCAGCAACTCCCGCAGAGGACTATGCAAAACAAAGGGAGAAATAAAGAAAAAGACGATGGGGGGTGAGAACTACCATAAAAACAGTAGCCTCACCTAGTGGGTAAAGCCTCAAACTCTGACACACCCACTAGGTCTACCAGAGGCAAAAAGAAAAGGAGAAGGGTGGTAAGCTATAAAACTGCCGATAAAGGAAAGCTACCACTACTATGCCTCTAAATGCAATAACAAAAAGAGTAACTGAATGCATGTATCAGTAAAACTATCTGTCTGAATAGACCCAATCGATGGACCAGTAACCACTGGTACTGCCTGTTCAAACTATCTCAGTAACTGCTCACAAATCGGTACTCACTGACCGACACTCAATGTCTGGCACTCACTGGCCGATACTCAATGTCTGGCACTCACTGGCCGATAAGTCAAACGCCTACTCCGGAGTGGCACTCGAGGGGAGCGACCCACACGAGTAAAGTAGCCATGTCTCACAATACAGTAACCATGTCTCAATATCTCACTGTAGCAGGTCTGGATCACGACAATGATCGAAGTGGGAAAACCCCTCCACTAAAGAAAACTCGATCCCCAATCTGATGCAAAGTAAACATCCGGTCGACCGCCCAATGTCCGCGGTCGCCGCAATACCTCACAACCCACAATCTGGTATGACAAAACCACACAATACCCCGGCTACACTATCCTACAACTCTGCTCAACCCGAGCAATACAATATGTAGCTCAATAAAAGGAGAAGAGGTACCAACATGGTTTCTCCTAAGTTAATTTCCAATGATAGTGTAGTAGAAAAAGGTGGCCTAACTAGATGTCCATACAAGCATGCAAGTGTCCTCATGATGATAGAAGAAAGACAAATACCTTGATCATACATTAATTAGAGCATGCTATTCCCAAATAATAGAGACCTCATAAGAATACTAAGTACTAACATAGCACAAGTCCAACTCTATAAGCATGCCTAATAATCATGATACATTATACAACATTCAACAATAGGGATCACTCTAATATTCCTAGTGAGTAATCAAAGATGAGGTCCACAACAACCACCCACCTCAAAAAGCATGAACTACAACAATATGAGATCCCTTGCTGTCAAAAATCTTCAAACTCCGCAAACCTCCAAAATGCGAGAACTGCAGCAACACAAACCGCACACGGCATAAATGAACCATTTCCAAAACTGTAATTATTGTTTACAGAACAGCACGGAAAACGAGGAAATTCACCTCAGTACAGTCCTCAGAAAAATTCGAAAAAATCACCGTTGCGATCCTCGCGACGAGTAGATGAAAAACGAGTACTTACTCGTCCCGATCTGACACCTGTAGGCCAAGATACAAATTAATCATCGCGGTACACGCGAAACTTCCAATGATCAAAAGTCAGCAGTACTCTGTCCAGAAAAAGTATAATTTTCACCTTCGAAGCAACCTCAGAAAAATCCAGGAAAAATACGATGATGTTCCTTGCGACGCGTAGATAGAAATCGAGTACTTGCACTCCTCGTTCCGACTCTCGGTTGCTGAGAAAACTCACAAAAACCTCGGTGCTGTCCGAATTCCATCATAGAAAAAGAGGTCACAGAAATGATCCGAAAAGTCCAAGAAAACCTCAAAATACGGAGAAGCTGAAAATACAAAATTCGTAGCCCTACCTGTCGTGAAAACGTGGGCGCAAGAATCACCCAAAAAGATGGTCGTAGTAGGCCGGGGGAGCCCACGCACCGAAACGCAACGGAAAAGATCACCGGTGAAGGAACGTCATGATGCGCCGAAAAATAACAAATCTCAAAATGCGTGCCACCAAAAAATCCCAGGGATGCTCAATTGGATCCAGCACAGGGTAGAGAAGATTTCCACAAGAGGGCTCTATGTCAAAATCCGAGCAGGAAAGGAGCAAATGAGCAAGTTATGGGCCTATTTATAGGCTCAAATGAACAATTCCAATAATTCCCGGCATGTCCCCACTTTCGGGCGCTTGGCCCACTTTCGGGCGCCCGAAAGTCCTGCAGACCGGGCCGCGAAGAGCGCCCGAATCCGCCTGGGTGTGACACGTGTCCCCCAAACACAGAACAACAGTGCAAGCCTGCCAGGGGACGACACGTGTCCCGCGCCCAGCCAACAGGGTAGGTGGCGCCCGCCAATGGGTGGGCGCCACGTGGCACGCCCGCGCGAACCGCCGACCGGTCGCGCGCCTCGCCGGCCGCGCCGCTTGCCCCCCACACACACACACTTCCCGAGGCACCGGCGCGCACCTCCGTGGACCGCGCCGTGTGAGCCCGCCAATAACCTGCTGCCACGTGTCCCCGCGCCCGGTCTATGCACCCGCGCGGGGTTCCGTGGGCCGCGCATCGCGCGCCGGCCACTCTTGGGGCGCCACGTGTCCCCGCGCCGGGTCCATGCTCCACCCGGCGCTTCTCTGTAGACCGCGCTCAGTAAACCGGCCAATAACAGGCCGCCACGTGGCACCAAGCCGGTCTACGGCCTCCCCCATGCACCAGAATCCACTGGAAACTTCCGAGAGCCCGTTTTTGAGCATCCAGACTCAGAAAAATACAAGTAAATAGCTGTTTTCAAGCGCTTTTTCCGCGCTGAATCCAAAACCAACCTCTGTTTGGCCCAAAACCATTTCTAAAATTTGGCAAAAGCAGCCGAAAGCCAATCCAGCTCTGGATACCTCACTGGGTCCATCTGTGGCACCCATTTGATGCACTATGGGCCAGACACACCAATGATAGGTGTTTCACACAGTGGATTCACGGGAAAAAGCTACAAGGGGTTCTGGGGTCCTACATCCTCCCCCACTAAAAAGAAGTTTCGTCCACGAAATTAAGAAACAAGATAAACGTACCTCAGCTAGAAGCCTCAAACCAGAAAGGATAGGTACCCCGCATTACCTCCTCCAGCTCCTAAGTGGCCTCCCGCTCCTCGTGGTTGCTCCATAAAATCTTCACATAAGGTATCACCCGATTGCGCAGTTTCCTCACCTCGCGAACCAGAATCCGCAACAGGCGCTCCTCGTACCCAAGGTCCTCACCAATCTCCAGTGGGGTGAAGTCAATCACATGCGCAGGATCAAATACATACTTCCTCAGAGCAGAGATGTGAAACACATCATGAACTCCAGCCAGGCGTGGAGGAAGGGCAACTCGATAAGCAACAGGGCCAACTCTCTCCAGTACCTCAAAGGGTCCAATAAATCGGGGACTAAGCTTCCCACGAACTCCAAATCTCCGAACCCCCTTCGAAGGTGAGACTTTCAAGAAGACATGATCACCAATCTGAAACTCTAAGTCTCGCCGTCGGGTATCAGCATAACTCCTCTGTCGACTCTGGGCGGTCTCAAGATGTCGTCGTATCAATCTGACCTTATCCTCTGCCTCTGACAGTAGATCAGGACCCAAAGTCTTCCTCTCACCCACGTCACTCCAATATAGGGGTGACCGACACTTGCGTCCATACAACGCTTCAAACAGGGCCATCTGAATGCTCTCTTGATAGCTGTTGTTGTACGCAAACTCAACCAATCCCAAGTGTCGGTACCACCCTCCTCCAAAATCCAGGACGCACGCTCTCAACATATCCTCGAGGGTCTGTATGGTGCGCTCAGACTGTCCATCGGTCTGCGGGTGGAATGCTGTGCTAAATCGGAGCTGCGTCCCCAAGGCTGTCTGTAAACTCCGCCAGAAATGCGAAACAAACCTCGGGTCTCTATCTGATACAATCGAGATGGGTACCCCGTGCAACCTCACCACCTCAGCTAAGTACAACTGTGCCAGTCGCTCCAAAGGCCAAGTCACCTGCACCGGTAGAAAGTGAGCGGACTTGGTAAGTCTATCCACGACTACCCAGATTGCATCAGCCCCACTCTGTGCTCTCGGCAGTCCAGTGACAAAATCTATGGTGATATGATCCCATTTCCATTCCAGGATTGGAAGACTCTGCAACTTGCCAGCGGGTACACGATGCTCAGCCTTTACTTGCTGACAAGTTAAGCAGTGAGCCACGAATCTCCCAATGTCTCTCTTCATACCACTCCACCAAAAATGTGCCTTGAGGTCCTTATACATTTTAGTGCCACCAGGATGAATGGTATAAGGTGTATAATGGGCCTCTCTCAAGATCTGCTCTCGAATCTCTGAATCCATAGGCACACAAGCTCGGTCCCTGTACCGCAGTACTCCCGAAGTATCAACTAAAAAATCCTCTGTCAACTCAGTCTGAATCTACCATCGGATCCTCATCAAGTGGGGGTCCTCACTCTGTTTCTCTCGAATCCTGTCCAACAGAGTGGGCTGCACGACCAAAGACATAAGTCTAGCAGAGATCCCAGGGGATACAACCTCAATCTGCAACCGTCTCATCTGCTCCACCAACGGTGCCTGCTGTGAAATCATCATACTCAGACTCGTCCTCCTACTCAAAGCATCTGCCACGACATTGGCTTTGCCGGGATGATAAAGGATACTCACGTCGTAATCCTTTAACAACTCTAGCCACAGGCGTTGCCTCAAGTTCAACTCCTTCTGAGTGAACAGATACTTCAAGCTTTTATGATCAGTGTAAATCTCGCAGTGCTCTCCATATAAATAATGCCGCCACAGCTTCAGAGCAAACACGACCGCTGCCAACTCAAGATCATGAGTAGGGTAATTTTTCTCATAGTCCTTCAATTGCCGTGAAGTATAGGCAATTACCCTACCATACTGCATCAGTACACAACCCAGACCACTGTGAGAGGCGTCGCTGTAGATCACAAATCCCTCCCCCATGACCGGGAGAGCAAGGATCGGAGCTGTCATCAACCTCTGTTTCAGCTCCTCAAAACTGCTCTGACAAGTCTCACTCTAAATAAACTTAACCTCTTTCCTGGTCAGACGTGTGAGGGGAGTGGAAAGCTTCGCAAAACCCTCCACAAATCGACAATAATAGCCAGCCAACCCAAGAAAACTCCGCACTTCGGTGATAGTCGTCGGCCTCGGCCAATCAAGAATAGCATCCACCTTGGCCGAATCAACCGCCACTCCCGTAGCTGAAACTACATGGCCCAAAAAGGCGACCTCCCGGAGCCAAAATTCGCACTTCTTAAGCTTGGCATACAGCTTATTCTCTCGTAGAAGCTGTAGCACTATCCTCAAGTGCTCCTCATGCTCCACATAACTCCGGGAGTAAATCAGTATATCATCAATAAATACTGCCACAAACCGGTCCAAATACGGCTGAAATATCCTGTTCATCAAATCTATAAATGCGGCAGGGGCATTCGTCAATCCAAATGGCATCACCGTGAACTCGTAATACCCGTACCGAGATCTGAATGCCGTTTTGGAGATATCCTCGGCCCTCACCCTCAGCTGGTGGTAACCGGACTGAAGATTAATCTTCGAAAACACCGAAGCTCCCTGCAGCTGATCAAACAAATCTTCGATTCGCGGTAATGGATACTTGTTTTGGATGGTCACTTTGTTTAGCTCTCTATAATCCACACACAATCGAAGCGAACCATCCTTCTTCTTCACAAATAGAACAGACACTCTCCACGATGACACACTGGGTCTAACAAAACCCTTGTCCATCAGATCCTGTAGTTGTGCCTTCAGCTCTCTCAACTCGGCAGGCGCCATCCGATAAGGTGCCTTCGAGATTGGTGTGATTCCCGGGACCACGTCAATCACAAACTCTATCTCCCTCTCCGGCGGCATAGTCGTCAACTCAAGGGGAAACACATCTGGAAACTCGCGGACAATGGGGATATCCTTAAATCCCAGTGCCACCGTAGGCACCTCCACAATAGTAGCTAGAAAAGCAATACAATCTTTGCTCAACATCCGCCTAGCCCTCGCAGAAGAAATAGTCGCTGCGAACAACGTGCTCTGGCAACCTCTGAAAATAAACTCCTCTTGTCCTGGCTCGCGGAGAGTCACCGTCCTCTCCCTGCAATCAATAGTGGCAAAATACCGCGACAGCCAATCCATACCTAATACCACGTCAAAATCCTGGAACTGCCGCAAGACAAGTAAGTCTGCCGGCAAGATCCAAGGTCCCAACTGTACCGGGCAAGCCACACAATACTCCTCGACATGCAAAACATGATCTGGAATCTGAACCTCTAATGCATGCGACAAGGACTCAATCTCTAAACCATAGAGGGATGCAAATGCTCGACTAATAAAAGAATGCGATGCTTCAGTGTCAAACAAGGTACGAGTCCTAATGCTAGAAAGTAAGGTAATACCTGCCACCACCTGGTCGGCTGCTGAGGAGTCTGCTAACTGGGCGGCATATACTCACCCGCTCTGTGCTGGAGGCCGGTAGTCTGTGGGGTGGAAAGAAGATGGCCTGCTCGCTGAAGCATAGGGCCGCTGAGCTGGTGGCCCCTGCTGAGGTGAATAAGGAGCCGACGCCGAAGAAGGTGCCGATGATGTAGAAAGAGGGCAGGTAGCTCGCACGTGCCCAGGCTGTCCGCACCGAAAACATCGACTCCACCGCTGATCACAGGTGTTGGGAAGATGTTGACCTCCACAAAAGATGCATTTGTCGGAAGACCGGAGCTGCATCGACTGTTGCTGCTGTCTCGGAGACTGCTGCTGAGACCTCTGCGGTCTCGACTGCGACCTCTGCTGCTACTGATGCTGTTGCTGTGGCCTCTGGGATCCACCAGGCCCTCGCCGCTCCGAACACCCACGGCCAGAAAACTGAGGCCGCGGCGGTCGTGGCGGTCTCCACGAACTGGCCTGTCCCTCGTCGTCTGGGGCTGGTCGCTTCCTATCGGAGCTCTGCGCGACCATACCACCTCGCCTGGCAACCACGTGATCTCCTCTCTCAACCCACTAGGCATGCTCCGCGGCCTCCTCGAGAGTCTGAAGCCTCTGAGCATGCACTAAACTGTATATCTCGGTACGGAGGCCTGCCTCGAATAACTCCACCTGATGGGGACCATCACGAGCGACGAATGGCACGCAGTTGAGCAACTGCATAAACTCCTGATAATATGCCTGAACTGGTCGGTCGTCCTGCTGAAGGTTCTTCAGATCATCCTCTAGTTTCCTCTTCACACTGGTCGAAAAGTAAGTATCCAATATCATCCGTCGAAACTCGGCCCACGGTAGCTGTCACGCCCCGGGGTCGAAACTACGACCCGGGCCCGCCAACAGATCCGCCGCCCATACGGTGAACCCCGTATAGACGAAGCGTCTAACCTGCAAAAAGAAGGATACTAAAGCTATACAGATATCAGAGCTGAAAGTAAACTGCTACAAAATAAAATATATACAACCCAAGTCCTCACAAAAACATAAGTCTCTCAACTAAAAGAAAAGAAAGAGTACAAGTCTGAACCTCACTACAAAAGTCTCTCAAAATAAAACTCTCAAAAATATAAAGGGGTACATCTACTCTCTCAGGAAGACGACTGGTAGGGATCTATCTCGCGACTCCCTTACCTCGATCAGCAGAATAAGCAACTGGAGCAGCAGGAACAGGAGTAGAAATCCCCGGGGAAAAAGACACCACGACGGGTGTGAGAACTACATTCCACAGTAGTTCTCAGTGGGTGCCGCCAACAAGCCCGACGGTCTGCCCACTAAGTCTACTAGAGGCATAAAGTAACAAATGCAGTGCTGAAAGGAAAGAGCTGGAAAAATAAACTCTACAGCTACTATGCCTCTATCTAGATGCTCAAAAAGTGGAACAGATGGAAACATGATGCATCTACTAACACTCAAGTATAGTCACCCAATCTACACTGACTGTCGCATAGGGTCCAGTCAAACCTGCGCCCACCTACTGCCGCACATCCACAAAAGGACGGATCTACCGTAGGGTGTCCGTGACTGCCAAAACTGGCCCAGCCAGAGGGACTGCGTCGACAAGTCGCGATAGCAAGTAATAGGCCCAACTCCGGAGTGGCACTCGAGGGGCGCGACCCCACCGAGGAAAGTATCCGCGCATCTCTGTCGAGCTCAATATGGCTCATGCAGGCTATAGTCCAAATCACGATCAACAAGATCGACAGTAACTGACATCACATCTCTAGCTCACTGGCTGGAAATACTCACAGCCGGGACCACCGTCAACTCAACGGCTCCCACAACAGAACCCAAACTCATAGATAACCCAGAAAGGACCGACATCATAAGGGTTCGAAAACCCCGATAGGTCGGCGCCTAGAACCCCAATCAAACAAGAACAGACTCTAGGCTCCGCCTATCGAGGTTCCCGACCCCCTTACAGTTCGGGAACACGACAACCTCGGTACAACATGCGGAAGACACCAACCAGGGTCCAAAAGTTCCGGGAGACCAACACCTACAACCCTATCAAACAAGAACAGGTTCCAGGCACAGCCCCCGTAGCTTCCGTCCCGAAAAGGAACGGCCCTTAGAACCCAGATCACCCAAACTCTCTCGGGTGAGGAAGTTGTAATAAAAAGATGACAGTTATTGCTGAAAACTATTTTAATCTGAGAAACCCAATTTAATATATTTTAGTTCTTTTAAGAAAATCCGTTTAAATTAAGTTTTATTTTCCAAACCCCGAAAGGCTATTGCCTTCACCCAAATCAAACAAGAACAGGCTCCGGCGACCCATCGAAATTTGGAAGAAAAACATTAGTTAACAGAAATCATGTGTGTCTAAAAACAATCTGGGTCCTAGGTCCTACTAACACTGGTATACAACTGCCACTAATACAGTGGCGGCAAATAAAACAAGGAAACAAGACATCTCGGGACCGCCGTTTACCCAAACGGCTCCCGCCACAGATAAACGACCAACTACATCTACCGACTCCACTCTGCTCCCAAGCCCGAGTGTAACATGCATCCCACACTAAAAGGAATCCCGACCACTCGGCCCACTACCCGGGCGGGTATAACACTAAGTCCAGGAATAGAGTACAATGTGTGGATATCTAAAACATAAATAATCCTAGCCCAAGTGAGGGTTTTCTACTGGTCTGGTTACACATGCAACATATGACGGAGGTGCTAGGTCAAGTTCCAAGATAACAATACTTTAACAGATTTTAGGAAGTAGTAAGTCACATGATCAATCCAACTACATCAGGAACATCAATTCTTACATTCTAGCATGCTACACAATAAACTCATAATCATGCATAGTCCTACTATAATAGAATTAATGTCCAGTCCATCAATCTTGGAGATAAGGCCACCCACCTGAAGGTGCTAACTGTCCAAAGTCCCACAGCTGAAAATACCCAAGAACAACAATCTCCAATTTTCCTCAACACCAACGGGTTCAAGAACACACGCAAACACCCCTGAGTACAACAAAAGGTCCAAGATTACACTTTATTCCACCAAAAACCCAAGTAGAAACAATCTGCTAGAACAGTCCCAAAGATGCGCATTTTTCACCTGTAAAAAATGCTCCAAAAAATCCAATAAAAATACGACGGCGATCCATACGAAGTGTAGATGTCAATAGAGCCCTTAAACGTCGAATTCCGATGCCCAGATACAGAGATAAAAATCTGACAAGGTGTTGCTGTCCAAAACTCCACCAGCAGAAAAGGGGGTTAAAAACGTACCAGAAACCCCAATAAAAGCTCAAATCCGAGAAAAGTAGACAATACAAAAATCGTAGATCTACCTCTCATGAATCCGATGCCGTGAAAATCGTCCAAAAATACTGTCGGAGTAGCTCTGTGGACCTCTCAGACCGAAATGCGACGATAACGGGCTTCCGATGAAAGTACGTCGCTCTGTGCTACGATGCCGAAGTCGTCGACACCGGAGCTTCCAAAAATTCCGGGCCTCCTCCAAAAGATGCGCAACAAGAAGAGATCCAACTTTACTGAAGGGTCCATGGGCAGAGGAGTTTGGGAAAAACCCCAAACTCGGGGTGAAGGAGGGGTATAAATAGGCTCAACTCGAAAAATCGCGAAATTGGGCTTTTTGGGCCCAATTCCGGGCGCCCGGGACAATCGGGCGGCTACAGTGTTGGGCCCAGCCCAACACTGTGCGCGCCCAAATTCCCCAGAGCCCGCCATGCGTCCGCCCGACACTCCCCGCGCCCGGCGCACGCGCGCCCGCCATTCGCGGAGCGCTGCGTGTCCCGACACGCGGGCGTGGAGCGGCAACGCCCGGCCAACCGCGGGGCACCACGTGGCGCCCCCACGTCGCCCCAACTGCCCTGGCCGTACGGTCACCTGCCCTCCGTCGTTGCCTGGACCGCGTGCACAAGAGCCAGCCAATACGGAGATGCCACGTGTCCACCCCGCGGTCCACCGTACACCCGCGCCTTTCCCGTGGACCGCGCCTGCTGCACCAGCAAACCGGGAGCCGCCACGCGTCTCGCGCCCGGGTGCACGCTTCCGCGGTGGACCGAGCGGCTGCGCCTCCGCCCGCCGCCGCGCTCCGCCGCCGCCGGCGCCTCTCCGGCCGCCGGAACAGTACCATCACACCTCGAAATCCGTGTTTTCGCATCCGGGCTCCAAAAAATACAAGTAAATAGTCCATCTTCATTGTTTTCACGCGTTGAATCCAAATCCGATGTCCGTTTGGCCTAATTCCACTTCTAAAATTTCCCAAAGGCCTCCGGTTAAGCAAACTTGCTCCCATTTTACACCAGGAATTCATTTCTTGGGCCCGACACGCGCACAAACACTCCTAGAAGCCACTAATATATCAATAAACCCTTAAGCGGGGATTCGGGTCCTCACAGTAGCTGTCGAGTAATCTGAAACTCTAGTGGCTCTACCCGATGCCACTAGGCATCTTCATCACCATCCAAACAGTGCACTGCCATATGCACTCGGTACCTCGAATCTATGAAGAAGTCCCTGAATAACTTCTCCATCGCTGAAAGCCACATTCCAATCTCCCAGGGCTGTGCATCCCGCCCCGAAAATCTAGGCGGTCCTCGCTGACAAAACTTGGTGAGTTTGTCAGCGATATCCTGTTCCTCCTCCGATGTCAAAGGCTGGATCGCTCCCGGAGCCCCGCTACTAAACGATGGTGCCGTCGGCACAGATGGTACAACTGGTGGTGCAGGGGCTTCAGAAACAGCTGGGGGCAGTGCCTCTCTCTGGGAAAGAAACTGGTCCATCCTCTGCTCCTGTCGGCGAGTACTCTCAACCAACTGGGCCACAAAGGCCCTCAACTCACGAAGCTCAGAAGGTCTGGACTGCTCCGGCTCATCCGGGGGTATACGAGTACCCCGGGTAGGGATCTGGCGTCTGGGAGGCATCCTGCCACAAGAAACCATACATCAGTAACAAAACCCTACACGACCCAATCTAGCGAAAGTCAAAAGACATCCCCCATATTTCTATAACTTTATGTTGTCTGCAGCTAACATAATTGTTCAACAAAATTAGGATATGTCGATCCCTCTTCACTCACAGGAAGAGTCAACTAAATAAATCACCGACTTTCGCGAAATATCACGTCACTCACGCCCTATCATCCTAGGGTCTGCCCAAAAGCATAGGGTTTCCTAAGTACCAAATGACCTATCCCTAAGCTCTGATACCACCTAATCTGTCACGCCCCAGGTATAAATCAGAACCCGGGCCCGTCTACAGATCTGCCGTGCACACGGTATTTCCCGCGTACACGAAGCGCCGGTAACTTGCTCAGATATAAGATATAATAATAAAAGAGCATAAAATCAGAGCTGAACTAAAACTACTACATCTCAGACAAAAACTGGAAAGAAAGTAAAGAACAACTGTAAAATAAATACAAGTATCTCTCCCAGCTCACCACAAATGTACAAACAGCTGGCTAACGCCAGACCCAAAATAATGTACAATAAAAACTGTCTAAGAAGATAGGGGTACATCAAAAGTTCAGCTAGCGACTGTCGGGTGGACACTCTATCTAGTCTGCTATCCTCTTACCTCGATCAGATACTGATGGCCCAGCAACTCCCGCAGAGGACTCTGCAAAACAAAGGGAGAAACAAAGAAAAAGACGATGGGGGTGAGAATTACTATAAAAACAGTAGCCTCCCCTAGTGGGTAAAGCCTCAAACTCTGACACACCCACTAGGTCTATCAGAGGCAAAAAGAAAAGAAGAAGGGTGGTAAGCTATAAAACTGCCGATAAAGGAAAGCTACCACTACTATGCCTCTAAATGCAATAACGAAAAGAGTAACTGAATGCATGCATCAGTAAAACTATCTGTCTGAATAGACCCAATCGATGGACCAGTAACCACTGGTACTGCCTACTCAAACTATCTCAGTAGCTGTTCACAAATCGGTACTCACTGACCGACACTCAATGTCTGGCACTCACAGGCCGATACTCAATGTCCGGCACTCACAGGCCGATAAGTCAAACGCCTACTCCGGAGTGGCACTCGAGCGGAGCGACCCACACGAGTAAAGTAGCCATGTCTCACAAATACAGTAACCATGTCTCAATATCTCACTGTAGCAGGTCTGGATCACGACAATGATCGAAGTGGGAAAACCCCTCACTAAAGACAACCCGATCCCCCAGTCTAATATAATAATACACAAAAAGTAGGAAACTCCATCCACTAAAGAAAACCCGATCGCTAATCTAATGCAAAGTAAACATCCGGTCGACCGGCCAATGTCCGCGGTCGCCGCAATACCTCACAACCCACAATCTGGTATGACAAAACCACACAATACCCCGGCTACACTATCCTACAACCCTGCTCAACCCGAGCAATACAATATGTAGCTCAATAAAAGGAGAAGAGGTACCAACATGGTTTCTCCTAAGTTAATTTCCAATGATAGTGTAGCAGAAAAATGTGGCCTAACTAGATGTCCATACAAGCATGCAAGTGTCCTCATGATGATAAAAGAAAGACAAATACCTTGATTATACATTGATTAGAGCATGCTATTCCAAAATAATAGAGACCTCATAAGAATATTAAGTACTAACATAGCACAAGTCCAACTCTACAAGCATGCATAATAATCATGATACATTATACATCATTCAACAATGGGGATCACTCTAATATTCCTAGTGAGTAATCAAAGATGAGGTCCACAACAACTACCCACCTCGAAAAGCGTGAACTACTACAATACGAGATCCCTCGCTGTCCAAAATCCTCAAACTCCGCAAACCTCCAAAATGCGAGAACTGCAGCAACACAAACTGCACACGGCATAAATGAACCATTTCCAAAACTGTAATTATTGTTTACATAACAGCACGGAAAATGAGAAAATTCACCTCAGTACAGTCCTCAGAAAAATACGGAAAAATCACCGTTGCGATCCTCGCGACGAGTAGATGAAAAACGAGTACTTACTCGTCCCGATCCGACACCTGTAGGCCAAGATACAAATTAATCATCGCGGTACACGCGAAACTTCCAATGATAAAAAATCAGCAGTACTCTGTCCAGAAAAAGTATAATTTTCACCTTCGAAGCAACCTTAGAAAAATCCAGGAAAAATACGATGATGTTCCTTGCGACGCGTAGATAGAAATCGAGTACTTACACTTCTCGTTCCGACTCTCGGTTGCTGAGAAAACCCACAAAAACCTCGGTGCTGTCCGAATTCCATCACAGAAAAAGAGGTCACAGAAATGATCCGAAAAGTACAAAAAAAACCTTGAAATACGGAGAAGCTGAAAATACAAAAGTCGTAGCCCTACCTGTCGTGAAAACGTGGACGCAAGAATCACCCAAAAAGATGGTCGGAGTAGCCGGGGGAGCCCGCGCACCGAAACGCGACGGAAAAGATCACCGGTGAAGGAACGTCGTGATGCGCCGAAAAATAACAAATCTCGAAGTGCGTGCCACAAAAAAAAACCAGGGATGCTCAAGTGGGTGCAGCACAGGGTGGAGAAGATTTCCACAAGAGGGCTCTATGTCAAAATCCGAGCAGGAAAGGAGCAAATGAGCAAGTTATGGGCCTATTTATAAGCTCAAATGAACAATTCCAATAATTCCCGGCATGTCCCCACTTTCGGGCGCTCGGCCCACTTTCGCCCGAAAGTCCTGCAGACC
Organism: Tillandsia leiboldiana; assembly: GCA_029204045.2. Lineage (NCBI taxonomy): Eukaryota > Viridiplantae > Streptophyta > Magnoliopsida > Poales > Bromeliaceae > Tillandsia > Tillandsia leiboldiana. Next base: position 37,908,093 of record CM055063.1, on the reverse strand, counting down.
GGGCCGCGAAGAGCGCCCGAATCCGCCTGGGTGTGACACGTGTCCCCCAAACACAGAACAGCAGTGCAAGCCTGCCAGGGGACGACACGTGTCCCGCACCCAGCCAACAGGGTAGGTGGCGCCCGCCAATGGGTGGGCGCCACGTGGCCCGCCCGCGCGACCTGCCGACCGGTCGCGGGCCTCACCAGCCGCGCCTCCTGCCGCCCACGCGCGCACGCTTCCCGAGGCGCCGGCGTGCACCTTCGTGGACCGCGCCGTGTGAGCCCGCCAATAACCTGCTGCCACGTGTCCCCGCGCCCGGTCTATGCACCCGCGCGGGGTTCCGTGGACCGCTCATCGCGCGCCGACCACTCCTGGGGCGCCACGTGTCCCCACACCGGGTCCATGCGCCACCCGGCGCTGCTCTGTAGACCGCGCTCACTAAACCGGCCAATAATAGGCCGCCACATGGCACCCAGCCCGTCTACGGCCTCTCCTATGCACCAGAATCCATTGAAAACTTCCGGGAGCCCTTTTTGAGCATCCGGAATCAGGAAAATACAAGCAAATAGCCATTTTCCAGCGCTTTTTCCGCGCTGAATCCAAATCCAACCTTTGTTTGGCCCAAAACCATTTCTAAAATTCGGCAAAAGCAGCCGAAAGCCAATCCAGCTCTGGATACCTCACTGGGTCCATCTGTGGCACCCCTTTGATGCACTATAGGCAAGACACACCAATGATAGGTGTTTCACACAGTGGGGTCACGAGAAAAGTCTACAAGGGGTTCTGGGGTCCTACAGTTTGACTCTAGCCTCCGAGCATTCCGTTGGAGTTGTTTGATCGCCCTCTGGGGTATCGTAATTGGTCGGACCCCTGTTCTTGTGATAGCCTAGATTTCCTTGTTGAGCGTGCTCTTTTTATTGATCAGCATCACTTTTATATTGCTATATCTGCTTGATTCATTGATCATCATCAGTTATCAGCTTATATGTTGCCATGCTTGATTGATCCTTAGCTTGCTAGCTTATATGTTGCCATGCTTGATTGATCCTTAGCTTGCTAGCTTATATGTTGCCATGCTCGATTGATCCTTAGCTTGTTATCAGTTATTATGATCCTTATCCTAGACATTTGTCATGCCTGATTGGTCATTAGTTAGTTTTCACACATTTACTTGCTTATCAGTATTTCCTGATTATTTCTGATCTATACCATGTGTGATTGGACAGTAAATTATCCTGCATTTATTATTGCATGAGTTGAGACCAGTTGGTTTTCTGCTATTGCATCCCTGTTGGGATTTTTTCGGCTTGTTGCCGATTACCATGAGTCGAGATTTGTTGGCTTTCTGTTATTGCATCCCTGTTGGGATTTCCCGACTTGTTGTCGATTACCTGGTCGGTGGACCGTGAGTTTGAGCATCTGCATTATGATCGCCCACACTGCTGTACTTCACGAACATTAGCAGGGTCGCCCCCCGTGGGTATGTTCTTTACCGGTAAAGTGGTCTGATGGAAAGGGCCCATGACTCCCAGGTTAGTGCCCAAGGGTGCCGGAGTGTTGACTCCCAGGTTAGTGCCCAAGGGTGCCAGAGTGTTGACTCCCAGGTTAGTGCCCGAGGGTGCCGGAGTATGTCAGCCAGGTTGGTGCCAGGTTCGGCTTGTTTCTCTGAGATCTTATTGACCAATATGGTGGCTTTAATTGGGTATTTGCTTGTTCTAGCATTGATGCATATGTTGCCTGTATAGCCTGCTTTTATCATACTCCATGATTGCCCAGTTCTTGTTCCTGTTATAGTTATCAACCTATGATTGCTCAGAGATTGTGTAAGTCTGCTTTTAATTACAGTACCAAGTATATCTGCTTTTCCTAATGACTTTTACTATCCGCTAGTTATTGTATGCCAGTAGGTACGATTTGCTATTTCTCGGCTCGTCGTGCCCACTGGGATACATGTACAGTGTATCTCACACCCCCTGGGTGACCATTTTTCAGGTCGGTCGGGTGCTGGGATGTCGGGACGTGTTGGTGAGGTTATCAAGATAGCTTTGACCCTTGGCAGCCGCTGAAATTTTAACAGTTGTAAACATGTAATTGAATAAGTTGTTGTAAATGTTAAATAATAATCTTTTGTAATCTTTTATAGTTAGTGCGTAGTTTAGACTACTCTGGTATTGGCTGTAAGTGCTTAGCCGTGCATATATAGAAAAGGTTCAATCCAAGGGGATTGGAAAATTTCTATATATGTGGCGGTCTGTCGTGCCCTGGCTTGCTTTTAAACTCTGATTGAAAAAAATAAATAAATTAGACTCTATTTTCGAACTCGGGGCGTGACAAGAAAGACCCAAGAGATTAAGAGAGTTAAGCGTGCTGGAGCTAGAGTAGTTCTAGGATGGGTGACCCCCTGGGAAGTTAGGGCGTCACAGTTGGTATCAGAGCCAATCACCAGCCGAAAATGTGAGATGAGTCTCGGCTGAGCTACGGTTATATAGCAGGTAGAGCGTGGCTCCCTAGCTAATGACCGTTGTGGGTGGAGTGTAGCTCCCCACAAGGTCGACTAAGGCTAGCGAGACGAGTCTCACATCGACGGTGCTTGTGACTGTGTGGAGCCTAACGTGGGCGTCAGGGCTTAAAGGGGGGAGGAATGTAACACCCTTAGAATTTGGATTTGTCCTATATATAAATGATATAATAGGACTAAATCTCTTAACCCGGTTATAGCATTTTGGGTGGTAGCAAGGCCCATGAGGTTAAGAGAGTTAAGCGTGCTGGAGCTAGAGTAGTTCTAGGATGGGTGACCCCCTGGGAAGTTGGGGCGTCACAATCAAAATACCAATCACAACAATCACAAATTTGAAATAAACATATGTCCAAAATATAAATAAATGAATAGAATAAACATTAAAAAACCAAAATGAAAACAAAATCAACTACTTTCTATGCCCTCGTCCACATCGACGTCCGCCTCCGCATCTGCGTCCGCATGGGCGACCCCGTGCTTAAATATGTACATTATCCTCCATCTCAGAGTGTATAGCCTCAATGTCATATATATGATTAATATGCTCGATGGAGGTACCCTCGAAAACTGGATCTATCATCTGCGTGTCAACTACCGATGATAGTATCCCCTCCTGTGTCTCAACTATAAATTAAGTAGAAATATGATCGTGGCGTCGTCGTCTCCGTAGATATATAATATCAATCGGATGACCCTCGATGTGGATGGAACATCAGATGGAGGGATCAGCATGTAGTAACCGCCCTCGTTAATTTGTCTTTTCAGAAATTCTTATTTTTATTTACCCCCTTTTAGTGGTCCGACGGGGGGCGGGTTAACAATTCTTTGTTTCTGGGCAGACCGTCGGGGCTCGCGGGTATTTTTAGGCAATAAAGCTCGCGAAACGGAGAACGGTGGCGCGATCGGATTCGAATTCCGACCCCGAGATCTCCCAGAATAAATTTTTGAAGGTTACCAGCGGTTCCGGGCGCATCAAAAAGCGTGCGGGAGATCGGCACGCTTTTCGAGGTAAGTTGGACCCTGGTCCGCACCTGATCGCTAAGTTTCAATTATGGGGGTTTAGGGTTCAATCCCACCCCCCATTCACACCTGAGCGACTATTTAATTTTGTTTGGGGGCGTAGGGTTTTTCCCCACTCCTCATTCCTATGCGTCAGTTTCCCCACCCGAGCGCGAGCGAGGAACCCTATTTCCCCAACCTCGTCCCTCTCGCAGGCGGCGTGAAGAACCGAGGATCGTGACGGGAGGATGAAGGAACGATCGCCTTCCCGCGGAACCCGACGAGCGCGAACGGGACGATCCTTCTCCTTCACCCATTGTCGACGAAACCGAGGTGAGCGGTTTTATTGCTTCCTTTTCGGTTCTTGTTTTCAGCGAGAGGAGGGGGTTCCCAGATTTTTCCAGCCGTAGGGCACCCGACGCGCGCGAGGGGGAAAGCCAGCCACCCGCCGGCAGGGCACTCGCGCGGGCTTGATGCCGCGCGGGGCCGCCCGTGCCTGCGGGCAGCTCACCCGCGCGGGGTCTGATGCCGCACGGGGCCGCCGCAAGCGGGGCGCCGCGCGGGGTCTGGCACCTCGCGGGGGCAGCCCGCGCGGGGCCGCCCGCGCATGCGGGCAGCATGCCGCGCGGGCCGGGCGCCGCGCGGGGCCGCCCGCAGGCGGCGCGCCGCGCGGGGTCTGGCACCGCGCGGGGCGGCCCGCGCATGCGGGGTCGGGGGCCGTGCGGGGCCACCCGCGCATGCGGGCAGCACGCCGCGCAGGCCGGGCGCCGCGCGGGGCGGCCCGCAGACGGGGAGCCCGCGCGGAGTCGGGCACCGCGCGGGGCAGCCCGCGCATGCGGGGTCGGGGGCCGTGCGGGGCCACCCGCGCATGCGGGCAGCACGCCGTGCGGGCCGGGCGCTGCGCGGGGCCGCCCGCAGGCGGGGCGCCGGGCGGGGTCCGACACCGCGCTGGGCAGCCCGCGCATGCGGGCAGCGCACCCGCGCGAGTGGTGGGCTGTCCGTGCCCTTGTCCTCGCCCCGGGACGTCGCCGCCGCCGCCGGATCTGCAGGCCGCGTTCCGCGACCGACCGGGAGAGTCTTTTGTTCCGTGGTCCTTACTTGGGGTTTCGAGTTACTAATTTCGTTGCGGCAGGTTCGTGTAGGTCCGGGGAGCACACCAAAACGCGAAGGAATCACGCGTTGATCACCGCCCGAGACAGGTGGGTTTTATTTGGAGACTTAGCATGGCATTTCCGACACTTGTAACTAACTCTATGTGTGCGTTTAACTGTGACATTGTGGACAGTCATTATGGTTCTTGTTATTTGATTATATGTGGTTGATAGTCTCTATGGTTCTCGCTACTTGATTATGTACGGTATTCTTGGTTACTATGCTCGAGGCTGCAGCACGCGCACCCGCGGTTTGGCCACCGCAAAGGGTGCGCTTTTCCGGAAAAATGGTCTATGACCCATGTAAACCCACGAGGTGACGTAGTGGGGCCCCCGTAGGTGTGGGGTTTTGAGGCGCCAAGGTGTGAGCGGTGCGACCTGTCGGGGTAGGTGCCCGACGTGGTCAGGTTTTGCAGGTGTTCGTAGTTTTTCCCTCTTGGGAGGGTGGTTGCTCCGGATAGCTTTACGGTTGGCTTTACTACTTTTTCCTGCTTTATTATTGTGTTATCGTGTCGCTGACTTCCCACTCCGTGACAGGTTCCTTCAGGGGTGAGAGCTAGGCGACGGTGAGGCCGAGTCAGGAGCTTTCGGGTCCTATGAGATCCCAGGCTGTATTTTCCCTTTTCTATCGCATTTCATTTACTACTTGTAGACTATTGTGTGGTTCTCGATACCCTCGTGGGGTCGGTGTGGATGTCGATACTCTACTTTTTGGTTATGTTGATGTTGAGTTCTTATCTCTGTTCGGCCGATTTTCAAAAGGAAAGAAAGAAAAAGAAAAAGGAATTGCGAAAACCGTTTTCAAAACTTGGGTGTCGTGTGGGCACCGTTTTCAAAACCCTGTGGATTTATGGATTTTAGAAAACGGATTTCAAAACCTGAGTGTTGTGTGGGCACTGTTTTAAAAACTCTGTGGATTTATGGTTTTCGAACTGTTTTAGGAATCTGGGTGCCGGGTGGGCACCGCTTTTAAAATCGTGGATTTATCCTTTCAAATTGGTCGGCCTTGAGAATGGTTCTGTGGTGCAAGTGTTGAGAACTGTTGTGATTGAATAAACTACTATGTTTGCATGTTGTATTAGCCGCGATGCCGTGCATATACAGAGGAGACTCTGTCCGTTTGCAGGGTGATTCTGTGTATGCGGCGGGTCTGGGCACGCACCGGGGAAGAAGGAATTTCAATAAAAAATTGATACGCAAAACAAATCCTTTTTTCGTTGATTGTTTCCGCTGAATGAAACCCCCGGGGCATGACAGATTAAGATGGTATAAGAGACAAATTTCTTTAATCACAACAGTGATTGTCCGACATCCACGGAAATACCACACCTAGCTTCAAATAAATGAAATGTGTAGGGCAAAAGGGGTGTAGAACGCGAGTGATCGGGGGGGGGGGGGGGGGAATGTATAGATCCTTTTCTCTCGATAGGTGGTTGTTGCTTCTAGCGGAGTCTAGGGCTAACTTTTGTTGTGTGTGTGTACAGACAATGGTCCGAACTAGATCGTCGGCCGAGGACATGGGGGCAGATGCGACGGCATCGACAGCCGCGGAGAACCAGCTCCTGCGGCAACAACTACGAGAGATGGCAGGGCAGCTGGCGACCCTCACAGATCACGTGCGTCAGTTGACGCAACAGCAACCGGCCGCGACAGTGACGGTCGCTCCGGCCCCTCCGCAGGGGCCGATCGCGCCGGCAACGGAACCGCAAGTGACGGGGGCCTGGGCAGGAGCGGCCCCTCCACCGACTGCAGCAGCAGGGATACCATCAGCCCAGACCACGATGCCAGCAGCAGCAGCACCTGCGACAGCGACTACGGGACCGGCGCCGGGGACCCTCGGCGGGGGTATCCTGGGAGGGACCGTGGCGACTCCTTCCCCTACAGTAGCCGCCGCCGCCACGGGGGCGGGGTCGGTTCCGCTGACTGAGCGGGACCGAGTGCGGGCCAACCTGGCCGATTTTAAGAAATACGATCCACCCGTGTTCGAAGGGGAGACGACCGATCCCTGGGTCGTCGAGAAGTGGGTGGGGTCGATGGAGAAATTATTTGAAGACTTACTCATGGAGGATTGTGAGCGGGTTCCCCTAGCGGTCCACTTCCTGGAGGGGAACGCCCGCTTATGGTGGAAGACGGTACGCCCTAATCCCACAAATGGCACCGTGCTCCCATCGTGGACGACGTTCAAGCATGAGCTGTTCGGGGCTTTCTTCACCAACAGCGTCAAAAAGAAACTGGAGGACGACTTGAACCACATCCAGCAGGGGAGCAGGACAGTTATGGAGTATCAACGCCAGTTCGTGAGACTGGCCAACTGCGTTCCTTTCGTTATAAGGGACGAGTCCCACAAGGCGCAACTTTTCGTGGATGGCTTGCGAAGCGATATATTCCAGGTGGTACAAGCAGCCGACTTACACACTTTTCAGAAAGTGGTCGACAGGGCCACTGTGGTGGAGCGCGGGTTCGCTGTTACGCGCGCCAGGAGGGAGGGCCCAGCGCAGCAAGAGGATACGAAGCGACAGCAACAGTACTATGGGGGGGGCCCTTCTAGTGGGAACCGACCCCCCAAGCGGTGGAGACCACAGTCAGGATCTCGGAGCGCACCTGCAGGAGAACCGAGGTCGGGGGACAGGCTGTCACGCCCCGGGAGTTTTATTTTAGCGGAAACGATACACCAAAGTAAGCGTAAGGTGCGTACAATTTTTTTTGTTTAAAAACCTCCTTCCCCGGCGCGTGCCCAGACCCGCCACATATACAGATTTACTCGAAAATCGGGCAGAGTCTCCTCTGTATATGCACGGCGTCGCGGCTGTTACAATGGTCGAACACAAGCAATCATTTTTCATTTAATCACAACAGTTCGGAGTCTAACTGTACATGAAGGCTAAACAATGCCATGGCCGGTCAAGTTGAAAGGATAAACTCATCGTTTTGAAAACAGGCCCACACGGCCTTAGGTTTTGAAAACAAATTGGAAAACGGCATAAATCCACAGAGTTTGGAAAATGGGCCCACACGACCCTAGAGTTTTGAAAACGGTTTTCGAAGTCCTTTTCCTCTTGTTTCCAATTGGTTTGTTTAGAAAACGGCCAAGCGGGAAAGATAAAGGAAACAATAGTGCATAACTGAAACGAAAGTAATCAACATCCACACGACCCCACAAGGGTATCGAGAACCACACAGTAACCTACAATACCAAATGAAATGCAGAGAAAGTAAAGAAAACGGCATACTAGGGCCCCCACAGCCCGACTGCTCCCACCTCGGCCTCACCGTCGCCTACCTCTACCCCCTGGAGGTACCTGTCACAGAGTGGGTAGTCAGCGACACTATCATGATAAAAATACTAAAGCAGTAAAGTAATACCAAGCCACAAAAAGTAAGACTAGCCGGAGCAACCACTCTACTCGTAACGGTAACTCGCAACCACCTGTACCACCTGTGACACCTGTAACCCCGGTAACACCTGTAACACCTGACCTCGTCGGGCACCAATCCCGGCGGGTCGCACACCTGACCTCGTCGGGCACCAATCCCGGCGGGTCGCACACCTGACCTCGTCGGGCACCAATCCCGACGGGTCGCACCGCTCACACCTTGGTGCCTCGAACCCCACACCTATGGGGGCCCCACTACATCCCCTCGTGGGTAACACGGGTCGAAGACCGCCTTTCCGGAAAAGAGCACCCTTTGCGGTGGCCAGACCGCGGGTGCGCGTGTCGCAACTCGAGCATAAGTAACCAAGACACGGGGTAATGAAGTACATCATAGAAACCGTCAGCGTTAGTACCGATTTAACAATAAAAATCCCTTTCGGAATACTAACACTATAGTCAGCCTCGACCGTAAACCCACCTTTTCGTTGTCGTGCTCCTGACCGATGCTAGGTTCTCCCGCGTCTCGGGTGCCCGCCCGGACCTACAAGAACCTGTCATACAGGAGTCAGAAATTTAAGACTCTGTAAGATTAAAGACTAGAACACCCGGCGCCCCCCCCCCTCCCCCACCTTGCGCACAATTCGTACACGTACGCGCCCGACCCCGCGCGGCTGGGCGGCGTACTACCTGCGTGCGGCGCCGTCCGCACGCGGCGTCACCCACATGCGGCGCTTCCCACTTGTGGGTGCGCGCGGCGCTGCCCACATGCGGCGCTGCCCGCATGCGGTGCCGCCCGCGTGCGGTGCCGCCCGCATGCGGCGCTGTCCGCATGCGGAGCCGCCCGCATGCGGCGCCGCCCGCATGCGGTGCCGCCCGCACCCGCATGCGGAGCCGCCTGCGTGCGGCGCCGCCCGCATGCGGTGCCGCCCGCACCCGCGTGCGGCGTCGCCCGCATGCGGTGCCGCCCGCACCCGCATGCGGAGCCGCCCGCATGCGGCGGCGCCCGCATGCGGTGCCGCCCGCACCCGCATGCGGAGCCGCCCGCATGCGGCGGCGCCCGCATCAGCATGCGGTGCCGCCCGCATGCGGCGCCGCCCGCATGCGGCGTTGCCCGCATGCGGGGGCATGCGGCGCCGCCCGCATGCGGCGCCGCCCGCATGCGGCGCCACCCGCATGCGGCGCCGCCCGCATGCGGCTGCACGCGGCGCCGCCCTTATGCGGCGCCGCCCGCATGCGTGGCTCCGGTGATGGTGCCGACTCCCCTCCTCCCTTTTTCCTAAGAGAACCAGGAAAAGCCCAAATCAAGAACCTTAACCTATGCTCACCTTGGTTTCGTCGGCTAGGGTTGATCTAGGGGATGATCGTCCTGTTCTTGCGTGAAGGGTATGCCGGCGATCTTCCCTCTCCTCACCCGCTCCGCCTTGCTTCTCCACTCGACCGGTTGGGAAATAGTAAGGTTTGGTTGGGAAACTGAAAGGTTGGGGAAGTGGGTTCTCGTTGCCCTTGGGGTTTCGTACGCAGGGGAGTTGTGGGGAGTTGTGGGGAGTGGTGGGAAGTTGGGGGGAGTGGTGGGAAGTTGGGGGGTTGTGGGAAGTTGGGGGGGGGGGTTGTGGGGAGTTGTGGGGTTGTGGAAAGTTGCACGACCGGGGAAAGGCGGGAGCGGTTAAGATGGCGGGAGCGGTTAAGTTGGCGGGAGCGGTGTCACGCCCCGGGGTCGAAACCGCGACCCGGGCCCGCCAAACAGATCCGCCACCTATGCCAACCTGCATAGGCGAAGCGTCCTACCTGCAAGAAAAGTACTAAAACTAAACAGATATCAGAGCTATAAATGAAAATCTGCTGTAACTAAAAATCAATCACTGTACAACTGGAAATAAAACAACACTGTCTGCCTCCCAAAATAATAATAATAATACAATATCCTCAAGTACAAGCTCTAAACCCAGCCGGGAGGTAACTCCACTATATACAACAGTGTACAGTCTCTCAATACAAAATATCCTCACTACAAGTCTCTCAAAAGAGGAAAAGAAACTGCTAATCTACTGATGATCTCCTCAGAAGGGTACCGCTACTCTCCAACGCCGGGTAGGGATCTAGCTCGCGACTCCCTCGCCACGATCAACGACCACAGAGTCGGCAACACCTGCTAAGACTCTGCAAAACAAAGGAGAGGAGAGAAAAAGAGGGGGAAACCCCCAAAGGGTGTGAGAACTACACCAAAAAGGGAGTTCTCAGTGGGTACCACCGCCAGACCCGACGGTCTGCCCACCAAGTCCTCAAGAGACAAAAACAGACCCAAGTCATAAGGCTGAAATGAGTACGCTGGAAACTCTCAACAGCTACCCTACCGCGTCACTAAAGGCTAAAAGGGGAGAACCAAACAGTGGTATGCAACCACTAGCACATAAAGTGCACCAACGACCCAATCGAGTTGACTGCCACACCTGGTCCAGTCAACCTGCATCCACCTACAACCACCTCCTAAGACGGGCAGGAATTACGTAGGGCGTCCAAAAGGACTAGCTCGCTATCGAGTAGAGGATCATGCAGGCTATGGTGAAAATCCACGCTCCCTCACAGACGGATAGAATCAAGATGCTCAACCTCTCACACAGCGGTCAAAGTACTAAATCCACGCTCCCTCACAGACGGATAGAATCAAGATGCTCAACCTCTCACACAGCGGTCAAAGTACTCGCAACAACTCGGGACCACCGTCAACCAGACGGCTCTCAACAATACCAACACTGATCTAAACTCAACTACCAGTCTGCACTCGGCCCCCAGGCACGAGTGTAACCATAAAAGTATTTGACCGAAATAAACTCAATCGAATGAACCGGTATAAAACCCGGCACTGCCTGCTCTGTCCAAATGACCGGAACCCAACACGGTCTGACCGGAACCCAACACGGTCTCACCGGAACCCAACACGGTCTGACCGGAACCCAACACGGTCTGAAGCCTACTCCGGAGCGGCACTCGAGGGGAGCTACCCACACGAGTAAAGCATCTCTGTCATCAATATCACCAGTATCTCGAAACAGCAGGACTAGATCATCAATCAGATCAAAGTGGAAAAACTCAACCACTAAAGAAAGACCCGACCTCAGTCAGATGCAACTAAACGCTAAGTGGGAAACTCCATCCACTAAGTAAAACTGATACCCAATCAGGTGCATAGAGAAACATCCGGTCAACCGCCCAATATCCGCGGTTGCCGCAAAGCCCCACAACTAAACCAACCTGTCCCAGACACGAAGTCCCGAATATACACTACCCAAACCCCCTGCTCGAACCCGAGCAACACTGACCACCTGACCAACAAGATGGAGAAAAGAAAAGCATGGTTTCTCCTAAGTCAAGTTCCAATAAGTAGTGCAGCAGTAAAAGATGGCCTAACTACATGACCATACAAGCATGCAAATGTCCTCAAGGAAATAAAGGGGTAAAGCATAATAATAGTTCCTTTAGGAATAAACAACATGCCGGAATCTCAAAACTAGACCTGTCCACAACTCAGGGTTCAACAATAGAATGATCATAATAACTCCCCAGAGTACAAATCCGCACATAGCTACGAAATCCTGTCCCAAGCATAATCCATCACAAGAAAGGCTATGTGCTAACATGGCATGTTACATAATCTCATAGGGTAACATTATCCTAGGTAAGCTTACACTAATCATCACATAGATGTCCAACTCATGCAAGTCCTCGGTATACCTCATACATACTATTCTTGCAAACATTTATACCAATATCAATAACAAGCTTACCTACTTGCCAATATAGACTAAGTACCCTACACATGCATGCATCAGTCATAGAGGGGTGACATCCCCACAAGTGGGCTTATACTTGCCACAACATAAACATTGCCTTAAACAATTACTGATAATAAGCTCACCCACCTGAAGCGCTTAACCCAAGGCAAACCTGAAGTCGGTGAAGTGGGTAGACGCCCGCGGTCCAAAATCTGCCAACATATCACCCATGGTACAAGTCGCGTAAGCCTCGGCTTCAAACAGCTAAAGACACCCCTGCTGCAAGTGCCCCGAAAAATCCAATAAAAATACCACAGTAATCCTCGCGTCGATACCTTCGAAACGAGTACCTGCACGTCCAATTCCGAGCTTCCTACACTTCGAGAAATATTCAGAAAATTCCAAGAAAATTTGGGCATATTCCTCGTGATGTGTAGATGCAAATCGCCTCTTGAATCGCCCCAATCCGATGCCTGTGCGCGAAGATATCGCCAAAATACCGCACCGCTGTCGTGACGCCAACGGCGCAAGAATCACCGAAAAAGGTGCCCGGGGTAGGCCGGGAGAGTCCTCGCACCAAAACGCGACGAAGAAGACCACAAACGAACGAGCGTCGCGCCGCGCCGTAAAAATAGAAACCTCGATAAGCGTGCCACCAAAAATCCCAAAACTTTGCAGAAAGATGCATCCAAACTCGGGGATCATCTTTGTTGAAGACACCCAGGCGAGATGAGGCTTGGAAATGGCGGAAAAAAGGGAAGAAAGGGAGCTCGGATCGCCTTTTATAGGCAGCAGAAACAATTGGGAAAATACCGAATAAGTCCCCGTTTCCGGGCGCTGGGAGTTTTCGGGCGCGCACTGTAGCAGCCCGAAACCCCCCGCGCCCGAACACTGTAGCCGCCCGAATCCCATCCAGGCCTCCACGTCGCCCGCCAAACAGGCGACAGCCGCTCCAGCCGTACCCGTCGCGCCGCGTGGCCACCCGCGGACGACGACACGTGTCCTCCCCAAGCGCGGGAATCCACCCGACCGCGCCCACGTGCGCCTGACGCCGCCGCCTGCCACCCTGCCGCGCACAGTAGCCCCACCAATCGGAGAACGCCACGTGTCAAGCCACTGCCTAGTGAACCCGGTGCACGAAATCCTGTGGACCGAACCAATGCGAACCTGCCACGTGTCCAAGCCCGGTGCACCGTAAACCACGAGCCATCCCGAATACTGCGTAGACCAACCGCTGTGAACCCACCTCTAAGATGCTGCCACGTGTCACCCCCGGTCCACCGTGCGCCCCGCACTCCCCCGTAGACCGCGCCCCGCGGACCGGCCCACTCCCGGGCCGCCACGCGTCCAGCCCCCGGTGCACGCCTGCCGCGTGGACCGGGCGGCCCGCGCCTCCGTCCGCCGCGCCGCCTGCGGCCGCTCCGCCGCTGCCGCCGCCGCCGGAAACACTGTTCCGGCGTGAACAGTGTCCAGAGTCCAAAAATAACAAGTGGGTAGTCCGTTTTAACCGTTTTCGCGCGCTGAATCCAAATCCGAAGTCCAATTTGCCAAATTCCAACTCCAAAATTTGCCGAAGGCATCCGGAAAGGTAATCCTTGGTCCAAACTTCGCACTGAGTCCAATTTAAATATCCTTGGCGCGCGAAACCACTTCTAACGATCCGACGGAGTCCAATGATCACCCACGTGATCCATTAAACACGCTGAGCCCAACACTAATGTCCAATTGGGGCACAAATACCACCAACACGCCACATAGGCCTCCGGGAGCTGTAGATGATCCAGTAATCTCGACGTGGGGATCCAGGTCCTCACAAGCGGTTAAGTTGGGGAATGGGAATGAACCCAATTCAAGTCAAAAGCGGGTAACAAGTCGGGTGCGAACTAGGGTCCGGTCTGCCTGAAAAACCGCGTTGACCACCTGAACCGCTAGCCACCTTCCGGAATTTATTCCGGGAGATTCCGGCGTCGGAATTCAAAACCGATTGCGCCGCCGTTCTCCGTTTTGCGAGCTTTATTAACTAAAAATACCCGCGAGCCCCGACGGTCTGTCCGGAAACTAGGAATTATTCGATCACCCTCCAGCCCCCAAAACGAATTGCGAAATAAACGAAACCAAAAGTAGACCCAAAAACATTTTAAACCAGCGGCTACTACACAGGCCTTGTGTGATATGCGGGGGGGGGTGGGGGCACTGAGTGTTAGAGTCCCCCCAAAGAAATGATCATTGTTTCCATTGCGGCAAACAGGGGCACTTCCGCCGCAACTGCCCCTTAACCTTGGGATCAGCATCCTCTGCAGCTTCTACGCCTTCGCCACAGCTTTCAGGACAGGGGAAAGCTCCCATGGGGTTGACCTCTAGACCCCCTGCATCACGACAAGAAGAGAATAGGCAGCCTCAACCTGGCGGGCGAGTTTACTCAATGACCCGCCAATAGTCGGACCCGCCGGAGGACGTACTAGCAGGTATTACTTCTGTTTCAAATTCCCGTGCTAGAACTCTTTTTGATACTGGAGCAACACACTCTTTCATTTCTCATGACTTCGTGTTTGTGCATGGTCTTGGGGAGAGATCTCTCCAATGTCGAATGGCGGTCCAAACTGCGGGTGGGCCTTTGGAGGCGGATAGCTTTGTGGCCGCCTGCCCGATAAAGCTAGGGCGACTGTCTTGTCCTTGGGATTTAGTGGTAATTCCCCTGAAGGAGTATGACGCAGTGTTGGGCATGGAGTGGCTCACGAAGTACCAAGAACTCATCGACTGTGAGAAGCGGCAAGTGCGACTACAAGAACCGGGTTTCCCTGAACATGTGTACCTGGCGTGCAAGAGCACCTCCTTCCCAGCGGTCATCTCAGCAGCACGGGCCAGAAGATTAGTGGAGGGTGGGTGTGTGGCCTACTTGGCATCAGTGGATCTAGTCACCCGACCCCCGGCGACACTTTCAGACATCCTAGTAGTGAGGGACTTTCTCGATGTTTTCCCGACGGAACTGCCCGGGATGCCCTCGGAACGGGAGGTGGTGTTCCCTATCGAACTCCTGCCGGGCACGCAGCCTATCACGAAGGCGCCTTACCGAATGGCCTTCGTGGAGTTGAAGGAGCTTAAGGCGCAACTTGAAGATCTCCTGGACAAGGGGTTTATCAGACCGAGTGTGTCGCCCTGGGGCGCACCGGTACTCTTTGTGCGGAAGAAAGATGGAAGCCTGCGTCTCTGCATCGACTACAGAGGGATAAACAAGGTTACGGTGAAGAACAAGTACCCCCTGCCCAGAATCGACGACCTCTTCGACCAGCTACGGGGAGCGACGGTCTTCTCAAAGATTGACCTGCAATCGGGTTACCACCAGCTCCGGGTTCGGAACGAAGACATTCCAAGAACCGCCTTCCGGACCCGGGACGGCCACTACGAGTTCACGGTTATGCCGTTCGGGCTTGCGAACGCCCCCGCGGTATTCATAGATATGATGAACAGAATCTTCCGGCCCTTTCTAGATCATTTCGTAGTGGTCTTCATCGACGACATCCTGATCTATTCACCCACCGATGCGGAGCACGAGGACCATTTGCGAACGATTCTCCAGACTCTCAGGGATCAGAAGCTGTTCGCTAAGCTCAAGAAATGTGAATTCTGGCTTCGCGAGGTGGGATTTCTAGGGCACGTGATCTCGGCGGAGGGAATCGCCGTGGACCCCAAGAAGGTGGAAGCGGTGATCGACTGGCAGCCGCCGACTACAGTGACGGAGATCCGCAGTTTCCTGGGCCTGGCAGGATATTACAGACGCTTCGTCGAGGGTTTCTCGAAGATTGATGCCCCTTTAAACCGGTTGACCAGAAAAGGGGAGAAGTTCGTATGGACGGCTAAATGCCAGGAGAGCTTCGAAGAACTCAAAAGAAGGCTAACTAGGGCACCAATACTTGTACTACCAGCACCCGGAGAGGATTATGAAGTATATTGCGGCGCATCAAGGATCGACCTTGGGGGTGTACTGATGCAACATGTTGGTTTTTAAGGATCCACAAGGATCTAAATAGGTACTATCAAACAACTAGAGGGGGGGTGAATAGGTGTAATACTTATAAAACCAAATCTCAGTGCAAAATAAGAACCAATGCGAAAATAAAAAACAGCACACCGAGATATACGTGGAAACTCCAATCCAGGAGAAAAACCACGGGACCAACACGCAATAACAATCCACTAAGAATAGAAGAATAACAAGGTGATTACCGACTCCACGGACTCAAACCCCTCCTTCAGCTTCTTCGGACCTTGCGCTCACGATCGGATGTCCACGCAATAACAATCCACTAAGAAAAGAAGAATAACAAGGTGATTACCGTCTCCACGGATTCAACCCCTCCTTCAACTTCTTCGGACCTTGCGCTCCACCGATTGCACGTCCACTGCACACGTTCGAATCCACGAACGCCACTCGAATCCACGAGCACACGTTTCGAATCCATGAAACGCCTTTAGCACACCGAATCCACGATGCCACGTCGAATCCACGACGCAAAATCAGCCGATAAGAATATTGGCTTCGATGGTGATCCTTTGCTTCGATTCTCATTGAGGAACCGTAGAAGAAATCTCTAAGCAAAGACTAGATCAATTCGACAAAAGATAGATCTTGGAAGAACCGTCGAATTGACCTAAAAGAGGCGAAAGAGAAGAACGGTAAAAACCAGCCTCTAGGGTTGCTCTCGAGTGTTTCTGAATTGATCGGTCGTTTTTGAGAAACCCTAAATGTCTATTTATAGTTTAGAAACCTTTGGAAAGAGATAAGTATCAAAAACTGACTTAACAGAATTTTTCCCGCACGACGATCCGGATCGGATTTACAGCGATCCTGATCGTCGTCTTTTTTCAGCAATTCCTGAAAAAACAAGGTTCGGGATCCGGATCGGAATTCTGTTCCGGATCGGAATTCTGATCCGGATCGGTTCAGGATCAGAAATTCTGAAACATCCAATTTGTCCAGTTTTTGATTTTTAAGCAATGAAAACTTATCCAAGTGTTTCTAAACCACTCAAATGTATTCGGATCACCAAAATTATTTAGTTAAACGTACCTGATCAATCCGAATCCATTTTCCTTAAGATTGATGTATATGATTCACAATTCTTCAACTTCAATCTCAAAACCCTAAGTGTCAACTTGAGCTCTTGTTGAATCTTCTCCGAGTGTTTGATTGCTGATTGACAATTTGATCACTTCAAGACTCCGACTCAACTCAACAACTCAACTCACGAAATATGCCAATACAAAAAGCCGTAACAATCTCCCCCTTTGGCAATTTCGTGACAAAACCCAAAAATACATAAAACGCTCAAGACACTCATCTTAAACCAAAAAATCGAAACTCAATGTCATCACCAAAACATTAACTTTCTTTGCGTGAAAGATCCAATAAACAAAAATACATTTGAACCAGTCTTAGAACAAACTCTATGACTTAGGACTTGGAGTCTTAAAGTGATGTAGATCCTGCAAAACAAAACTCCAAACAAATCAAAAGTTAGTTGTCAGAAATAAAATGTAAATCCTACATTTGATTCGTCCTTTTGGTTCTTTTTATTTTTCGGCTCCTTTTTCATCATCTCCTTTCTTTTTCTCGATGATCTCATCTCCGTCTCCCCCTATCTCGATGATCTCATCTCCGTCTCCCCCTATCTCGATGATCTCTTCTCCCCCATTTCTCTTCTCCCCCTTTTTGTCACAAATTGTCAAACAGTGAACATACTAGACAAAAGGAAATCACTAACAGCATTAGTTCATAGAGAAAGAGAGATAAAAGCTCAGTTCCGGTATATAACAAAAACATAGATTGCGTACCGGTACTCGAAAGCAAAAATCAAATAATTTCTTGAAACAAATCCAGATTTTGAAATATTTGAATTACCGATTTGTATTCCATCAAGAAAACAATTTAAGTGCTTTGAAAAACAATGAATTCACATAGATGTCATTCAATCCAATTAATTATAAAAATTAAAAAGATTTACTCCAAAATCATGAAAAATAAAGGTAAAACATTATAAACCGTTTTTCATGTTATATTCATCAAACACAAGTCATCAAAAATAATCTTGAGATCCAAACTCTATCAAGATGTAACGGATTTACAAAGATGACTTACGGAGATTTCCAAGTGACATCAATCTTGAATTCTACCCTTTCAAATTGAGATAAGCACTAAAATACCTAAGGGTGGCTCTTTGAGCATCTTTTAACTATCCCACCTTATACCAACCAGGAGATTGTTCAAAATAAGAACTTTGAATTTAAATCTCCGAATGCTTCAACTAAACAAAATTTCATAAATATTTTTCAAGCATCCATAACATGTGGTAGCTTCACACACAAACCGGACGACCGGGGTGGCAGCTCTTTCCAACATGTGGTGGTAGTTTTCACACTCCTTTCGGATGTAACTCTTTCCACATCTTTTGCAATTCATTTATTTACCCTTGTAAGACTGCAATCTCCTACGTGAAAGAATCAAATTCCAAATTCTAGTCTATCGGTTGTCTCACGTTTATCACAATGAAATCACACAGTCGAGATAGATTAAGCATCTAAAGATCACACATGATTTCTAAAATTTGATGCTTATAATATCAAAAACTCCTATAATGAAGTATCTTCAAGATTATGATTATGGAGTAAAGTTGATAATCCATATAAAATTAATTTGGAGTGAATAACCGTGAAGCCCTTTTTATTCAATGCACTTGTTCATTAAAAACCTTTTGTTTTAAAAAAAAAACAAAACATAAAAACAAAGAGCATTGAAAACATGTAATGCACAGATTTAGAAAAAATATGAAAGGAAAACCAATCAAAGCATTACATACAGTCATAAGCTATTTAGAACTTAAGACAAGGAAAGATATCACCTTTCCGAATCCAAAATCGCCGGATCTTGGGTTGTCTTGATTCGTTGTGGCCCGGAGGTAATAGCTTTGACTGTTGGTCCACCTTAGGTCTTTGCCTCGCAATGATCCACTTGTATGATTGATGTTGTGGCTCGGACCTTTGGTGGGTTGAGTGAACTCCTTTAACTTGATGTATCTTTTGAGTCCGTTGAGTCCGCTCCGTAGATGAAGTTGCCGAAGAATTTTTCTTTCTCTTTTTCGGGCAATCCTTCACCAAATGTCCTTCAAGTCCACAAAGGTGACACGTTCTTCCTTTCGATTTGATTGTGGAACTTGAAGCATGCACAGTTTGATCCTTTTTAAAACCCAAACCAACTTTGGTTGTTTGACCTAATCCGCACATACAATCTAGTTTCTTGGAAACGGTTGAAAGCCTTTGTATGTCGGATTTGAGTTCATGAACTTGCTTGGTCAATGCTTGGTTGGTGACATGAATCTCCTCAAACTATTTTTCTAGAAAATCAATCTTGTTAATATGGGAATTAACGATCGTTTCCGATTGATTTATCTTTTCTTGGAGGATTTTATTATTATCCAATAAAAGCTCTCGTTCCTCCTCGAGATCATGAAGTTTGATCTTTAAAGCATGATTCTCGTCTTGAACTTCAAGTCGTTGCTTCCTCAACTTCTTAATATGTTTGGCCATCTTCTTTGATTCCGTAAGAAGTTGTTGATATGCCTCAACGAGTTCTTCTTCGTCCGACTCCCCCTCACTTGATGACTCTCCGCCGGTTGTTGATGTTTCATACAAAATCAAAGGAGTAGAGTCAGTGACTAAAGATGATAAACACAAATTAGAAGAGGGAATTTGAGAGGCATGAAAAGCAACGGCATTTTCCTCTTTACTTGAGGTCGATTCATTAGAAGTAGAATCGTCCCAAGTTTTCGCTTGCAAAGCCTTCTTTTTATATAATTTCGGAGAAGGACAATCCGTTGAAATATGGCCGTAGCCTTTGCATCTATAACATCGGATTTCCCCTTCGAATTCATCCTTTTCCTTAGAGGGTTTTGCAAGGCTTTTGAGGTTAGAGGATTTAGAACCCGATGATCCTTTAGATGGTTTCGTGGATGAAGATCCATCGGTTCGATTCTTCCAAAATTTCCGACGAAATTTCTTTGTGATCTGCACCAATTGTTCTTCAAAATCGGCAAAAGAGATTTCATCGTCGGAACTTGATTCGCTATCTTCTTCCTTTATTGATTTGAATGCAATACCTGTAAGCTTAGAAGAAGACTTGGAAGAAACTTGATTAGTAGGAAAAGTCATTTCATAAGTTTGCAAAGCACCTACTAATTCCTCTACACTCATCTCATCCGGATGACTAACGGTTTCAATGGCGGTAACTTTTGCCCTAAACCGTTCCGGAAGAGTCCGAAGTATCTTTCTTACAATTTTCGACTCCGGGATCTTTTCTCCTAAATTAGCACAAGTATTGATTACATCTTGAAGTCTAGTGTAATAATCTGTAAATAATTCATGCTCTTCCATATGAATAGAATCAAATTGACTTGTAAGCATCTGGAGCTTTTGAATTTTTACAAGATTAGTACCCTCATGTGTAATTTTGAGAATATTCCAAATTTCCTTCGCAGTTTCACACGCGAAAATTCGTGTGAACTCAGTCGAGGAAAGAGAATTAAATAAAGCGTTCATACCTTTCCCATTGTAAGAAGATCTTTCAAATTCCTCTTTGGACCATCTAGAGCGAGGTTTTGGGGTAGTAGAATTTCCTACTTCCTCAACAGGATGCACCCAACCGTATTCCACGGATTGCCATACCCGCTCATCAATTGCGATGAGAAAAGCTCTCATCTGCACTTTCCAATAAGCATAATTAGTCCCATCAAAAAGATGAGGTCTATAAATATTACCACTTTCACCCAACATGATAGATAAACCTAAAACCCGCTCTGATACCAATTGTAGGTTTTTGGATCCCCAAGGATCTAAATAGGTACTATCAAACAACTAGAGGGGGGGTGAATAGGTGTAATACTTATAAAACCAAATCTCAGTGCAAAATAAAAACCAATGCGGAAATAAAAAACAGCACACCGAGATATACGTGGAAACTCCAATCTAGGAGAAAAATCACGGGACCAACACGAAATAACAATCCACTAAGAATAGAAGAATAACAAGGTGATTACCGACTCCACGGACTCAAACCCCTCCTTCAGTTTCTTCGGACCTTGCGCTCACCGATCGGATGTCCACGCAATAACAATCCACTAAGAAAAGAAGAATAACAAGGTGATTACCGTCTCCACGGATTCAACCCCTCCTTCAACTTCTTCGGACCTTGCGCTCCACCGATTGCACGTCCACTGCACACGTTCGAATCCACGAACGCCACTCGAATCCACGAGCACACGTTTCGAATCCACGAAACGCCTTTAGCACACCGAATCCACGATGCCACGTCGAATCCACGACGCAAAATCAGCCGATAAGAATATTGGCTTCGATGGTGATCCTTTGCTTCGATTCTCATTGAGGAACCGTAGAAGAAATCTCTAAGCAAAGACTAGATCAATTCGACAAAAGATAGATCTTGGAAGAACCGTCGAATTGACCTAAAAGAGGCGAAAGAGAAGAACGGTAAAAACCAGCCTCTAGGGTTGCTCTCGAGTGTTTCTGAATTGATCGGTCGTTTTTGAGAAACCCTAAATGTCTATTTATAGTTTAGAAACCTTTGGAAAGAGATAAGTATCAAAAACTGACTTAACAGAATTTTTCCCGCACGACGATCCGGATCGGATTTACAGCGATCCTGATCGTCGTCTTTTTTCAGCAATTCCTGAAAAAACAAGGTTCGGGATCCGGATCGGAATTCTGATCCGGATCGGAATTCTGATCCGGATCGGTTCAGGATCAGAAATTCTGAAACATCCAATTTGTCCAGTTTTTGATTTTTAAGCAATGAAAACTTATCCAAGTGTTTCTAAACCACTCAAATGTATTCGGATCACCAAAATTATTTAGTTAAATGTACCTGATCAATCCGAATCCATTTTCCTTAAGATTGATGTATATGATTCACAATTCTTCAACTTCAATCTCAAAACCCTAAGTGTCAACTTGAGCTCTTGTTGAATCTTCTCCGAGTGTTTGATTGCTGATTGACAATTTGATCACTTCAAGACTCCGACTCAACTCAACAACTCAACTCACGAAATATGCCAATACAAAAAGCCGTAACAATCTCCCCCTTTGGCAATTTCGTGACAAAACCCAAAAATACATAAAACGCTCAAGACACTCATCTTAAACCAAAAAATCGAAACTCAATGTCATCACCAAAACATTGACTTTCTTTGCGTGAAAGATCCAATAAACAAAAATACATTTGAACCAGTCTTAGAACAAACTCTATGACTTAGGACTTGGAGTCTTAAAGTGATGTAGATCCTGCAAAACAAAACTCCAAACAAATCAAAAGTTAGTTGTCAGAAATAAAATGTAAATCCTACATTTGATTCGTCCTTTTGGTTCTTTTTATTTTTCGGCTCCTTTTTCATCATCTCCTTTCTTTTTCTCGATGATCTCATCTCCGTCTCCCCCTATCTCGATGATCTCATCTCCGTCTCCCCCTATCTCGATGATCTCTTCTCCCCCATTTCTCTTCTCCCCCTTTTTGTCACAAATTGTCAAACAGTGAACATACTAGACAAAAGGAAATCACTAACAGCATTAGTTCATAGAGAAAGAGAGATAAAAGCTCAGTTCCGGTATATAACAAAAACATAGATTGCGTACCGGTACTCGAAAGCAAAAATCAAATAATTTCTTGAAACAAATCCAGATTTTGAAATATTTGAATTACCGATTTGTATTCCATCAAGAAAACAATTTAAGTGCTTTGAAAAACAATGAATTCACATAGATGTCATTCAATCCAATTAATTATAAAAATTAAAAAGATTTACTCCAAAATCATGAAAAATAAAGGTAAAACATTATAAACCGTTTTTCATGTTATATTCATCAAACACAAGTCATCAAAAATAATCTTGAGATCCAAACTCTATCAAGATGTAACGGATTTACAAAGATGACTTACGGAGATTTCCAAGTGACATCAATCTTGAATTCTACCCTTTCAAATTGAGATAAGCACTAAAATACCTAAGGGTGGCTCTTTGAGCATCTTTTAACTATCCCACCTTATACCAACCAGGAGATTGTTCAAAATAAGAACTTTGAATTTAAATCTCCGAATGCTTCAACTAAACAAAATTTCATAAATATTTTTCAAGCATCCATAACATGTGGTAGCTTCACACACAAACCGGACGACCGGGGTGGCAGCTCTTTCCAACATGTGGTGGTAGTTTTCACACTCCTTTCGGATGTAACTCTTTCCACATCTTTTGCAATTCATTTATTTACCCTTGTAAGACTGCAATCTCCTACGTGAAAGAATCAAATTCTAAATTCTAGTCTATCGGTTGTCTCACGTTTATCACAATGAAATCACACAACCGAGATAGATTAAGCATCTAAAGATCACACATGATTTCTAAAATTTGATGCTTATAATATCAAAAACTCCTATAATGAAGTATCTTCAAGATTATGATTATGGAGTAAAGTTGATAATCCATATAAAATTAATTTGGAGTGAATAACCGTGAAGCCCTTTTTATTCAATGCACTTGTTCATTAAAAACCTTTTGTTTTAAAAAAAAACAAAACATAAAAACAAAGAGCATTGAAAACATGTAATGCAGAGATTTAGAAAAAATATGAAAGGAAAACCAATCAAAGCATTACATACAGTCATAAGCTATTTAGAACTTAAGACAAGGAAAGATATCACCTTTCCGAATCCAAAATCGCCGGATCTTGGGTTGTCTTGATTCGTTGTGGCCCGGAGGTAATAGCTTTGACTGTTGGTCCACCTTAGGTCTTTGCCTCGCAATGATCCACTTGTATGATTGATGTTGTGGCTCGGACCTTTGGTGGGTTGAGTGAACTCCTTTAACTTGATGTATCTTTTGAGTCCGTTGAGTCCGCTCCGTAGATGAAGTTGCCGAAGAATTTTTCTTTCTCTTTTTCGGGCAATCCTTCACCAAATGTCCTTCAAGTCCACAAAGGTGATACGTTCTTCCTTTCGATTTGATTGTGGAACTTGAAGCATGCACAGTTTGATCCTTTTTAAAACCCAAACCAATTTTGGTTGTTTGACCTAATCCGCACATACAATCTAGTTTCTTGGAAACGGTTGAAAGCCTTTGTATGTCGGATTTGAGTTCATGAACTTGCTTGGTCAATGCTTGGTTGGTGACATGAATCTCCTCAAACTGTTTTTCTAGAAAATCAATCTTGTTAATATGGGAATTAACGATCGTTTCCGATTGATTTATCTTTTCTTGGAGGATTTTATTATTATCCAATAAAAGCTCTCGTTCCTCCTCGAGATCATGAAGTTTGATCTTTAAAGCATGATTCTCGTCTTGAACTTCAAGTCGTTGCTTCCTCAACTTCTTAATATGTTTGGCTATCTTCTTTGATTCCGTAAGAAGTTGTTGATATGCCTCAACGAGTTCTTCTTCGTCCGACTCCCCCTCACTTGATGACTCTCCGCCGGTTGTTGATGTTTCATACAAAATCAAAGGAGTAGAGTCAGTGACTAAAGATGATAAACACAAATTAGAAGAGGGAATTTGAGAGGCATGAAAAGCAACGGCGTTTTCCTCTTTACTTGAGGTCGATTCATTAGAAGTAGAATCGTCCCAAGTTTTCGCTTGCAAAGCCTTCTTTTTATATAATTTCGGAGAAGGACAATCCGTTGAAATATGGTCGTAGCCTTTGCATCTATAACATCGGATTTCCCCTTCGAATTCATCCTTTTCCTTAGAGGGTTTTGCAAGGCTTTTGAGGTTAGAGGATTTAGAACCCGATGATCCTTTAGATTGTTTCGTGGATGAAGATCCATCGGTTCGATTCTTCCAAAATTTCCGACGAAATTTCTTTGTGATCCGCACCAATTGTTCTTCAAAATCGGCAAAAGAGATTTCATCGTCGGAACTTGATTCGCTATCTTCTTCCTTTGTTGATTTGAATGCAATACCTGTAAGCTTAGAAGAAGACTTGGAAGAAACTTGATTAGTAGGAAAAGTCATTTCATAAGTTTGCAAAGCACCTACTAATTCCTCTACACTCATCTCATCCGGATGACTAACGGTTTCAATGGCGGTAACTTTTGCCCTAAACCGTTCCGGAAGAGTCCGAAGTATCTTTCTTACAATTTTCGACTCCGGGATCTTTTCTCCTAAATTAGCACAAGTATTGATTACATCTTGAAGTCTAGTGTAATAATCTGTAAACAATTCATGCTCTTCCATATGAATAGAATCAAATTGACTTGTAAGCATCTGGAGCTTTTGAATTTTTACAAGATTAGTACCCTCATGTGTAATTTTGAGAATATTCCAAATTTCCTTCGCGGTTTCACACGCGGAAATTCGTGTGAACTCAGTCGAGGAAAGAGAATTAAATAAAGCGTTCATACCTTTCCCATTGTAAGAAGATCTTTCAAATTCCTCTTTGGATCATCTAGAGCGAGGTCTTGGGGTAGTAGAATTTCCTACTTCCTCAACAGGATGCACCCAACCGTATTCCACGGATTGCCATACCCGCTCATCAATTGCGATGAGAAAAGCTCTCATCCGCACTTTCCAATAAGCATAATTAGTTCCATCAAAAAGATGAGGTCTATAAATATTACCACTTTCACCCAACATGATAGATAAACCTAAAACCCGCTCTGATACCAATTGTAGGTTTTTGGATCCCCAAGGATCTAAATAGGTACTATCAAACAACTAGAGGGGGGGTGAATAGGTGTAATACTTATAAAACCAAATCTCAGTGCAAAATAAAAACCAATGCGGAAATAAAAAACAGCACACCGAGATATACGTGAAAACTCCAATCTAGGAGAAAAATCACGGGACCAACACGAAATAACAATCCACTAAGAATAGAAGAATAACAAGGTGATTACCGACTCCACGGACTCAAACCCCTCCTTCAGCTTCTTCGGACCTTGCGCTCACCGATCGGATGTCCACGCAATAACAATCCACTAAGAAAAGAAGAATAACAAGGTGATTACCGTCTCCACGGATTCAACCCCTCCTTCAACTTCTTCGGACCTTGCGCTCCACCGATTGCACGTCCACTGCACACGTTCGAATCCACGAACGCCACTCGAATCCACGAGCACACGTTTCGAATCCACGAAACGCCTTTAGCACACCGAATCCACGATGCCACGTCGAATCCACGACGCAAAATCAGCCGATAAGAATATTGGCTTCGATGGTGATCCTTTGCTTCGATTCTCATTGAGGAACCGTAGAAGAAATCTCTAAGCAAAGACTAGATCAATTCGACAAAAGATAGATCTTGGAAGAACCGTCGAATTGACCTAAAAGAGGCGAAAGAGAAGAACGGTAAAAACCAGCCTCTAGGGTTGCTCTCGAGTGTTTCTGAATTGATCGGTCGTTTTTGAGAAACCCTAAATGTCTATTTATAGTTTAGAAACCTTTGGAAAGAGATAAGTATCAAAAACTGACTTAACAGAATTTTTCCCGCACGACGATCCGGATCGGATTTACAGCGATCCTGATCGTCGTCTTTTTTCAGCAATTCCTGAAAAAACAAGGTTCGGGATCCGGATCGGAATTCTGATCCGGATCGGAATTCTGATCCGGATCGGTTCAGGATCAGAAATTCTGAAACATCCAATTTGTCAAGTTTTTGATTTTTAAGCAATGAAAACTTATCCAAGTGTTTCTAAACCACTCAAATGTATTCGGATCACCAAAATTATTTAGTTAAACGTACCTGATCAATCCGAATCCATTTTCCTTAAGATTGATGTATATGATTCACAATTCTTCAACTTCAATCTCAAAACCCTAAGTGTCAACTTGAGCTCTTGTTGAATCTTCTCTGAGTCTTTGATTGCTGATTGACAATTTGATCACTTCAAGACTCCGACTCAACTCAACAACTCAACTCACGAAATATGCCAATACAAAAAGCCGTAACACAACAAGGGAAAGTGATAGCCTATGCTTCTAGGCAACTGAAGGATTACGAAAAGAACTACCCGATACATGATTTGGAGCTGGCCGCAGTGGTCTTCGTTTTAAAGTTATGGAGACACTACCTCTTTGGTGTCCGCTGTAACGTCTTCTCGGACCACCAAAGTCTTAAGTACCTGTTCACCCAAAAGAAACTAAATTTGCGGCAGAGGCGGTGGTTAGAGTTGCTGAAGGATTACGATCTAACAATTCAATACCACCCCGGGAAGGCAAACGTGGTGGCAGACGCTTTGAGCAGGAATGGGCAGCTGGAAGGGGTGTCTGTAAGCGCGATAACCGAGCAGAGCAGCTTGATCGCGGAGTTCTCACGATTGAAGTTGGAGGTGGTACCAGCGGGCACAGTTGCGCAACTTTTAACCTTGATAGTCAAACCGACGCTGTTCGAGAAGATCCGGGAAGGGCAACAGACCGACTCACACTTACAGCTCGTACGAGACAAGATCTCCCCGGACCAAGAGAACGATTTTTCAGTGGAAGGCGACGGCACCCTACGGTTCCGCGGGCGGTTTTGCGTGTCAGATTCATCGGAGTTGAAGGAGGAAATTTTGGAAGAGGCACACCGCGCCCCTTATGCGGCGCATCCGGGGGGCACGAAGATGTACAGGGACCTCAAGCAGACTTTCTGGTGGCCTAAACTGAAGGGGGATGTGACACGACATGTAGCTCATTGCCTGGTATGTCAACAGATAAAGGCCGAGCATCAGCGACCAGCGGGAAAGTTACAGCCTTTACCGGTGCCAGAGTGGAAGTGGGATCGGATCACCATGGATTTCGTCACTGGGTTCCCACGTTCGCAGCAGGGGCACGACACGATCTGGGTCATAGTGGATCGGTTAACCAAGTCAGCACACTTCCTGCCCATTCATACGACCTGGACCCGAGAGCGATTAGCTCAAGTCTACATCAGCGAGATCGTGAGACTGCATGGAGTGCCGGCGTCGATCGCCTCGGATAGAGACACGCGCTTTGTCTCGAAGTTCTGGCAGAGTCTAGAGCGGGCCCTGGGGACCAAACTACAGTTCAGCACAGCCTTCCACCCCCAGACGGACGGACAGTCGGAGCGAGTGATTCAGACTCTCGAGGACATGCTTCGCGCCTGTGTACTTGACTGGGGGGTCGGTTGGTCACGCTACCTATCCCTCGTGGAATTCGCCTACAACAATAGCTACCAGGCCAGTATCCAGATGGCGCCCTATGAAGCCTTATATGGGAGGCGCTGCCGATCCCCGATCTGTTGGGACGACTTAGGGGAACGGAAGTTCTTGGGACCCGACCTTGTGGAAGAAACTGAAGAAAAAGTACGCCTCATCAGACAGCGCATACTGACAGCCCAGAGTCGATAGAAGAGCTACGCAGACCAGAGGCGCCGCGACTTGGAATTCCAAGTGGGGGAGCACGTGCTGCTACGAGTCTCGCCATCCAGGGGAATTAAGCGTTTCGGGTTGAAGGGCAAGTTGAGCCCACGGTTTGTGGGGCCGTTCGAGATCCTGGAGCGCATCGGGCCGGTGGCTTACCGCCTGGCCCTACCACCAAACCTCGACTGGGTCCACGATGTTTTCCACGTTTCCATGCTCCGGAAATACCTTCCCGACCCATCACATGTTCTGGACGTCGCTACTCTCGAACTTAAGGAGGACCAGAGTTTCGAGGAAACCCCAGTGCGGATCCTAGCAAAGGAAAGCAAAACGCTGCGAAATCGAGCCATCCCCTACGTGAAGGTGCTCTGGAGCAACCATGAAGAGCGAGAAGCAACTTAGGAACTGGAGTCAAAAATGAGGGAGTGCTACCCCAATCTCTTCACCGCGACCCAGAGTAGAGTTTCGGGGACGAAACTCGTTTTTTAGAGGTGAGTGGTGCAGTAACCGCCCTCGTTAATTTGTCTTTTCCGAAATTCTTATTTTTATTTACCCCCTTTTAGTGGTCCGACGGGGGGCGGGTTAACAATTCTTTGTTTCTGGGCAGACCGTCGGGGCTCGCGGATATTTTTAGGAGATAAAGGTCGCGAAACGGAGAACGGTGGTGCGATCGGATTCGAATTCCGACCCTGAGATCTCCCAGAATAAATTTCTGAAGGTTACCAGCGATTTCGGGCGCATCAAAAAGCGTGCGGGAGATCGGCACGCTTTTCGAGGTAAGTTGGACCCTGGTCCGCACCCGATCGCTAAGTTTCGATTTTGGGGGTTTAGGGTTCAATCCCACCCCCCATTCACACCTGAGCGACTATTTAATTTTGTTTGGGGGCGTAGGGTTTTTCCCCACTCCTCATTCCTATGCGTCAGTTTCCCCACCCGAGCGCGAGCGAGGAACCCTGTTTCCCCAACCTCGTCCCTCTCGCAGGCGGCGTGAAGAACCGAGGATCGTGACGGGAGAAGGAAGGAACGATCGCTGTCCCGCGGAACCCGACGAGCGCGAACGGGACGATCCTTCTCCTTCACCCATTGCCGACGAAACCGAGGTGAGCGGTTTTATTGCTTCCTTTTCAGTTCTTCTTTTCAGCGAGGGGAGGGGGTTCCCGGATTTTTCCAGCCGTACGGAACCAGACGCGCGCGAGGGGAAGAGCGAGCGACCCGCCGGCAGGGCACCCGCGCGGGCTTGATGCCGCGCGGGGCCGACCGTGCCTGCGGGCAGCTCACCCGCGCGGGGTCTGACGCCGCGCGGGGCCGCCGCGCGGGGTCTGGCACCGCGCAGGGGCAGCCCGCGCGGGGTCGGGCGCAGCGCGGGGTCGCCCGCGCATGCGGGCAGCACGCCGCGCGTGCCGGGCGCCGCGCAGGCGGGGCGCCGCGCGGGGTCTGGCACCGCGCGGGGCGGCCCGCGCATGCGGGCAGCGCGCCCGCGCGGGGTCGGGCGCCGCGCGGGGCCGCCCGCGCATGCGGGCAGGTAGCCGCGCGGGGCCGCCCGCAGACGGGGCGTCCGCGCGGAGTCGGGCACCGCGCAGGGCAGCCCGCGCACGTCACGCCCCGGGGGTTCAGACGCGCGGAAGGAGAGCCACCGTTGCTCCCAATTCAGCGTGATATATTTTTTTTTTTTTTGAAAAAGTCCACCCCAGTGCGCACACAGACCCGCCGCATATACAAATTTACTCTGCAAACGGGCAGAGTCTCCTTTGTATATGCACGGCGTCCTCACTACAACATGCATCACATACAGGCTTCAACCACACTAATCGAAGCACAGGTACATACAACATGCATTCCAAACGTTCCATTATCTTTTACACAAAGAAAAGGGCCGACTGATTTAAAAGGATAAATAATCACAGGGTTTTGAAAGCGGCGCCCACCCGGCGCCGTTGTTTTAGAAAATCCGTTTCAAAGCCACATAAATCCACAGTTTTAAAACCGGCACCCACCCGATCCCGAATTTTGTAAAATCAGTTCGAAATCACATAAATTCCACAGGATTTTAAAAACCGGTGCCCACACAACACCCACGTTTTAAAAGCGATTTTCGCAAATGGTTTTCTTTGTTTTCTCGTAGTTTAAAAACGGCCAAGTAAGGAGAGGAACAACATTCATTCGCAAATATGAAAGAAGAGGCAACATCCACTTCGATCCCACGGGGGTATCGCAATCCACGACTAACTAACATGAATAATAAAAGAAAAGGGAAAGAATAGTCACTGTGTCTGAAGTCGCAAAATGTCAGAACAGCACCCTCGCGGCCTCACCGGTGCCCTAGCACTCGCCCCTGGACGAACCTGTCACGGAGTGGGAAACGATTTTCCTGGTCACCTCCTGTTTGCCCTACGCTGCGAGAGGAGAGAGCGAAATGAAACCAACATGCCCTAGCTCACCCGATCGAGTTAGGGTATCGGGTTACCTCAAAAGTCGTGCAGATCGCTAGCACGGATCCTGGACACCTACGATGGGGTCCAAACCTCGAAAAATTATTCTGGGAGAACCGGGAGTCGGAATCCGAAACCGATCACGTCGCCGTTCTCCGTTTCGCGAGCTCTACCGCCTAAAAATGCCTGCGAGCCCCGACGGACTGTCCGGAAAAACACAAAAGTTATCCCCTCCGTCGGACCGTCGTAAGTGAAATAAAAGGGGATAGCCAAAAATAAAGGTCGGGTCTTACATCACTCACCAGTAAAAATAAGTTTCGTCCCCGAAACTTAACTCTCGCCCGCGGCGAAGAGATCGGGATAGCATTCCCTTATTTTTTGCTCCGGTTCCCAAGTTGCTTCGCGCTCCTCCTGATTGCCCCAAAGCACCTTCACATAGGGGATTGTCCGACTTCGTAGCTTTTTGTCTTCTCGGGCTAGGATCCGCACTGGTACCTCCTCGAAGCTCAGGTCCTCTTTGAGCTCGACTGCAGTGTCGTCCAGCACCCGTGATGGATCGGGGAGATACTTCCGAAACATGGATACGTGGAACACGTCGTGAACCCGGTCAAGGTTCGGCGGTAGGGCGAGGTGGTAGGCCACCGGGCCGATGCGCTCCAGAATCTCAAAAGGCCCCACATACCGTGGGCTCAACTTGCCTCTCAACCCAAACCGCTTCGCCCCTTTTGACGGCGAAACCTGCAGTAACACGTGCTCTCCCACCTGGAATTCCAAATCGCGGCGTCTCCGGTCTGCGTAGCTCTTTTGCCGGCTCTGGGTGGTCGCCAATCGCCGTCGGATGAGGCGCACCTTTTCCTCGGTTTCCTCCACCAGGTCCGGTCCCAAAAACTTTCGCTCCCCCAGGTCGTCCCAACAAATCGGGGACCTACAACGTTTGCCGTATAATGCTTCGTACGGCGCCATACCGATACTCGCCTGGTAGCTATTGTTGTAGGCGAACTCCACAAGGGGTAGGTAGCGCGACCATCCATTTCCCAAATCCAGTACGCAAGCTCAGAGCATGTC
Source organism: Tillandsia leiboldiana (assembly GCA_029204045.2). NCBI lineage: Eukaryota > Viridiplantae > Streptophyta > Magnoliopsida > Poales > Bromeliaceae > Tillandsia > Tillandsia leiboldiana. The sequence goes on along the minus strand of CM055063.1, from coordinate 37,876,394 downwards.
CTCGAGGATTTTGATCACCCGCTCGGATTGTCCATCCGTCTGGGGGTGAAAGGCTGAGCTGAAGTGTAGCTTGGTCCCTAAGGCTCGTTGTAGACTCTGCCAAAAGTTCGAGACGAACCTTGTGTCTCTGTCTGAAGTAATAGATGTCAGTATCCCGTGTAGCCTCACAATCTCGCCGATGTAGACTTGAGCCAGTCGATCGCGTGTCCAGGTCGTGTGGATGGGTAGGAAGTGAGCTGACTTCGTTAGCCGATCTACGACGACCCAGATAGCGTCATGTCCCTGCTGCAAACGTGGAAATCCGGTGACAAAGTCCATCGTGATTCGCTCCCATTTCCATTCGGGCACAGGTAGTGGTTGCAGTTTCCCCGCCGGTCGCTGATGCTCGGCTTTTACTTGCTGGCAGATTAGGCAGTGCGCTACAAACTGCGTCACGTCCCTCTTCAGCTTTGGCCATCAGAAGGTCTGTCTGAGATCCCTGTACATCTTGGTGCCCCCAGGGTGAGCCGTGTAGGGGGCGCAGTGTGCTTCAGTCAAGATTTCCTTCTTCAGGTCTGGCAAATCGGGCACGCAAATCCGTCCTCGAAACCGAAGAGTGCCATCTGTCCCTACTGCAAAGTCTCCCTTCTGCTCCGGGGAAATCTTATCCCGTTCCAGCTGTAGCTGTGGATCAGCACCTTGGCCTTCTCGAATCCTCTCAAATAGGGTCGGCACGACTGTTAAAGACATTAGTTGCTCGACCGTCCCTGCTGGTACCACCTCCAATCTCAATCGCGAGAATTCCGCGATCAAGTCGCCCTGCTGTGTGATCGTGCCCGCTGGAGTCCCTTCTGCCTGTCCCTTCCTGCTCAGGGCATCTGCTACCACATTTGCTTTTCCCGGATGGTATTGAATAGTTAGGTCATAATCCTTCAGTAACTCCAACCACCGTCTCTGTCGTAGGTTCAGCTCTTTCTGGGTGAAAAGGTACTTAAGGCTTTGGTGGTCCGAGAACGCGTTACAGTGGACACCAAAGAGATAGTGCCTCTATAGTTTCAGGACAAAGACGACTGCGACAAGCTCCAGGTCGTGTGTCGGGTAGTTCTACTCGTAATCCTTGAGTTGCCTTGAGGCATAGGCTATGACTTTTCCTTGCTGCATTAGTACCCCTCCTAATCCTATCTGCGATGCATCACAGTAAACCTCGTAGTCTTCCCCGGGTGTTGGTAAAGCAAGCACAGGCGCTCTTGTTAACCGCTTCTTAAGTTCTTCAAAACTTTCTTAGCATTGGGCCGTCCAAATGAACTTTACTCCTTTCCGGGTCAAGCGGTTCAGGGGGGTTGCAATCTTCGAGAAGCCTTCGACAAAACGTCTATAATATCCTGCAAGGCCCAGGAAGCTGCGGACCTCTGTCACCGTAGTCGGTTGGGATCCACTGCGATTCCTGCTGCTGAAATGATGTGCCCTAGGAATCCCACCTCGCGAAGCCAAAACTCGCACTTCTTATGTTTGGCGAATAGCCTCTGATCCCTGAGAGTCTGCAGAACGATCCGTAGATGCTCCTCATGCTCCTCGTCGGTGGTGGAGTAGATCAGGATGTCGTCGATGAAGACCACTACGAACTGATCCAGGAAGGGTTTGAAAACTCGGTTCATCATGTCCATGAATACCGCTGGGGCGTTGGTAAGCCCGAACGGCATTACTGTGAACTCGTAGTGGCCATACCGAGTCCGGAAAGCCATCTTCGGAATATCCTCGGCTTGAACTCTGAGCTGGTGGTAGCCCGACTGCAGGTCAATCTTTGAGAAGACCGTTGCTCCCCGCAGTTGGTCAAAGAGGTCATCAATCCTGGGTAAAGGATACTTGTTCTTCACTGTGACCTTGTTGATTTCTCGATAGTCGATGCACAGCCGCAAGCTTCCGTCCTTCTTTCGCACAAAGAGTACCGGTGCGCCCCAAGGTGACACACTCGGTCTGATGAATCCCTTGTCCAGAAGATCTTCCAGCTGCGCCTTAAGTTCCTTCAGTTCTGCAAAGGCCATTCTGTAGGGGGCCTTCGTGATTGGTCGAGTGTTGGGTGGAAGCTCGATCGGAAAAACAACCTCCCGCTCGGGGGGCATCCCCGGCAGTTCAGTAGGGAAGACGTCTGGGAAGTCCCTCACCACTGGGATGTCGGAGAGTGTCGCAGAGGGTCTCATGGCTAAGTCCACCGATGCCAAGTATGCCACGCACCCTCCCTCGATCAGTTTCCTGGCACGTGATGCTGGGATGATGGAAGAAAAGGAAACGCTCTTGCACGCCAAGTACACATTCTCCGGGAACTCTGGATACAGCAGCCACACCTGGCGCTTCTCACAGTCGATCACTGCTTGGTACCTTGTGAGCCAATCCATTCCTAGTACTACATCGTACTCCTTCAATGGAATTATCACCAAATCCCAGGGGTAGGAAAGCCCGCCCAACCTTATCGGGCAGGAAGGTATAAGGTTGCGGGCCTCCAAGGATCCCCCCGCGGTTTGGACAGACAAAACACTAGGTAGGGGTCTCTCCTCAAAACCATGAGTCAGTGCAAAATCACAAGACATAAACGAGAGGGTTGCTCCGGTATCAAAAAGGGTTCTAGCACGGTAAACGGAAACAAGAGTGATACCTGCAACGACGTCCTCAGGCGGGTACGCCTCCTGGTGGGTCATCGAGTAGACCCTGCCTCCAGACTGTGGTGGTCTGTCCCCTGCTGGTCGAGGTGCTGGTGGTCTGGGAGCTGATGACATCGGGGCTTTTCCTCGCCCCGCATGCTGGGATGACGGCGCGGAGGCTGCTGAAGATGCCGTGCCTTGGTTCAGGGGGCAGTTGAAACGGAAGTGCCCCTGCTTGCCACACCGGAAACAGTGGTCCTGCCTCTTGGAGCATTCAGTCAGCCGATGTGCCCCGCCGCGAATAACACAGGGCCTATCGTCTCCTCTGTGTCCCCCCGAAGGTGCGCTTCGGGTCCTTTGCTGGGGTCTCCACCGCTTGGAGGGTCAACTCCCACTGGAAGAGCCTCCCCCGGCAAACGGCTGAGACCGCTTCCTGTCCTCCTGCTGTGAAGGGCCATCTCTTTGAGCGCGTGTAACGGCGAAGCCGCGCTCTACGATGGTGGCCCGGTCGACCACCTTCTGGAAGGTATGCAGATCCGCCGCATCCACCAATTGAAAAACGTCGCTCCGCAGTCCGTCCACAAACAATTGCGCCTTGTGCGACTCGTCCCGTATCACAAAAGGGACGCAGTTTGCCAGCCTCACGAACTCTCTCTGGTGTTGGGTTATATGTAATAAGGATCTAAATAAGGGAAAAAATACCTAGAGGGGGGTGAATAGGTGTAAACGTATAAACACTCAAAAATCGTTGCGATAAAAACCCAATGCGGAAAATAAAAATAATACGCAAGATTTTTACGTGGAAAACTCCATCACCGGAGTAAAAAACCACGGGACCGATAACACGGCAGAAATCCACTAGAATTAAAACACGTACAAGGTGATTTACCGTACACACTTACGACTCAACCTTTTCCATACGCTCCTAGAGGATCTTCTCCGCTCGCTTCGCGACGCTTCTCGAATCCACGATCTGCGCCCAACGCCGAATCCACGGCGTCCAACGTCGAATCCACGACGTCCGACCGAATCCACGGTCTTCACCCAATAGCACCCTTCGAATCCACGAACGTGCCTCGCTCCGAATCCACGAGAGCGGTTGAACCTTGAATCCACAAGGACACGCGAATCCACGCGCCGATTTTTGGGGTAAATCGTTGTTTTTGGTGGTGATGATCCGCCGAATACTTAGATCAAAGATAGATCGGAAATACCATCTAAGTATTCATTAGTTTGACTCAACTCAAGATGTGAGTATGAAAACCTAGAATCAAACTAATCAATATAGATGAAGAAACATAGAGTATTCTCTAATGATTTCCTTTCTTCTCTATATGTGGATCTAGAGCCGTAAAAGATGATATATGGAAATGACGGCTATGTGGATTAACCCTAGAAAGAGAGTCATAGGGTCTATTTATAGGTTAGAAACCCTAGGAAGGAGATAAGAATCAAAAACCTAACATTTCTGGAAATTTTACGGACGGCGATCCGGATCGGATTAGCTGTGATCCGGATCGTCGTAACGAGTCAGGCAATTCCAAAAAAACGAAGGTTCGGGATCCGGATCGAAGTGCTTGATCCGGATCGTTCATACAGTTCACCAAACATCAACGTTCGGGATCCGGATTGCGAAGCCTGATCCGGATCGTTCAAGGAAGATGGTAAACTCAGTGTTCGGGATCCGGATCAAGAGAGGCTACGATCCGGATTGAACTGGTGTATGAACGAACCACCTTCGGGATCCGGATCGAACAACCTGATCCGGATCCTGAACATGTCCCAAGTCCAGTTTTTGATTTTTATGCAATGAAAGATTCTTCCAAGTGTTTCTACACTACAAGAAGTATTCGGATCACACAAAATCTTTAGTTAAACATACCTGATCCTTTTGAATTCTTCTTTCTTGAGATTGAGTTAAATGATCCAACTTTCTTCACCTTCAATCTTCAAGACTTGAGACTTTCACGAAACTACGCCAACTCAAATTCCGTAACATCTGGTACTCCATGACCGTTCGGTTTCCTTGCCTGATGTGGTTCAGATCGTCCTCCAGTTGTTTCTTGACGCTGTTAGTGAAGAACGCCCCGAACAGCTCTTGCTTAAAGGTGGTCCACGATGGGAAGGCAGTACCCTTTATGGAGTCAGGGCGCACTCTCTTCCACCAAATGCGGGCGTTCCCCTCGAGGAAGCGGACGACCAGGGGAACCCGCTCGTGGTCTTCCATCAGTAAGTCTTCAAACAGTTTTTCCATTGTGTCCACCCACTTCTCCACGACCAAGGGGTCCGTCGTCTCCCCCTCAAACGTCGGCGGGTCGTACTTCCTGAAGTCTGCTAGGTTGGCACGCACGCGATCACGCTCAGTCAGCGAAGCAGACCCTTCCCCCGTGGCAGTAACGGCCACTACGGGAGAGGGCCTCACCCCGATCTCCACTGGGGTGTCTCTGGCTGAAGTTCTCGGCGTCGATCCTGTTGCTGCTGCCGAAGGGGCTACCTCTGGCACCGTCTGTTGGGTTAACGGCACCTCGGGCGCTGTGGCCCGGGTAGGGGCAGCCCCCGCCTCGGCCTCCATCGCCGGCTGTCCCGTCGCCGGTGCAGTTGGCCCCTGCGGAGGGCCCGGGGCGACCACCACTGTCGCAGCGGCCTGCTGTTGCTGTGTCAGTTGGCGCACATGATCCGTAAGGGTCGTCAACTGTCCCGCCATTTCCCGCAACTGCTGCCTCAGGAGTTGGTTCTCCGCGGTCGCCGACGCCGCTGCGTCCGCCCCTGCATCCTTGGTGGTAGACCTAGTTTTGGCCATGATCTGGACACAATCACAAACTCGTTACTTCTAGATTAAACTAAAGTAACACCGCAACCGCGGTCACAAAAAGGGATTACACTAATTTCCCCCTCCCCCACGAGCACTCGCGTTCTACTGGTCTACCCCAAGTTCACTTTATTAATCAGTAGTTAGTGTATTGCGCCCCGTGGATGTTGGGCCCCGACTATTGTGGTTAAAGTTTATTCTCTGATACCATCTTAATCTGTCACGCCCCGGGGGTTCAAACGCGCGGAAGGAGAGCCACCGTTGCTCCTAATTCAGCGTGATATATTTTTTTTTTGAAGAAGAAGTCCACCCCAGTGCGCACACAAACCCGCCGCATATACAAATTTACTCTGCAAACGGGCAGAGTCTCCTTTGTATATGCACGGCGTCCTCACTACAACATGCATCACATACAGGCTTTAACTACACTAATCGAAGCACAGGTACATACAACATGCATTCCAAACGTTCCATTATCTTTTACACAAAGAAAAGGGCCGACTGATTTAAAAGGATAAATAATCACAGGGTTTTGAAAGCGGCGCCCACCCGACGCCGTTGTTTTAGAAAATCCGTTTCAAAGCCACATAAATCCACAGTTTTAAAACCGGCACCCACCCGATGTCGAATTTTGTAAAACCAGTTCGAAATCACATAAATTCCACAAGATTTTAAAAACCGGTGCCCACACGACACCCACGTTTTAAAAGCAATTTTCGCAAACAGTTTTCTTTGTTTTCTCGTAGTTTAAAAACAGCCAAGTAAGGAGAGGAACAACATTCATTCGCAAATATGAAAGAAGAGGCAACATCCACTTCGATCCCACGGGGGTATCGCAATCCACGACTAACTAACATGAATAATAAAAGAAAAGGGAAAGAAGAGTCACTGTGTCTGAAGTCGCAAAATGTCAGAACAGCACCCTCGCGGCCTCACCGGTGCCCTAGCACTCGCCCATGGACGAACCTATCACGGAGTGGGAAGTCAGTGACTAGAAATAACATAATATGCAAAAAGGCTAAAATAAGGCAAACCAAGATAACCAGAGCAACCGTCCTCCTCAAACACCGTCAACAACAATCACACCCTGCACCAAGCAAAACCGGGCACCTTTCCCGACCACCGCACCGAGCCCCTGCCCCGGTGTCCCCCGCCGAGCACCTGCCTCGGCCGCCGAGCACCCGCCTCAGCATCACCGCTCACACCCCCCACCTATGAGGGCCCCCCTTCCTAACGTCACCGTCACGTGGGGTACACGGGTCAACGTACCACTTTTTCGGAAAAACACACCCTTGCGGTGGCCAAACCGCCGGTGTGCGTGTAGCAAAACAAGAGCCTCATAATCAACAGTAAGTAAAATAGTAAAGCAGGGTTAGTTAACAATTATATGATCCACAGATTATTCACCGTTGCCAAGTATGAGTTATTTCTATCGACATATGACTATCCTCGAAACCCCCGGAGGAGTACCCACCTCGTGCGTGTCGTCCGGCGCTCAATCCGTCCGCGACTGTGCGCCCGTCGCCTGCAACGTCCCGCACTCCTGAAGGAACAAGGGCATGTCAAGACTACGAGATTCGAAAACCAACACCGACTCCAGACTGAAACCAGGCGACCGACGCGATCCCCGGACTCCGCGCGGCGGAGTCCCCCGCTCGACATCGACCCGTGCGGCGCGCACTCCGCCTGCGCACCACCCCGCGCGGCACCAGCCCGCGCGGGCGCCCATCCTACGGGCGGCCCCGCGCGGCCACGAGCCGCGCCCCGCGCGGCCAAGAGCCGCGCGGGCGCGCTGCCCGCGGGTGCGGGCTACCCCGCGCGGCACCAGCCCGCGCGGGCGCCCCACCTGCGGGCGGCCCCGCGCGGCCAGGAGCCGCGTTGGCGCGCTGCCCGCGGGTGCGGGCGACCCCGCGCGGCACCAGCCCGCGCGGGCGCCCCACCTGCGGGCGGCCCCGCGCGGCCTGGAGCCGCGCGGGCGCGCTGCCCGCAGGTGCGGGCGACCCCGCGCGGCACCAGCCCACACGGGAGCCCCACCTATGGGCGGCCCCACGCGACCAGGGGCCGCGCGGGCGCGCTGCCTGCGGGTGCGGGCGACCCCGCGCGGCACCAGCCCGCGCGGGCGCCCCACCTGCGGGCGGCCCCGCGCGGCCAGGAACCGTGCGGGCGCTCCCTCTGCGGCAGGCCCCGCGGCGGCGGCATCCGCCTCGCCCATGGCGGCGGCGGCGCGGCGATCTCGATCACGCTATGACTCTCAAAACCGGAAAGCAAAAGAAACCTACGCAATCAAGAACGCCCCAAAAACTCACCTTGAATCGCGAGGGAAGAAGGAGGAAGAGGAATCGCCCACCACGCCCGTTCGCTCCACGCACGGCCAAGCCCTTGCCTTTCGCTTGGATGTCCCCGATGGATTGCCGCGCCGAAACCTTGGAACGGGAACGGAAGTGGGAAAGGGAAGGGTTCCCCTTTCTCTCCTCACTCGCCGTCCAAATCACTGGGGGGTTGGGGATTTTCCTCGTCGCCTCCTGTTTGCCCTACGCTGCGAGAGGAGAGAGCGAAATGAAACCAACATGCCCTAGCTCACCCGATCAAGTTAGGGTATCGGGTTACCTCAAAAGTCGTGCAGATCGCCAGCACGGATCCCGGAGCACCTACGAGGGGGGTCCAAACCTCGAAAAATTATTCTGGGAGAACCGGGAGTCGGAATCCGAAACCGATCGCGTCGCCATTCTCCGTTTCGCGAGCTCTACCGCCTAAAAATGCCCGCGAGCCCCGACGGACTGTCCGGAAAAACACAAAAGTTATCCCCTCCGTCGGACCGTCGTAAGTGAAATAAAAGGGGATAGCCAAAAATAAAGGTCGGGTCTTACAGCGCATGCGGGGTCGGGCGCCGCGCGGCGCCACCCGCGCATGCGGGCAGCACGCCGCGCGGGCCGGGCGCCGCGCGGGGCCGCCCGTAGGCGGGGCACCGCGCGGGGTCCGACACCGCGCGGGGCACCTCGCGCCTGCGGGCAGTGCTCCCGCGCGGGGTCGGGCGCCGCGCGAGTGGTGGGCTGTCCGTGCCCTTGTCCTCGCCCCGGGACGTCGCCGCCGCCGCCGGATCTGCGGGCCGCATTCCGCGACCGACCGGGAGAGTCTTTTGTTCCGTGGTCCTTACTTGGGGTTTCGAGTTACTAATTTCGTTGCGGCAGGTTCGTGTACGTCCAGGGAGCACACCAAGATGCGAAAGAATCACGCGTTGATCACCGCCCGAGACAGGTGGGTTTTATTTGGAGACTTAGCATGGCATTTCCGACACTTGTAACTAACTCTATGTGTGCGTTTAACTGTGACATTGTGGATAGTCATTATGGTTCTTGTTATTTGATTATATGTGGTTGATAGTCTCTATGGTTCTCGCTACTTGATTATGTACGGTATTCTTGGTTACTATGCTCGAGGCTGCAGCACGCGCACCCGCGGTTTGGCCACCGCAAAGGGTGCGCTTTTTCGGAAAAGTGGTCTATGACCCGTGTAAACCCACGAGGTGACGTAGTGGGGCCCCCGTAGGTGTGGGGTTTTGAGGCGCCAAGGTGTGAGCGGTGCGACCTGTCGGGGTAGGTGCCCGACGTGGTCAGGTTTTGCAGGTGTTCGTGGTTTTTCCCTCTTGGGAGTGTGGTTGCTCCGGATAGCGTTGGCTTTACTACTTTTTCCTGCTTTATTATTGTGTTATCGTGTCGCTGACTTCCCACTCCGTGACAAGTTCCTTCAGGGGTGAGAGCTAGGCGACAGTGAGGCCGAGTCAGGAGCTTTCGGGTCCTATGAAACCCCAGACTATATTTTTCCTTTTCTGTCGCATTTCATTTACTACTTATAGACTATTGTGTGGTTCTCGATACCCTCGTGGGGTCGGTGTGGATGTCGGTACTCTACTCTTTGGTTATGTGGATGTTGAGTTCTTATCTCTGTTCGGCCGATTTTCAAATGAAAAGAAAGAAAAAGAAAAAGGAATTGCGAAAACCGTTTTCAAAACTTGGGTGTCGTGTGGGCACCGTTTTCAAAACCCTGTGGATTTATGGATTTTAGAAAACGGATTTCAAAACCTGAGTGTCGTGTGGGCACTGTTTTAAAAACTCTGTGGATTTATAGTTTTCGAACTGTTTTAGAAATCTGGGTGCCGGGTGGACACCGCTTTTAAAATCGTGGATTTATCCTTTCAAATTGATCGGCCTTGAGAATGGTTCTGTGGTGCAAGTGTTGAGAACTGTTGTGATTGAATAAACTACTATGTTTGCATGTTGTATTAGCCACGACGCCGTGCATATACAGAGGAGACTCTGTCCGTTTGCAGGGTGATTCTGTGTATGCGGCGGGTCTGGGCACGCACCGGGGAAGAAGGAATTTCAAAAAAAAATTGATACGCAAAACAAATCCTTTTTTCGTTGATTGTTTCCGCTGAATGAAACCCCCGGGGTGTGACACAGCACGAATGAAATACCAAACTGATGTATCTCGAATGTAGATGGGATATTATATGAAGGTATCAACGTCGACGCATGAAGGGCCGATGCTGACTGGATATTGAAATAAAAGACGTCTGATATCAAGGGGATGTCAGATGGATGATTCGGTCTGGATGCAGATGAAAAATCGTATGCAGGTGTTGAACTGGAGGGAACATCAACGGGATCATCAAAATATGGAGGTGACTCTGGATGCCCTAACACTGATAATGTGGGAAATCTCTCTAACACGTTCTCGAGGTCCCACCTCATATGTACAAAAACGCCCATCATTCCAAACGACTCTAGAGTATCATCCATCAAATGTCCAATACTCCTAATAGTATGCCGCATAACATCCACTATATAAAAATATATATTTACATATAACGACTACTATTATATAAGAACAAATAAATAAATGATTTTATCAATATTCATTCGACATACCCGCGCGGCAAAAAAGTGAATGGAGGTCGCTGTACAAGACGAGAAATCCATCTCATTGTGATTTTACAATACCATTGCATATGTACGGAGGTGGCTCGTACTGGATTTGGATCGACGAAAGACTCTGCTCTACAATATTGTTTAGACGTTCAGCCCATCGTAAAATATATGAAGTATAAAAAGTTGTCAAGTCCTCTCCTGATCTATCCTGCGATGTGATCCACTGTACAGCCTCCACAAGCTCTGGTATATACTAGAGTAATCTAAATTGGTGCAAAACTCTATTAGGTACATGTAGCTCCACTATGTGATAATATATTAAGCAAGTCCCCGAACGCCAGACTGCAGTGCCCTCGACATAAAAAGTAAGAAGACCATATAAAATATCCTCCATGTAAGGCATCTAAGTTGTTGGTGTAAATTCAAAATTCACTACTCATTAATTTTAATTTTGTTTATTAATTTTATTTATTTTTTAATTATGTATTTATTGTGTTGGGTACGTTGTGAATGAAAATGCACATTAATGCCATTGATGCCTGTGATACCCGCACAGGAATGTATCCCAACGTTTAATTTTTTACCCTATAAATAGCTCCCCTGTGCATGCATAGGGACAATATAAAAAAATATTGCAGAGAAGTTGGTTTAAAAAAATAGAGAAGGAAAATTTGTTAGAGAGGTTTTATTCTATTTTTTTTTTATCGGGTGTTGAAAGAAACTTCGTCAACTTCTTCCGCAGTCGTGCTCGTAGGAAGGGGAGTTCCTATGACGCCCCAACTTCCCAGGGGGTCACCCATCCTAGAACCCTGGGACACCCATCCTATAACTACTCTAGCTCTAGCACGCTTAACTCTCATAACCTCTTGGATATTGCTACCATCCAAAATGCTATAGTCGGGTTAAGAGTGTTACGGAATTTGTGTTGGCGTAGTTTCGTGAAAGTTTCAAGTCCTGAAGATTGAAGGTGAAGAAAAGTTGAATCATTTAACTCAATCTCAAGAAAGAAGAATTCAGAAGGATCAGGTATGTTTAACTAAAGAATTTGTGTGATCCGAATACTTCTTGTAGTGTAGAAACACTTGGAAGAATCTTTCATTGCATAAAAATCAAAAACTGGACTTGGGACATGTTCAGGATCCGGATCAGGTTGTTCGATCCGGATCCCGAAGGTGGTTCGTTCATACATCGTCGCAATCCGGATCGTAGTCTCTTGATCCGGATCCCGAACGTTGAGTTTACCATCTACCTTGAACGATCCGGATCTTGCTTCGCAATCCGGATCCCGAACGTTGAGTTTACCATCTACCTTGAACGATCCGGATCTTGCTTCGCAATCCGGATCCGGAACGTTGTTGTTTGGTAAACTGTATGAACGATCCGGATCGTAGTCACATGATCCGGATCCCGAACCTTCGTTTTTCTGGAATTGGCTGTTTCGTTATGACGATCCGGATCCTAGTTATCACGATCCGGATCGTCGTCCGTAAAAATCCAGAAATAGTTGGTTTTTTGATTCTTATCTCCTTCCTAGGGTTTCTAACCTATAAATACACCCTATGACTCTCTTTCTAGGGTGAATCCACATAGCCGTCATTTTCTTGTATCATCTTATACGGCTATAGATCCACATATAGAGAAGAAAGGAAATCATTAGAGAATACTCTATGTTTCTTCATCTATATTGATTAGTTTGATTCTAGGTTTTCATACTCACATCTTGAGTTGAATCAAACTAATGAATACTTAGATGGTATTTCCGATCTATCCTTGATCTAAGTATTCGGCAGATCATCACCACCCAAAAAACAACGATTTTCCCCAAAAATCGGCGCGTGGATTCGCGTGTCCTTGTGGATTCAAGGTTCAATCGCTCTCGTGGATTCGGAGCGAGGCACGTTCGTGGATTCGAACGGTGCTATTGGGTGAAGACCGTGGATTCGGTCGGACGTCGTGGATTCGACGTTGGACGCCGTGGATTCGGCGTTGGGCGCAGATCGTGGATTCGAGAAGCGTCTGGAGCGAGCGGAGAAGATCCTCTAGGAGCGTATGAAAAAGGTTGAGTCGTAAGTGTGTACGGTAAATCACCTTGTACGTGTTTTAATTCTAGTGGATTTCTGCCGTGTTATCGGTCCCGTGGTTTTTTACTCCGGTGATGGAGTTTTCCACGTACAAATCTTGCGTGTTATTTTATTTTCCGCATTAGGTTTTATCGCAACGATTTTTGGAGTGTTTATACGTTTACACCTATTCACCCCCCTCTAGGTGTTTCTTCCCCTATTTAGATCCGTATTATATACGACCCAACAAGTGGTATCAGAGCGGGAATAGGGTTGTGAACAATGGTTGAAGGTGGAAACATCAATCGACCCCCTTTCTTTGATGGAACAAATTATGCGTACTGGAAAGTACGGATGAAAGCCTTTTTATCTTCCATCGACGAAAGGGTGTGGCATTCAATTGAATCAGGATGGTCTAATCCAACTGAACTTATCTATGATGTTCACACCTTAAAACCTAGGTCGAAATGGACCAAGGAAGAGTTTGAGTTATCTTCTTACAATGGCAAGGGGATTAATGCTATTTTTAATGCCTTATCTCAAACTGAATTCTCTCGCGTCTCGGCATGTGAGACTGCGAAAGAAATCTGGGATGTTCTCCAGGTTACACATGAGGGAACTAACCTCGTGAAGATTCAGAAACTGCAAATGCTTACGAGCAAGTTTGACTCTATCTTGATGGCAGAAAATGAATCTTTCACGGACTACTATACACGATTGCAAGACATCGTAAACTCATGTGCTAATCTGGGAGAGAAGATTCCAGAATTTAAGATTGTAGGAAAAATCTTAAGAACTCTTCCTGAACGATTTCGCCCAAAGGTTACTGCCATTGAAACTATTAAACACCCGGACGAAATACGTGTAGAAGAATTAGTTGGTTCATTACAAACTTATGAAATGACTTTTAATACTAACAATTCTTCTGGAAAAGCATCCACTTCTAAGTCTTCAGGTTATGCGTTGAAAACAACTAAGGAAGAAGACGCGGATACATCCTCCTCGGACAATGACGAGAACCTTTCTATGGAGGAATTTGAGAAGCAGCTCGCTCTCTTGACAAGGAATTTTCGCCGCAACTTTCGAAGGGGTAATTCAAGCAAATCTCCATCCTTCAGAAAGTGGAACAAAGGCAAGGGTACTCCAAGTCACAAGTCAAGAAAGCAGGAGAACTTCTCAAAGGATAAGAAAAGTTCAGAAGGACAACTGCAATGCTTCAAATGTCGAGGCTACGGCCACATTGCAACGGATTGTCCTAACAAGTATCCGACAAAGAAGAAGGCGATGCAAGTCGTCACTTGGGATGACAACTCAACGTCAAATGAGTCGTCTTCAAGTGATGAAGAAAAGAGCTCCACGACATTCCACGCGTCCGTATCTTCACCCTTCATGTGCTTTATGGCAAATACATCTGAGTCGTTGTCCAACTCCACTGTTGAAAAGAACGCAACGGACAACGAATCGGATGATTCGGAAGGTGAAGATTTTGCTCTAGCCTACCACAGACTTTTGAGGGATTCAAAGAAAGTGGCTAAGCAAAACAAGAGTTTGAGAGGGAGATTGCATGATCTCGAAGAAGAAGCAAAAAGAGCGACTTCTCTCTCAAACGCTCTTGAAGTGGAAAGGGAAAACCTGATAAAAGAAAATGCTTCCCTTCAAGAGTCCAATGAGCAACTTGAAAAGGAACATACAAATCTGGTGGATAACGCGAATCACTTTTCAAAGCTCTACAACGAGGCTCAACAGGATAACCTGGAAATGACAAAGACCATTTTCCAACTCAAGAATGACTTACAGCGATTCTCTTCAGGAAGGAGTAAGTTGGATAGACTTCTTGGTCTTGGTCAATCAAATAGGTTCGGCCTCGGATACACTCAAACTGGAAACAGTCCAAGTTCGAGTGAGACAGTTTTTGTGCCTCAGTCGGTATCTCCTCCTCCGACATCGGAATTCAAGACAAACAACGACAACAAACCTACTTCATCCTCTTTGGGATCGTCAAGATATAAGGTATGTTTTCGTTGTGGTGTTTCAGGGCACATAAGAAGATATTGCAAGACGGGAGTCGAACGCTCATCTCAAGCACCTCTTGCATCAACTACCAAAAAGGCTCCTTTCCGGAAATCAAAGCAAAACTTTTCAAATGAAAAGAGACTTGGTAGTTCACCGCACAAGACGACTTCATCAAGGAGCAACAATCGTTTTAACAAGACGCTTTCACCTAGGCACAAAACTTCACGACCATTACAGACGCATTCCAAAAAGGTTTGGGTGCGCAAAGGTGAAATTTTCCCTTGTCTTGTTTCCAATATTTCCTTGCATGCATATGATAGCTCGTCTTGGTATCTGGATAGCGGGTGTTCCCGTCACATGACCGGTGACAAAAATAGTTTTCAAAATCTTGAGAAAATCTCCGGAGGACACGTTGTTTTCGGAGACGGTCGATCTTCCAAAATTGTTGGAAAAGGGACGGTAGCTATTCCAGATGGCCCGATTTTGAAAAACGTCTTATTTGTTGATGGCCTTAAGACTAACCTCATAAGCATAAGTCAACTTTGCGACAATGGTTTTTCAGTTAACTTTTCATCGGTTGAATGCGCTGTAACTGATAAGGACCATGTCTTCTTTCTAAAAGGGGTTAGATCTGAAAACAATTGTTATGTTGTTCCTAATAAATTTTCTGAAAATTGTAACTTAGCCGCTTTGAATAATGAAACTCTTTGGCATGAAAGGCTAGGTCACTTAAATTTTAAGGAACTTACTAGAATTTCAAACAAGGACGTGGTCAAGGGGATTCCAAAGCTTTTATTTAAACAAAATGTTGTGTGTGGTGGTTGCCAAAAGGGAAAACAGTCTAGGACTGCACACAAGAACTTGAACCACGTTGGTACAAAACGGCCCTTGGAACTTTTGCACATGGACTTAATGGGGCCGACCCGTCAACCATCCTTGGGAGGTAAATGGTACATCTTTTTATTGGTTGATGATTTCTCTCGGTTTTCATGGGTAGCATTTTTGAGAGAGAAAGCTGATACGTTTGACTCTTTTCATGAGATTTGCCATCGTATTATGATTGAAAAGAATGAAAAGATCATTCGTGTTAGAAGTGATAGGGGTGGAGAATTCATAAATTCAAAATTCATTGATTTTTGTACTTCAAATGGCATTAAACATGAATTCTCGGCACCCTATACACCTCAGCAGAATGGTGTTGTT
The DNA here is from genome assembly GCA_029204045.2 of Tillandsia leiboldiana. Classification (NCBI taxonomy): domain Eukaryota; kingdom Viridiplantae; phylum Streptophyta; class Magnoliopsida; order Poales; family Bromeliaceae; genus Tillandsia; species Tillandsia leiboldiana. Next base: position 37,860,766 of record CM055063.1, on the reverse strand, counting down.
GAGCGCAAAAACAGGGTTGTTCAAGAGATGGCGCGTGTGATGCTTCATAGCCGGAAATTACCGCTACATTTTTGGGCTGAAGCTGTGAACACCGCTGTCTATGTCATTAACAGAGTGTATTTGCGCCCAGGAACCTTGAATACACCATATGAGCTGTGGTTTAGTAGAAAACCGGATATCAAGTACTTTCGTATCTTCGGGAGTCGATGTTACATCTTACGTGACCGTGAAAATCTTGGAAAGTTTGACTCTCGAAGTGATGAAGGGATCTTTTTGGGTTATTCTACGAATAGCAGAGCATATCGAGTATTTAACATTGAATCTAAGACGATCGTAGAATCTATAAATGTTAAAGTAGATGAAGCTTCTCATTTTGAATCTGAAAAATCTACCCTCGATATCTCTCTAGATGATGATTCTCCTGCTAGTGCATCTTCTCATAATAATACTTCCAATATTAATGATGCTTCTAATGGTTCTTCTAGTTTATCTGATTTGCAGGAATCATCTCGTGTACCTCCGAGTACTCCGTTTCAACAAACGCTACGAATCTCCAAGGATCATCCGGAATCGAACATCATTGGAGATCCACAAGAAGGAGTTAGAACTCGAAGGCAGTTGGTTTGCGGATTTGCTTGCTACGTATCTTTAATCGAACCAAAGACAATAGATGAAGCTCTTCAGGATGACTACTGGATTAAAGCAATGCAGGAAGAGCTCCATCAATTTGAGCGAAACAAAGTCTGGGAATTAACGAAGCCTCCAAAGCAACATAATGTGATAGGTACCAAATGGATCTTCAAGAACAAGAAAGATGAAGATGGAACTATCATCAGGAACAAGGCACGACTAGTTGCTCAAGGCTACTCTCAAGTAGAAGGTATAGACTTTGACGAAACTTTCGCCCCTGTAGCTAGACTCGAGTCCATTCGTATATTGTTTGCTATTGCTTGTCATTTTAAAATCAAATTATTTCAAATGGACGTCAAGAGCGCATTTCTAAATGGGTTTTTAAATGAGGAAGTTTATGTAGCTCAACCGAAAGGTTTTGTAGATCATAAACAACCTAACCATGTTTTTCGTTTGAAAAAGGCTCTTTACGGTCTGAAACAAGCACCGCGAGCATGGTACGAAAGGTTAACAAAGCACCTTTTGGAGAAGGGCTATACTCGAGGGGGAGCTGACAGGACTCTCTTTGTGAAGCATTATCAAAATAATTTTATTGTAGCACAAATCTATGTCGATGACATTGTATTTGGTGCAACAAAAGATAATGATGCTTCTAAATTCGCGGAGACCATGGAAAGCGAATTTGAGATGTCCATGATGGGCGAATTGTCTTATTTTCTTGGATTGCAAATTAAACAAAATGATGAAGGTATTCACTTGAGTCAATCCAAGTATGCACTGGAGTTGGTCAAAAAGTTTGATCTAGAAAATTGTAAAGTTTTTCCAACTCCAATGGGAACTAGCCACAAGGGACTTGGAAGTGAATCACATAGTGAGGATGTAGACGAGAAACTGTATAGAAGTATGATTGGAAGTCTACTTTACCTCACGGCTAGTCGCCCGGATATATCCTTTAGTGTTGGGATTTGCGCGAGATATCAATCAGCACCAAAGGAGGTTCACCTGAAAGCGGTGAAACGGATCATCCGGTACATCAAAGGATCAATTAACTTCGGAATTTGGTATCCTATGGGAACAAGTCTGGACATTGTTGGATACTCAGATGCCGATTGGGCAGGATCAGTGGATGATCGGAAAAGCACGAGTGGTGCATGCTTCTATCTTGGCCATTGCCTTGTTGCATGGCACAGTAAAAAGCAGAATTGCATAGCACTCTCGACTGCCGAAGCGGAATACATTTCAGCTGGAAGTTGCTCAACTCAACTCATTTGGATGAAAAGCGTATTGAGTGACTTCCGCATTTCAGCATCTTCGGTAACAATTCTTTGTGACAACACAAGTGCAATTAACATTTCTAAAAACCCTGTGTTGCACTCTAGAACAAAACATATTGAACTTAGATATCATTTTCTTAGAGAGCTAGTTGAATCAAATACTCTTCAACTTTCATATGTTTCAACTGAAGATCAATTAGCTGACTTTCTAACAAAACCTTTGGATCAAAACGTTTTATTCATTTACGAAAAGCAATTGGGATGCTTTCCTTGAAATAATCTTCTTTTTGAAATCTTTGCTTAGGATAGGTTTTGTATTTGTTTTTGTTTTGTTCTTTATCTATGTTTGTACATAGGATAGTAATTGAGCATAGATCTTAATTGACTTTAATTGCATCTGTTCACACATTTAGAAATTTATTATGCTTTTGCCATCATAATATTTCATTGTTGCAATGATCGTTTATGTTAATTAAATCATCTTCTAAAGTGATCAAAGTCAATTTCTCTCTCAATGATCTCTTGGTATAGTCATTATCTTATTTGACTGTTTAGTCGAGTATGAAATCGAGATCAATTTTTGGTTGAATACTTTATATCTTAAATAATTGATAGCCAATTGAGGGGGAGTCAAAGATAATGTAAAATGCTCAAAAGATGTGGAAAGAGTTACATCCCAATGAGGAGTGTGAAAACTACCACCACATGGAGGAAAGAGCTACCACCTCGGTCGTCCGAGTATTGTGTGCAGCTACCACATGTATACCAAGCATGGTTGTTCAAATTTTTGATTAAGTAAAATGCATATTGAAATACTTGACTCTGTCAAATTTCAAGGTTGGTATAAGGTGGGATTTCTTAAAGAAAGATGCTCAAAGAGCCACTCTCTTCAACAGATTGTCTAGAAATATTATCTACTATATTTGGGATTTCAAACATCTATTGATCTTTGTATTTCATTTTCTTTACTGAATTGATGATTTGATAAAGGCATTACTCATAAGATCAAGTTAGATGTGATTGAAGGTGTTCAACTTTAAGGGATTTAATTCTTGTAAATTTTCGTTTCATTTTTGGATATTATTGATAGATTTGGCATAATCTAATTCTTGTTGTATGAAACGATGATTTTTGTTTAAAGTTGATACACATTTGTGCTTACAATCTTTTTCTGAATTTTCCTGAATTTCTCTGAAATTTTCTAAAGAAAAAGTTGGGGCCGATCCGGATCGGGCAAGGTGATCCGGATCCCGAACGCAGGTTTTTTCCTGCGGGCTGACGATCCGGATTGGACCTGCCGATCCGGATCCCGAACGCAGTTTTCTCACTGCGGGTAGCCGATCCGGATCGCTAGCTCGGGAGGATCCGGATCGCGGCTAGGTTTTTATAAAGAACAAAAGGGTTTTGATTTCTTTTACTCCAATCTTTTGTTCAAAAGTTTCCAGAGCGCTTCTCTCTAGATTTCATCCTCCTTGGAAGCTTTCAAACTCAAAGTTCTTCAATTCCAAGTAAGTTTTATTGATCAAAATCTCGGTTTTTCACCGTTTTTCTCTTTTCCTCCTCAAACGCACGATTTTCTTGGATCAACTTTGTTTGTGGATGGTTTTTGATCAAATTTCTTTTGAAATAAGAACTTTGGGTAGATTAGTTTTGATTATATGCAAGGTTTTCTCCTGATTAACGGATTTTTAGGCTTCGATTTCTAAAATTTCGGTTTAGGGCATATAATAAGGATTTTCGAAATTTATGCAATTGATCTATTTTTAAAAGTCCTTTTGCAAAACTAATTTGATTCTTGGCTTCTCTACATGATTATGATTGTTTGGGTACAATTTTTCAAATTTTTGAAAATTAACAATTTTTCATGTGTTCTTGAGTTCGTCTTCACAGGATACATTTTTCACTAGCACTCAAAATGGTGATCACTTGGATTATTTTCCTACTTGCTGCCATGGTACATGTCAAGGATACTGCTAAGCCTAAGAAGGCTAAGAAGCAAAGAAGACTAAGGTTGATTCCGACACTGAATCAGAGACAGAGTCGATCGACTGGGATAACATCGAAATTGAGCAAGCTGCTCCCATTGTCTCCAAAGGGAAAGCAACTGCTGAAGCTTCAAAACCTACTGCAGCTGAAAAAGGGAAAGCACCAATGGAACCAAGTCCAGTTGGAACAAAAAGAAAAACTGGTGCAAGAAAAAGAGGCAGTGCTCAGGGCATTACCATTGAGGAACCAGTTGCTAGGCAGCCTCCTCCACAAGACTTCATCAGCTCCGACAGAATCAAGGATTTTGAGAAGAGGGAATGCATTGGCGAGAGACATGTCAATGTCAAACCAATGAAGGAACGATCTGCAGCTTTTGGGACTTTGTTTGACCAAGTTGGTCTTGCTCAAATTTGCAACTTCCCTGAGACTACTGGGTACTGTCCACATTCAGTTCGAATTTTTTATCAGAACGCTGCAAGTCTGATTGATCATGAGGATGGACGTCGAGAATTTTACACTTTGGGTTAAAAATATCAAAATCAAAGTCACACCCCAGCTGATTGGAGTTGTGCTAGGTATGACAGCCAGAGCTGATGGACTCCATTACCTAAAAACTCAAAGCTTCAACGACAACTCCTGGAGAGTTGTAGTTAATGGAATTTGTCTTCCAAATACTCGGTCGACCGGAAATTCTGTCTTCTCTAAAGAGCTTCGACCAGAGTATAGGTACATAAACTTCATTGTCTGCTACAACATTCTTCCCAACATGAATACGAAGGTTCTTCGATGGGACAGAATGTTATACCTTTATCTTCTTGGAAATCCGGCCGCATTGATGGGAGCAAACTTGAATATTCCTTATTCCATTTGGTCAAGGATGGCGCGATATGTGGAACACTCTCACCCCTCAGAGAGACTACCCTATCCAATGATTATCATGCGCATCCTTAGAAAGTTTAAAGTTGATACAAGCGCGAGCTCATACCTATACAGTTTGGGCACCATTAATGAGACGACAATTGTGAAGTCTCTCTCGACGAAGCCAGATGAACCCATAATACCTCCTCACCGGCAACGAGCACAACAACAACGAGCGACAACCTCTGCACCGGCAGAAACTCCTCCAGTTCAACCAGCACCTCCGGCACAAGAAGCACCACAATCAACTTCTGATGATGATGCTTCTGTTACCTCAATCTATAGAGAACAGCAAAGGCTCTCAAACGAGCAAGAACGTATATCAAATGAACTGATTGAGGTAAAGGAAGAAATAAAGAAGGGGGTAAATAAAAAGCAATCAGCAATGAACAAGCGAATAAAGACGATTTTCCAAATCCTCGGCTGTATCAGTTCAGACGAGTCTGAATGATCCGTATCCTTCTAATTTTTATTTTTATGCATATTTTTATGCATATGTGCAAGTGTTGTTTTATTTGAGATTTTAGTTTCTCGAACTTAAACTGTTAATCATTCTCTCCACTTCTGTAATTTTTGGCTTTGTTTTGTGACAAAAAGGGGGAGAGAGTTGTTGAGAATTTTGAACAATGATGATGATGTGTTGGAACATCAAAGGTAAGTTGAAACACAAAGGTAAGTAGAACTTCAACTTTTGGTTTTTTCCATTTGTTTGAATGCATGCCTCGACTAACTATTTGCTAACTATTTGGGCATGTAATATAACTAACAAGTTGATGTTTCACTAACAAGTTTGTGACACTTGGTTTTTGATTGCATAGAAGATATGTTGGTTCTTAACTCTGATCAATTACATATCTATATTATATATAAATTTGTCACAAACATGTTCATGACATTTGGTTTTTTACGTGCAAAGCAGATATGTTGGTGTTTTTTAACTATGATCAGTTTACATATCTGAATATAAATGTCATGGTAAGTATAAATGAGTTTAAACTTCATCTCTGTTTGTGGTTTTTGAATAGTTCAAAATTCTTGAGGTATCTAACGATTCTTTTTGTCAAGAATGATTTCTTTTTGCAGAGAGTACAGATGTCTAAGTCTAGAGTCTGTTTTAGGAGTTTAACTCATGTATTGTATTTTGGATCTCCATTGTAAATTTTTGTTGTATGGTGATAGCAACAAAAATATCTTTTTGAATTTTCTTTAGTGGATCTATGTTTTGTCACGAAACCGCCAAAGGGGGAGATTGTTACGGAATTTGTGTTGGCGTAGTTTCGTGAAAGTTTCAAGTCCTGAAGATTGAAGGTGAAGAAAAGTTGAATCATTTAACTCAATCTCAAGAAAGAAGAATTCAGAAGGATCAGGTATGTTTAACTAAAGAATTTGTGATCCGAATACTTCTTGTAGTGTAGCAAACACTTGGAGAATCTTTCATTGCATAAAAATCAAAACTGGACTTGGGGCATGTTCAGGATCCGGATCAGGTTGTTCGATCCGGATCCCGAAGGTGGTTCGTTCATACATCGTCGCAATCCGGATCGTAGTCTCTTGATCGGATCCCGAACGTGAGTTACCATCTCTTGAACGATCCGGATCTGCTTCCAATCCGATCACGTTGAGTTTACCATTACCTTGAACGATCCGGACTTGTTCGCATCCGGTCCCGAACGTTGTGTTTGGACTGTATGAACGATCCGGATCGTAGTCACATGATCCGGATCCCGAACCTTCGTTTTTCTGGAATTGGCTGTTTCGTTATGACGATCCGGATCTAGTTATCACGATCCGGATCGCCGTCCGTAAAAATCCAGAAATGGTTGGTTTTTTGATTCTTATCTCCTTCCCTAGGGTTTCTAACCTATAATACACCCTATGACTCTTCTTTCTAGGGTCATATCAACATAGCCGTTCATTTCTCTGTATATCATTCTTATACGGCTCTAGATCACATATAGAGAAGAAGAAAGGAAATCATTAGAGAATACTCTATGTTGTCCTTCATCTATATTGATTAGTTTGATTCTAGGTTTTCATACTCACATCTTGAGTTGAATCAACTAATGAATACTTAGATGGTATTTCCGATCTATCTTGTGATCTAAGTATTCGGCGGATCATCACACCCAAAAAACAACGATTACCCCAAAATCGGCGCGTGGATTCGCGTGTCCTTGTGGATTCAAGGTTCAATCGCTCTCGTGGATTCGGAGCGAGGCACGTTCGTGGATTCGAACGGTGCTATTGGGTGAAGACCGTGGATTCGGTCGGACGTCGTGGATTCGACGTTGGACGCCGTGGATTCGGCGTTGGGCGCAGATCGTGGATTCGAGAAGCGTCTGGAGCGAGCGGAGAAGATCCTCTAGGAGCGTATGGAAAAGGTTGAGTCGTAAGTGTGTACGGTAAATCACCTTGTACGTGTTTTAATTCTAGTGGATTTCTGCCGTGTTATCGGTCCCGTGGTTTTTTACTCCGGTGATGGAGTTTTCCACGTAAAAATCTTGCGTGTTATTTTATTTTCCGCATTGGGTTTTATCGCAACGATTTTTGGAGTGTTTATACGTTTACACCTATTCACCCCCCTCTAGGTGTTTCTTCCCCTATTTAGATCCGTATTATATACGACCAACAAAGAGGTATCCTATAATAGGGTTTACATATAGGACATTGCAAATCTCGGGGTTTGTCGAAGTAACGGTTCGTACCTGGGGTGGTGTCCCGATAATCCGCATGGGTAAGGACGAAAATCACCTTAGGGCAGTGCCTCACACGCTTCCGGATTACTTTATTTCGACT
>CM055063.1:37801777-37853062 GCA_029204045.2 Tillandsia leiboldiana | reverse complement strand
TCCGGCGCTCAATCCGTCCGCGACTGTGCGCCCTTCGCCTGCTACGTCCCGCACTCCTGAGTAACAATGTCATGTCGAGACTACGAGATTCAAACCAACACCGCTCCAACGACTGAAACCAGGCGACCGCCGCGATCCCCCGGACTCCGCTCGGCGGAGTCCCCCGCTCGACATCGACCGCGTGCGGCGCGCACAAAATCCGCCTGCGCACCACCCCGCTGCAGGTCCCCAGCCGCGCGGAGCGCCCATCCTAAACGGGCGGGGCCCCGCGCGGCCACGAGCCGCGCCCCGCGCGGCCCAAGAGCCGCGCAGGGCGCGCTGCCCCGGGTGCGGGCTACCCACCGCGCGGAACAACCAGGCCCGCGCGGCGCCCCACCTGCGGGCGTCCCCGCGCCGCCAGGAGCCGCGTTGGCGCCTCCCGCGGGTGCGGGCGACCCCGCGCGGCACCAGCCCGCGGCGGGCGCCCCACCTGCGGCGGCCCCGCGCGGCCTGGATCCGCGCGTGCGCCTGGCCCCAGGTGCGGGCGTACCCCGCGCGGCACCAGCCCACTCTGGGGATCCCCACCTATGGGCGGCCCCACGCGACAGGGGCCGCGCTGGGCGCGCTGCCTGCGGGTGCGGGCGACCCCGCGTCGGCACCACCCCGCGCTGGCGCCCCACCTGCGGGCGGCCCCGCGCGGCCAGGAACCTTGCCTGGCGCTCCTCTGTGCAGGCCCCGCGGCGGCGGCATCCGCCTCGCCCATGCTTCGGGCGGCGCGGCGATCTCTGATCACGCTATGACTCTCAAAACCGGAAATCAAAAGAAACCTACGCAATCAAGCAACGCCCCAAAAACTCACCTTGAATCTCGGGAAGAAGGAGGAAGAGGAATCGCCCACCACGCACGTTCGCTCCACGCACGGCAAGCCTTGCCTTTCGCTTGTAGTCCCGATGGATTGCCGCGCCGAAACTTGAACGGGAACGGAAGTGGGAAAGGGAAAGGTTTCCCCTTTCTCTCCCACTCGCCGTCCCAAATCACTGGGGGGTTGGGGATTTTTCCATCGTCCCTCCTGTTTGCCCTCCGCTGCGAAGGATGAGAGCGAAATGAAACCACATGCCCTAGCTCACCGACTTCACTGTTAGGGTTCGGGTTACCTCAAAGCGTGCAGATCGCCAGCACGGATCCCGGAGCACCTACGAGGGGGGTCCAAACCTCGAAAAATTATTCTGGGTAGAAAAACCGGGAGTCGGAATCCGAACCGATCGCGTCGCCATTCTCCGGTTCGCGAGCTCTACGCCGTCTAAAAATGCCCGCGAGCCCCGACGGACTGTCCGTAAAAAACACAAAAGTTATCCCCCTCGTCGGACCGTCTAAGGAAATAAAAGGTGTGATGCCAAAAATAAGGGTCGGGTCTTCCAGTCGCATGCGGTGGTCGGGCGCCAAAGCGGGCGCCACCCGCAGCATGCGGGCTCACGCCGCGCGGGCCGGCGCCGCGCGGGGCCGCCCGTAGGCGGGGCACACCTCGCGGGGTCCGAACCCGCGCGGGGCAACCTCGCGCATGCGGGCATTGCTTCTCCCGCGCGGGTCGGGCGCCGCGCGAGTGGTGGGCTGTCCTTGCCTTGTCCTCGCCCCGGGACAGTCGCCGACGCCGCCGGATCTCGGCCGCATTCCGCGACCCCGAGCCGGAGAGTCTTTTGTTCCGTGGTCCTTACGTGGGGTTTCGAGGTTACTAATTTCGTTGCGGCAGGTTCGTGTACGTCCAGGGAGCACACCAAGATGCGAAAGAATCACGCGTTGATCACCGCCCGAGACAGGTGGGTTTATTTGGAGACTTAGCATGGCATTTCCGACACTTGTAACTAAATCTATGTGTGTGCGTTTAACTGTGACATTGTGGATAGTCATTATGGTTCTTGTTATTTGATTATATGTGGTTGATAGTCCTCTATGGTTCTCGCTACTTGATTATGTACGGTATTCTTGGTTACTATGCTCGAGGCTGCAGCACGCGCACCCGCGGTTTGGCCACCGCAAAGGGTGCGCTTTTTCGGAAAAGTGGTCTATGACCCGTGTAAACCCCGAGGTGACGTAGTGGGGCCCCCGTAGGTGTGGGGTTTTGAGGCGCCAAGGTGTGAGCGGTGCGACCTGTCGGGGTAGGTGCCCGACGTGGTCAGGTTTTGCAGGTGTTCGTGGTTTTTCCCTCTTGGGAGTGTGGTTGCTCGGATAGCGTTGGCTTTACTACTTTTTCCTGCTTATTATTGTGTTATCGTGTCGCTGACTTCCACTCCGTGACAAGTTCCTTCAGGGGTGAGAGCTAGGCGACAGTGAGGCCGAGTCAGGAGCTTTCGGGTCCTATGAAACCCCAGACTATATTTTTCCTTTTCTGTCGCATTTCATTTACTACTTATAGACTATTGTGTGTTTCTCGATACCCTCGTGGGGTCGGTGTGGATGTCGGTACTCTACTCTTTGGTTATGTGGATGTTGAGTTCTTATCTCTGTTCGGCCGATTTTCAAATGAAAAGAAAGAAAAAGAAAAAGGAATTGCGAAAACCGTTTTCAAAACTTGGGTGTCGTTTGGGGCACCGTTTTCAAAACCCTGTGGATTTATGGATTTTAGAAAACGGATTTCAAAACCTGAGTGTCGTGTGGCACTGTTTTTAAAAACTCTGTGGATTTATAGTTTTCGAACTGTTTTAGAAATCTGGGTGCCGGGTGGACACCGCTTTTAAAATCGTGGATTTATCCTTTCAAATGATCGGCCTTGAGAATGGTTCTGTGGTGCAAGTGTTGAGAACTGTTGTGATTGAATAACCTACTATGTTTGCATGTTGTATAGCCACGACGCCGTGCATATACAGAGGAGACTCTGTCCGTTTGCAGGGTGATTCTGTGTATGCGGCGGGTCTGGGCACGCACCGGGAAGAGGGAATTTCAAAAAAAAATTGATACGCAAAACAAATCCTTTTTCGTTGATTGTTTCGCTGAATGAAACCCCCGGGGTGTGACACAGCACGAATGAAATACCAACTGATGTATCTCGAATGTAGATGGGATATATATGAAGGTATCAACGTCGACGCATGAAGGGCCGATGCTGACTGGATATTGAAATAAAAGACGTCTGATATCAAGGGGATGTCAGATGGATGATTCGGTCTGGATGCAGATGAAAATCGTATGCAGGTGTTGAACTGGAGGGAACATCAAGGGATCATCAAAATATGGAGGTGACTCTGGATGCCCTAACACTGATAATGTGGGAAATCTCTCTAACACGTTCTCGAGGTCCCACCTCATATGTACAAAAACGCCCATCATTCCAAACGACTCTAGAGTATCATCCATCAAATGTCCAATACTCCTAATAGTATGCCGCATAACATCCACTATATAAAAATATATATTTACATATAACGACTACTATTATATAAGAACAAATAAATAAATGATTTTATCAATATTCATTCGACATACCCGCGCGGCAAAAAAGTGAATGGAGGTCGCTGTACAAGACGAGAAATCCATCTCATTGTGATTTTACAATACCATTGCATATGTACGGAGGTGGCTCGTACTGGATTTGGATCGACGAAAGACTCTGCTCTACAATATTGTTTAGACGTTCAGCCCATCGTAAAATATATGAAGTATAAAAAGTTGTCAAGTCCTCTCCTGATCTATCCTGCGATTGATCCACTGTACAGCCTCCACAAGCTCTGGTATATACTAGAGTAATCTAAATTGGTGCAAAACTCTATTAGGTACATGTAGCTCCACTATGTGATAATATATTAAGCAAGTCCCCGAACGCCAGACTGCAGTGCCCTCGACATAAAAAGTAAGAAGACCATATAAAATATCCTCCATGTAAGGCATCTAAGTTGTTGGTGTAAATTCAAAATTCACTACTCATTAATTTTAATTTTGTTTATTAATTTTATTTATTTTTTATTATGTATTTATTGTGTTGGGTACGTTGTGAATGAAAATGCACATTAATGCCATTGATGCCTGTGATACCCGCACAGGAATGTTATCCCAACGTTTAATTTTTACCCTATAAATAGCTCCCCTGTGCATGCATAGGGACAATATAAAAAAATATTGCAGAGAAGTTGGTTTAAAAAAATAGAGAAGGAAAATTTGTTAGAGAGGTTTTTATTCTATTTTTTTTTTATCGGGTGTTGAAAGAAACTTCGTCAACTTCTTCCGCAGTCGTGCTCGTAGGAAGGGGAGTTCCTATGACGCCCCAACTTCCCAGGGGTCACCCATCCTAGAACCCTGGGACACCCATCCTATAACTACTCTAGCTCTAGCACGCTTAACTCTCATAACTCCTGGATATTGCTACCATCCAATGCATAGTCGGGTTAAGAGTGTTACGGAATTTGTGTTGGCGTAGTTTCGTGAAAGTTTCAAGTCCTGAAGATTGAAGGTGAAGAAAAGTTGAATCATTTAACTCAATCTCAAGAAAGAAGAATTCAGAAGGATCAGGTATGTTTAACTAAAGAATTTGTGTGATCCGAATTACTTCTTGTAGTGTAGAAACACTTGGAAGAATCTGTCATTGCATAAAAATCAAAAACTGACTGGGGACATGTTCAGGATCCGGATCAGGTTGTTCGATCCGGTCCCGAAGGTGGTTCGTTCATACATCGTCGCAATCCGGATCGTAGTCTCTTGATCCGTATCCCGAACGTGAGTTTTACCATCTACTTGAACGATCCGATCTTGCGTCGCAATCCGGATCCCGAACTTGATGTTTGGTGAACTGTATGAACGATCCGATCGTAGTCACATGAGCCGGATCCCGAACCTTCGTTTTTTCTGGAATGGCTGTTTCGTTGATGACGATCCGGATCCTAGTTATCACGATCCGGATCGCCGTCCGTAAAAATCCAGAAATGGTTGTGTTTTTGATTCTTATCTCCTTCCTAGGGTTTCTAACCTATAAATACACCCTATGACTCTCTTTCTAGGGTGAATCCACATAGCCGTCATTTTCTTGTATCATCTTATACGGCTATAGATCCACATATAGAGAAGAAAGGAAATCATTAGAGAATACTCTATGTTTCTTCATCTATATTGATTAGTTTGATTCTAGGTTTTCATACTCACATCTTGAGTTGAATCAAACTAATGAATACTTAGATGGTATTTCCGATCTATCTTGATCTAAGTATTCGGCAGATCATCACCACCCAAAAACAACGATTTTCCCCAAAAATCGGCGCGTGGATTCGCGTGTCCTTGTGGATTCAAGGTTCAATCGCTCTCGTGGATTCGGAGCGAGGCACGTTCGTGATTCGAACGGTGCTATTGGGTGAAGACCGTGGATTCGGTCGGACGTCGTGGATTCGACGTTGGACGCCGTGGATTCGGCGTTGGGCGCAGATCGTGATTCGAGAAGCGTCTGGAGCGAGCGGAGAAGATCCTCTAGGAGCGTATGAAAAAGGTTGAGTCGTAAGTGTGTACGGTAAATCACCTTGTACGTGTTTTAATTCTAGTGGATTTCTGCCGTGTTATCGGTCCCGTGGTTTTTTACTCCGGTGATGGAGTTTTCCACGTAAAAATCTTGCGTGTTATTTTATTTTCCGCATTAGGGTTTTATCGCAACGATTTTTGGAGTGTTTATACGTTTACACCTATTCACCCCCCTCTAGGTGTTTCTTCCCCTATTTAGATCCGTATTATATACGACCCAACAAGTGGTATCAGAGCGGGAATAGGGTTGTGAACAATGGTTGAAGGTGGAAACATCAATCGACCCCCTTTCTTTGATGGAACAAATTATGCGTACTGGAAAGGTACGGATGAAAGCCTTTTTATCTTCCATCGACGAAAGGGTGTGGCATTCAATTGAATCAGGATGGTCTAATTCCAACTGAACTTATCTATGATGTTCACACCTTAAAACCTAGGTCGAAATGGACCAAGGAAGATTTGAGTTATCTTCTACAATGGCAAGGGGATTAATGCTATTTTTAATGCCTTATCTCAAACTGAATTCTCCTCGCGTCTCGGCATGTGGAGACTGCGAAAGAAATCTGGGATGTTCTCCAGGTTACACATGAGGGAACTAACCTCGTGAAGATTCAGAAACTGCAAATGCTTACGAGCAAGTTTGACTCTATCTTGATGGCAGAAAATGAATCTTTCACGGACTACTATACACGATTGCAAGACATCGTAAACTCATGTGCTAATCTGGGAGAGAAGATTCCAGAATTTAAGATTGTAGGAAAAATCTTAAGAACTCTTCCTGAACGATTTCGCCCAAAGGTTACTGCCATTGAAACTATTAAACACCCGGACGAAATACGTGTAGAAGAATTAGTTGGTTCATTACAAACTATGAAATGACTTTTAATACTAACAATTCTTCTGGAAAAGCATCCACTTCTAAGTCTTCAGGTTATGCGTTGAAAACAACTAAGGAAGAAGACGCGGATACATCCTCCTCGGACAATGACGAGAACCTTTCTATGGAGGAATTTGAGAAGCAGCTCGCTCTCTTGACAAGGAATTTTCGCCGCAACTTTCGAAGGGGTAATTCAAGCAAATCTCCATCCTTCGAAAGTGGAACAAAGGCAGGTACTCCAATTCACAAGTCAAGAAAGAGCAGGAGAACTTCTCAAAGGATAAGAAAAGTTCAGAAGGACAACTGCAAATGCTTCAAATGTCGAGGCTACGGCCACATTGCAACGGATTGTCCTAACAAGTATCCGACAAGAGAGAAGGCGATGCAAGTCGCACTTGGGATGACAACTCAACGTCAAATGAGTCGTCTTCAAGTGATGAAGAAAAGAGCTCCACGACATTCCCGCGTCCGTATCTTCACCCTTCATGTGCTTTATGGCAAATACATCTGAGTCGTTGTCCAACTCCACTGTTGAAAAGAACGCAACGGACAACGAATCGGATGATTCGGAAGGTGAAGATTTTGCTCTAGCCTACCACAGACTTTTGAGGGATTCAAAGAAAGTGGCTAAGCAAAACAAGAGTTTGAGAGGGAGATTGCATGATCTCGAAGAAGAAGCAAAAAGAGCGACTTCTCTCTCAAACGCTCTTGAAGTGGAAAGGGAAAAACCTGATAAAAGAAAATGCTTCCCTTCAAGAGTCCAATGAGCAACTTGAAAAGGAACATACAAATCTGGTGGATAACGCGAATCACTTTTCAAAGCTCTACAACGAGGCTCAACAGGATAACCTGGAAATGACAAAGACCATTTTCCAACTCAAGAATGACTTACAGCGATTCTCTTCAGGAAGGAGTAAGTTGGATAGACTTCTTGGTCTTGGTCAATCAATAGGTTCGGCCTCGGATACACTCAAACTGGGAAACAGTCCAAGTTCGAGTGAGACAGTGTTTGTGCCTCAGTCGGTATCTCCTCCTCCGACATCGGAATTCAAGACAAACAACGACAACAAACCTACTTCATCCTCTTTGGATCGTCAAGATATAAGGTATGTTTTCGTGTGGTGTTTCAGGGCACATAAGAAGATATTGCAAGACGGGAGTCGAACGCTCATCTCAAGACCTCTTGCATCAACTACCAAAGGCTCCTTTCCGGAAATCAAAGCAAAACTTTTCAAATGAAAAGAGACTTGGTAGTTCACCGCACAGACGACTTCAGTCAAGGAGCACCAATACGTTTTTAACAAGACGCTTTCACCTAGCACAAAACTTCACGACCATTACAGACGCATTCCAAAAAGGTTTGGGGTGCGCAAAGGTGAAATTTTCCCTTGTCTTGTTTCCAATATTTCCTTGCATGCATATGATAGCTCGTCTTGGTATCTGGATAGCGGGTGTTCCCGTGCACATGACCGGTGACAAAAATAGTTTCAAAATCTTGAGAAATCTCCGGAGGACACGTTGTTTTCGGAAGACGGTCGATCTTCCAAAATTGTTGGAAAAGGGACGGTAGCTATTCCAGATGGCCCGATTTTTTGAAAAACGTCTTATTTGTTGATGGCCTTAAGACTAACCTCATAAGCATAAGTCCAACTTTGCGACAATGGGTTTTTTCAGTTAACTTTTCATCGGTTGAATGCGCTGTAACTGATAAGGACCATGTCTTCTTCTAAAAGGGGTTAGATCTGAAAACAATGGTTATGTTGTTCCTAATAAATTTCTGAAAATTGTAACTTAGCCGCGTTGAATAATGAAACTCTTTGGCATGAAAGGCTAGGTCACTTAAATTTTAAGGACTTACTAGAATTTCAAACAAGGACGTGGTCAAGGGGATTCCAAAGCTTTTATTTAAACAAAAATTGTTGCGTGTGGTGGTTGCCAAAAGGGGAAAACAGTCTAGGACTGCACACAAGAACTTGAACCACGTTGGTACAAAACGGCCCTTGGAACTTTTGCACATGGACTTAATGGGGCCGACCCGTCAACCATCCTTGGGAGGTAAAATGGTACATCTTTTTATTGGTTGATGATTTCTCTCGGTTTTCATGGGTAGCATTTTTGAGAGAGAAAGCTGATACGTTTGACTCTTTTCATGAGATTTGCCATCGTATTATGATTGAAAAGAATGAAAAGATCATTCGTGTTAGAAGTGATAGGGGTGGAGAATTCATAAATTCAAAATTCATTGATTTTTGTACTTCAAATGGCATTAAACATGAATTCTCGGCACCCTATACACCTCAGCAGAATGGTGTTGTTGAGCGCAAAAACAGGGTTGTTCAAGAGATGGCGCGTGTGATGCTTCATAGCCGGAAATTACCGCTACATTTTTGGGCTGAAGCTGTGAACACCGCTGTCTATGTCATTAACAGAGTGTATTTGCGCCCAGGAACCTTGAATACACCATATGAGCTGTGGTTTAGTAGAAAACCGGATATCAAGTACTTTCGTATCTTCGGGAGTCGATGTTACATCTTACGTGACCGTGAAAATCTTGGAAAGTTTGACTCTCGAAGTGATGAAGGGATCTTTTTGGGTTATTCTACGAATAGCAGAGCATATCGAGTATTTAACATTGAATCTAAGACGATCGTAGAATCTATAAATGTTAAAGTAGATGAAGCTTCTCATTTTGAATCTGAAAAATCTACCCTCGATATCTCTCTAGATGATGATTCTCCTGCTAGTGCATCTTCTCATAATAATACTTCCAATATTAATGATTGCTTCTAATGGTTCTTCTAGTTTATCTGATTTGCAGGAATCATCTCGTGTACCTCCGAGTACTCCGTTTCAACAAACGCTCCGAATCTCCAAGGGATCATCCGGAATCGAACATCATTGGAGATCCACAAGAAGGAGTTAGAACTCGAAGGCAGTTGGTTTGCGGATTTGCTTGCTACGTATCTTTAATCGAACCAAAGACAATAGATGAAGCTCTTCAGGATGACTACTGGATTAAAGCAATGCAGGAAGAGCTCCATCAATTTGAGCGAAACAAAGTCTGGGAATTAACGAAGCCTCCAAAGCAACATAATGTGATAGGGTACCAAATGGATCTTCAAGAACAAGAAAGATGAAGATGGAACTATCATCAGGAACAAGGCACGACTAGTTGCTCAAGGCTACTCTCAAGTAGAAGGTATAGACTTTGACGAAACTTTCGCCCCTGTAGCTAGACTCGAGTCCATTCGTATATTGTTTGCTATTGCTTGTCATTTTAAAATCAAATTATTTCAAATGGACGTCAAGAGCGCATTTCTAAATGGGTTTTTAAATGAGGAAGTTTATGTAGCTCAACCGAAAGGTTTTGTAGATCATAACAACCTAACCATGTTTTTCGTTGAAAAAGGCTCTTACGGTCTGAAACAAGCACCGCGAGCATGGTACGAAAGGTTAACAAAGCACCTTTTGGAGAAGGGCTATACTCGAGGGGGAGCTGACAGGACTCTCTTTGTGAAGCATTATCAAAATAATTTTATTGTAGCACAAATCTATGTCGATGACATTGTATTTGGTGCAACAAAAGATAATGATGCTTCTAAATTCGCGGAGACCATGGAAAGCGAATTTGAGATGTCCATGATGGGCGAATTGTCTTATTTTCTTGGATTGCAAATTAAACAAAATGATGAAGGTATTCACTTGAGTCAATCCAAGTATGCACTGGAGTTGGTCAAAAAGTTTGATCTAGAAAATTGTAAAGTTTTTCCAACTCCAATGGGAACTAGCCACAAGGGACTTGGAAGTGAATCACATAGTGAGGATGTAGACGAGAAACTGTATAGAAGTATGATTGGAAGTCTACTTTACCTCACGCTAGTCGCCCGGATATATCCTTTAGTGTTGGGATTTGCGCGAGATATCAATCAGCACCAAAGGAGGTTCACCTGAAAGCGGTGAAACGGATCATCCGGTACATCAAAGGATCAATTAACTTCGAATTTGGTATCCTATGGGAACAAGTCTGGACATTGTTGGATACTCAGATGCCGATTGGGCAGGATCAGTGGATGATCGGAAAAGCACGAGTGGTGCATGCTTCTATCTTGGCCATTGCCTTGTTGCATGGCACAGTAAAAAGCAGAATTGCATAGCACTCTCGACTGCCGAAGCGGAATACATTTCAGCTGGAAGTTGCTCAACTCAACTCATTTGGATGAAAAGCGTATTGAGTGACTTCCGCATTTCAGCATCTTCGGTAACAATTCTTTGTGACAACACAAGTGCAATTAACATTTCTAAAAACCCCTGTGTTGCACTCTAGAACAAAACATATTGAACTTAGATATCATTTTCTTAGAGAGCTAGTTGAATCAAATACTCTTCAACTTTCATATGTTTCAACTGAAGATCAATTAGCTGACTTTCTAACAAAACCTTTGGATCAAAAACGTTTTATTCATTTACGAAAAGCAATTGGATGCTTTCCTTGAAATAATCTTCTTTTGAAATCTTTGCTTAGGATAGGTTTTGTATTTGTTTTGTTTTGTTCTTTATCTATGTTTGTACATAGGATAGTAATTGAGCATAGATCTTAATTGACTTTAATTGCATCTGTTCACACATTTAGAAATTTATTATGCTTTTGCCATCATAATAGTTCATTGTTGCAATGATCGTTTATGTTAATTAAATCATCTTCTAAAGTGGAATCAAAGTCAATTTCTCTCTCAATGATCTCTTGGTATAGTCATTATCTTATTTGACTGTTTAGTCGAGTATGAAATCGAGATCAATTTTTGGTTTGAATACTTTATATCTTAAATAATTGATAGCCAATTGAGGGGGGAGTCAAAGATAATGTAAAATGCTCAAAAGATGTGGAAAGAGTTACATCCCAATGAGGAGTGTGAAAACTACCACCACATGGAGGAAAGAGCTACCACCATCGGTCGTCCGAAGTATTGTGTGCAGCTACACATGTATACCAAGCATGGTTGTTCAAATTTTTGATTAAGTAAAATGCATATTGAAATACTTGACTCTGTCAAATTTCAAGGTTGGTATAAGGTGGGATTTCTTAAAGAAAGATGCTCAAAGAGCCACTCTCTTCAACAGATTGTCTAGAAATATTATCTACTATATTTGGGATTTCAAACATCTATTGATCTTTGTATTTCATTTTCTTTACTGAATTGATGATTGATAAAGGCATTACTCATAAGATCAAGTTAGATGTGATTGAAGGTGTTCAACTTTAAGGGATTTAATTCTTGTAAATTTTCGTTTCATTTTGGATATTATTGATAGATTTGGCATAATCTAATTCTTGTTGTATGAAACGATGATTTTTGTTTAAAGTTGATACACATTTGTGCTTACAATCTTTTTCTGAATTTTCCTGAATTTCTCTGAAATTTTCTAAAGAAAAAGTTGGGGCCGATCCGGATCGGGCAAGGTGATCCGGATCCCGAACGCAGGTTTTTTCCTGCGGGCTGACGATCCGGATTGGACCTGCCGATCCGGATCCCGAACGCAGTTTTCTCACTGCGGGTAGCCGATCCGGATCGCTAGCTCGGGAGGATCCGGATCGCGGCTAGGTTTTTATAAAGAACAAAAGGGTTTTGATTTCTTTTACTCCAATCTTTTGTTCAAAGTTTCCAGAGCGCTTCTCTCTAGATTTCATCCTCCTTGGAAGCTTTCAAACTCAAAGTTCTTCAATTCCAAGTAAGTTTTATTGATCAAAATCTCGGTTTTTCACCGTTTTTCTCTTTTCCTCCTCAAACGCACGATTTTCTTGGATCAACTTTGTTTGTGGATGGTTTTTGATCAAATTTCTTTTGAAATAAGAACTTTGGGTAGATTAGTTTTGATTATATGCAAGGTTTTCTCCTGATTAACGGATTTTTAGGCTTCGATTTCTAAAATTTCGGTTTAGGGCATATAATAAGGATTTTCGAAATTTATGCAATTGATCTATTTTTAAAAGTCCTTTGCAAAACTAATTTGATTCTTGGCTTCTCTACATGATTATGATTGTTTGGGTACAATTTTTCAAATTTTTGAAAATTAACAATTTTTCATGTGTTCTTGAGTTCGTCTTCACAGGATACATTTTTCACTAGCACTCAAAATGGTGATCACTTGGATTATTTTCCTACTTGCTGCCATGGTACATGTCAAGGATACTGCTAAGCCTAGAAGGCTAAGAAAGCAAAGAAGACTAAGGTTGATTCCGACACTGAATCAGAGACAGAGTCGATCGACTGGGATAACATCGAAATTGAGCAAGCTGCTCCCATGTCTCCAAAGGGAAAGCAACTGCTGAAGCTTCAAAACCTACTGCAGCTGAAAAAGGGAAAGCACCAATGGAACCAAGTCCAGTTGGAACAAAAAGAAAAACTGGTGCAAGAAAAAGAGGCAGTGCTCAGGGCATTACCATTGAGGAACCAGTTGCTAGGCAGCCTCCTCCACAAGACTTCATCAGCTCCGACAGAATCAAGGATTTTGAGAAGAGGGAATGCATTGGCGAGAGACATGTCAATGTCAAACCAATGAAGGAACGATCTGCAGCTTTTGGGACTTTGTTTGACCAAGTTGGTCTTGCTCAAATTTGCAACTTCCCTGAGACTACTGGGTACTGTCCACATTCAGTTCGAATTTTTTATCAGAACGCTGCAAGTCTGATTGATCATGAGGATGGACGTCGAGAATTTTACACTTTGGTTAAAAATATCAAAATCAAAGTCACACCCCAGCTGATTGGAGTTGTGCTAGGTATGACAGCCAGAGCTGATGGACTCCATTACCTAAAAACTCAAAGCTTCAACGACAACTCCTGGAGAGTTGTAGTTAATGGAATTTGTCTTCCAAATACTCGGTCGACCGGAAATTCTGTCTTCTCTAAAGAGCTTCGACCAGAGTATAGGTACATAAACTTCATTGTCTGCTACAACATTCTTCCCAACATGAATACGAAGGTTCTTCGATGGGACAGAATGTTATACCTTTATCTTCTTGGAAATCCGGCCGCATTGATGGGAGCAAACTTGAATATTCCTTATCTCATTTGGTCAAGGATGGCGCGATATGTGGAACACTCTCACCCCTCAGAGAGACTACCCTATCCAATGATTATCATGCGCATCCTTAGAAAGTTTAAAGTTGATACAAGCGCGAGCTCATACCTATACAGTTTGGGCACCATTAATGAGACGACAATTGTGAAGTCTCTCTCGACGAAGCCAGATGAACCCATAATACCTCCTCACCGGCAACGAGCACAACAACAACGAGCGACAACCTCTGCACCGGCAGAAACTCCTCCAGTTCAACCAGCACCTCCGGCACAAGAAGCACCACAATCAACTTCTGATGATGATGCTTCTGTTACCTCAATCTATAGAGAACAGCAAAGGCTCTCAAACGAGCAAGAACGTATATCAAATGAACTGATTGAGGTAAAGGAAGAAATAAAGAAGGTAAATAAAAAGCAATCAGCAATGAACAAGCGAATAAAGAAGATTTTCCAAATCCTCGGCTGTATCAGTTCAGACGAGTCTGAATGATCCGTATCCTTCTAATTTTTATTTTTATGCATATTTTTATGCATATGTGCAAGTGTTGTTTTATTTGAGATTTTAGTTCTCGAACTTAAACTGTTAATCATTCTCTCCACTTCTGTAATTTTTGGCTTTGTTTTGTGACAAAAAGGGGGAGAGAGTTGTTGAGAATTTTGAACAATGATGATGATGTGTTGGAACATCAAAGGTAAGTTGAAACACAAAGGTAAGTAGAACTTCAACTTTTGGTTTTTCCATTTGTTTGAATGCATGCCTCGACTAACTATTTGCTAACTATTTGGGCATGTAATATAACTAACAAGTTGATGTTTCACTAACAAGTTTGTGACACTTGGTTTTTGATTGCATAGAAGATATGTTGGTTCTTAACTCTGATCAATTACATATCTATATTTATATATAAATTTGTCACAAACATGTTCATGACATTTGGTTTTTACGTGCAAAGAAGATATGTTGGTGTTTTTTAACTATGATCAGTTTACATATCTGAATATAAATGTCATGGTAAGTATAAATGAGTTTAAACTTCATCTCTGTTTGTGGTTTTTGAATAGTTCAAAATTCTTGAGGTATCTAACGATTTCTTTTGTCAAGAATGATTTCTTTTTGCAGAGAGTACAGATGTCTAAGTCTAGAGTCTGTTTTAGGAGTTTAACTCATGTATTGTATTTTGGATCTCCATTGTAAATTTTTGTTGTATGGTGATAGCAACAAAAATATCTTTTTGAATTTTCTTTAGTGGATCTATGTTTTGTCACGAAACCGCCAAAGGGGGAGATTGTTACGGAATTTGTGTTGGCGTAGTTTCGTGAAAGTTTCAAGTCCTGAAGATTGAAGGTGAAGAAAAGTTGAATCATTTAACTCAATCTCAAGAAAGAAGAATTCAGAAGGATCAGGTATGTTTAACTAAAGAATTTGTGTGATCCGAATACTTCTTGTAGTGTAGAAACACTTGGAAGAATCTTTCATTGCATAAAAATCAAAACTGGACTTGGGGCATGTTCAGGATCCGGATCAGGTTGTTCGATCCGGATCCCGAAGGTGGTTCGTTCATACATCGTCGCAATCCGGATCGTAGTCTCTTGATCCGGATCCCGAACGTTGAGTTTACCATCTACCTTGAACGATCCGGATCTTGCTTCGCAATCCGGATCCCGAACGTTGAGTTTACCATCTACCTTGAACGATCCGGATCTTGCTTCGCAATCCGGATCCGGAACGTTGTTGTTTGGTAAACTGTATGAACGATCCGGATCGTAGTCACATGATCCGGATCCCGAACCTTCGTTTTTCTGGAATTGGCTGTTTCGTTATGACGATCCGGATCCTAGTTATCACGATCCGGATCGCCGTCCGTAAAAATCCAGAAATAGTTGGTTTTTTGATTCTTATCTCCTTCCTAGGGTTTCTAACCTATAAATACACCCTATGACTCTCTTTCTAGGGTGAATCCACATAGCCGTCATTTTCTTGTATCATCTTATACGGCTATAGATCCACATATAGAGAAGAAAGGAAATCATTAGAGAATACTCTATGTTTCTTCATCTATATTGATTAGTTTGATTCTAGGTTTTCATACTCACATCTTGAGTTGAATCAAACTAATGAATACTTAGATGGTATTTCCGATCTATCCTTGATCTAAGTATTCGGCGGATCATCACCACCCAAAAAACAACGATTTTCCCCAAAAATCGGCGCGTGGATTCGCGTGTCCTTGTGGATTCAAGGTTCAATCACTCTCGTGGATTCGGAGCGAGGCACGTTCGTGGATTCGAACGGTGCTATTGGGTGAAGACCGTGGATTCGGTCGGACGTCGTGGATTCGACGTTGGACGCCGTGGATTCGGCGTTGGGCGCAGATCGTGGATTCGAGAAGTGTCTGGAGCGAGCGGAGAAGATCCTCTAGGAGCGTATGAAAAAGGTTGAGTCGTAAGTGTGTACGGTAAATCACCTTGTACGTGTTTTAATTCTAGTGGATTTCTGCCGTGTTATCGGTCCCGTGGTTTTTTACTCCGGTGATGGAGTTTTCCACGTACAAATCTTGCGTGTTATTTTATTTTCCGCATTGGGTTTTATCGCAACGATTTTTGGAGTGTTTATACGTTTACACCTATTCACCCCCCTCTAGGTGTTTCTTCCCCTATTTAGATCCGTATTATATACGACCCAACAAAGAGTTTGTCCTATTATATCATTTATATATAGGACTATTTCAAATTCTCGGGGTGTCACAGTTCCGGTCGTACCTTGGGGTGGTGTCTCCGATTAATCCGCATGAAGGACGAAAATACACCTTAGGGCAGTGCCTCACACGCTTCCGGATTAATTTATTTCGACTTCTTTCTACTACAATTTCTGGAATTTTCTTAGCACTTAACGGTAAGTTTTATTATTCAATTTAATCATAAAAATAGTTAGATAATTTAATCACAATCAGATTTAGTGCGATTATTTTTCTAACATTCTAAGGTGTCATTCTGATTTGATTCTAAAGTTTCTTCTCCTTCTCCTGCTAATTCTTCTAAATCTGCTATTATCTCAGTTACTGAACCTGTATCTGACAGATCCCCCGAGGAAATTGAATTCCATTGTAGATTTAGAATTCTAAGTTGTCTTTCAGATGAACTTTATGAAACATATAGAAAATACCTAACTACCAAAGATTTATGGTGTGCTCTAGAATATGCTTACATTAGAGAAAATGAAGGCGCTGCTAGGTTCACCATTACTGATTTTAACAATTTTAGGATGGTAGAGAACATTCCTATAAACGATCAAATCCACCAATTTCAAAATTGTGTCCAAAAAATTAATAGAAATGGTTCAAATTTAGATGATACCTATTGTTACGGAATTTGAGTTGGCGTAATTTCGTGAAAGGTTCAAGTCTTGAAGATTGAAGGTGAAGAAGGTTGGATCATTTAACTCAATCTCAAGAAAGAAGAATTCAAAAGGATCAGGTATGTTTAACTAAATATTTTTGGTGATCCGAATACTTCTTGTAGTGTAGAAACACTTGGAAGAATTTTTCATTCCATAAAAATCAAAAACTGGACATGGGACATGTTCAGGATCCGGATCAGACATTCCAATCCGGATCCCGAAGGGTGTTCGTTCATACACTGGTTCAATCCGGATCGCAGCATCACATGATCCGGATCCCGAACAATAGTTTCACCTTTTTACTTGCAAGATCCGGATCAGGATTTGCAATCCGGATCCCGAACGTTGATGTTTGGTGAAACTGTATGAACGATCCGGATCAGCCATTCCGATCCGGATCCCGAACTATTGATTTTCTGGAAACCGTCTTTCTTGCTACTGCAATCCGGATCGCCGAAATCCGATCCGGATCGCCGTCCGTAAAATTTCCAGAAATGGTAGGTTTTTTATTCTTATCTCCTTCCTAGGGTTTCTAACCTATAAATAGACCCTATGATTCATTTTTCTAGGGCAAGCCGAGAATCCAAATAGAGCCGTCATAATCAAATATCATCTTATACGGCCCTAGATCCACATATAGAGAAGAAAGGAAATCATTAGATATTACTCTATGTTTCTTCATCTATATTGATTAGTTTGATTCTAGGTTTTCATACTCACATCTTGAGTTGAATCAAACTAATGAATACTTAGATGGTATTTCCTATCTATCTTTGATCTAAGTATTCGGCGGATAATCACCACCCAAAAAATAACGATTTACCCCAAAATCGGCGCGTGGATTCGCGTGTCCTTGTGGATTCAAGGTTCAACCGCTCTCGTGGATTTGGAGCGAGGTACGTTCGTGGATTCGAAGCGTGCTACTGGGTGAAGACCGTGGAATCGGTCAGACGTCGTGGACTCGACGTTGGACGCCGTGGATTCGGCGTTGGACGCAGATCGTGGATTCGAGACGCGTTGCGGAACGAGCGGAGAAGATCAACTAGGAGCGTATGGAAAAGGTTGAGTCGTCTGTGAGTACGGTATATCACCTTGTACGTGTTTAATTCTAGTGGATTTCACCGTGTTATCGGTCCCGTGGTTTTTTACTCCGGTTTGGAGTTTTCCACGTAAAAATCTTGCGTGTTCATTTTTATTTCCGCATTGGGTTTTATTGCGCAATGATTTTTTGAGTGTTTATTGTTTACACCTATTCACCCCCCTCTAGGTGTTTTTTCCCCTATTTAGATCTATATTACATATAACCCAACAAGTGGTATCAGAGCGGGAATAGGGTTGTAAACAATGGTTGAAGGTGGAAACATCAATCGACCCCCTTTCTTTGATGGAACGAATTATGCGTACTGGAAAGTACGGATGAAAGCCTTTTTAATTTCCATCGACGAAAGGGTGTGGCAATCAATTGAATTAGGATGGTCTAATCCAACTGAAATTATTTCTGAGTTTCGCACCTTAAAACCTAGGTCGAAATGGACCAAGGAAGAGTTAGATTCATCTTCTTACAATGGCAAGGGAATTAATGCTATTTTTAATGCCTTATCTCAAACTGAATTCTCTCGCGTCTCGGCATGTGAGACTGCGAAAGAAATCTGGGATGTTCTTCAGGTTACACATGAGGGAACTAACCTCGTGAAGATTCAAAAGCTGCAAATTCTTATGAGCAGATTTGACTCCATTTTTATGGCAGAAAATGAATCTTTCACGGATTACTTTACACGATTGCAAGACATCGTAAATTCATGTGCTAACCTGGGAGAGAAGATTCCAGAATTTAAGGTTGTAAGAAAGATCTTAAGAACTCTTCCTGAACGATTTCGCCCAAAGGTTACAGCCATTGAAACTATTAAACACTCGGACGAAATACGTGTAGAAGAATTAGTTGGTTCATTACAAACATATGAAATGACATTTTCTACTAACAATTCTTCTGGAAAAGCATCCTCTTCTAAGTCTTCAGGTTATGCGTTGAAAACAACTAAGGAAGAAGACGCAGATACATCCTCCTCAGACGATGACGAGAACCTATCTATGGAGGACTTTGAGAAGCAGCTTGCTCTCTTGACAAGGAAGTTTCGCCGCAACTTTCGAAGGGGTAATTCAAGTAAATCTCCATCCTTCGGAAAGTCGAAGAAAGGCAAGGGTATTTCAAGTTACAAGTCAAGAAAGCAAGAGAACTTTTCAAAGGATAAGAAAAGTTCAGAAGGACAAGTCCAATGCTTCAAGTGCCGAGGATACAGCCATATCTCAACGGAGTGTCCAACTAAGAATCCGTCGAAGAAGAAAGTGATGCAAGCCGTCACTTGGGATGACAACTCAACGTCAAATGAGTCATCCTCAAGTGATGAAGAAGAAAGCGCAACGGCATTCCACGCGTCCACATCTTCACCATTCATGTGCTTAATGGCAAGTACATCCGAGTCATTGTTCAACTCCACTGTTGAAAAGATTGCAACGGACAATGAATCGGATGATTCGGAAGGTGAAGATTTTGTTTTAGCCTACCACAGACTTTTACGGGATTCAAAGAAACTGGCTAAACAAAACAAGAGTTTGAGAGGGAGATTGCATGATCTCGAAGAAGAAGCAAAAAGGACAACTTCTCTCTCAAACGCTCTTGAAGTGGAAAGGGAAAATCTGATAAAAGTAAATGTTTCCCTTCAAGAGTCCAATGAGCTTTTTGAGAAGGAACATACAAAACTGGTGGACAAAGCGGATCACTTCTCAAAGCTCTATAACGAGGCTCGACAGGATAACCTGGAAATGACAAAGACCATTTTCCAACTCAAGGATGACTTGCAGCGATTCTCTTCAGGAAGGAGTAAGTTGGATAGGCTTCTTGGTCTCGGTCAAACAAATCGGTTCGGCCTCGGATACACTCAAATTGGAAACAGTCCAAGTTCGAGTGGGACAGTTTTTGTGCCTCAGTCGGTATCTTCTCCTCCGACACAGGAATTCAAGACAAACAACGACAACAAACCTACTTCATCCTCTTTGGGATCGTCAAGATCTAAGGTATGTTTTCGTTGTGGTGTTTCAGGGCACATAAGAAGATATTGCAAGACGGGAGTCAAACGCTCACCTCAAACACCTCTTGCAATGACTACCACAGAGGTGATTCCTCGAAAATCAATTGCAAATCAATTGAAGGAAAAGAACCTTGGTAGTTCACCGCGCAAGACGACTTCATCAAGGAGCAGCAATCGCTCTAACAAGACGCTTTCACCTAGGCATATAACTTCACGACCATTACCGACGCATTCCAAAAAGGTTTGGGTGCACAAAGGTGAAATTTTCCCTTGTCTTGTTACCAATGTTTCCTTGCATGCATATGATAATTCGTCTTGGTATCTGGATAGCGGTTGTTCCCGTCACATGACCGGTGACAAAAATAGTTTTCAAAACTTTGAGAAAATCTCCGGAGGACTCGTTGTTTTCGGAGACGGTCGATCTTCCAAAATTGTTGGAAAATGAACGGTAGCTATTCCAGATGGCCCGATTTTGAAAAACGTCTTATTTGTTGATGGCCTTAAGACTAACCTCATAAGCATAAGTCAACTTTGCGACAATATTTTTTCAGTTAACTTTTCATCTGTTGAATGCGTTGTAACTGATAAGGACCATGTCTTCTTTTTAAAAGGGGTTAGATCTGAAAACAATTGCTATGTTGTTCCTAATAAATTTTCAGAAAAATGTAACCTAGTTTCTTTGGATAATGAAACACTTTGGCATGAAAGGCTAGGTCACATAAATTTTAAGGAACTTATTAAAATTTCAAACAAGGACGTGGTCAAGGGGGTTTCAAAACTTTTACTTAAACAAAACATTGTGTGTGGAGGTTGTCTTAAGGGAAAACAATCAAGGGCTGCACACAAGAACCTGAACCACGTTGGTACCAAACGGCCCTTGGAATTACTGCACATGGATTTAATGGGGCCGACCCGTCAACCATCTTTGGGAGGTAAATGGTATATTTTCTTATTGGTTGATGATTTTTCTCGGTATTCTTGGGTAGCATTTTTAAAAGAGAAAGCTGATACGTTTGATTCTTTTCATGAGATTTGCCATCGTATTATGATTGAAAAGAATGAAAAGATCATTCGTGTTAGAAGTGATAGAGGTGGAGAATTCATTAATTCCAAATTCATTGATTTTTGCACTTCCAACGGCATTAAACATGAATTCTCGGCACCCTATACACCTCAGCAGAATGGTGTTGTTGAGCGCAAAAACAGGGTTGTTCAAGAGATGGCACGTGTGATGCTTCATAGCCGGAATTTACCGCTATATTTTTGGGCTGAGGCTGTGAACACCGCTGTCTATGTCATTAATCGAGTGTATTTGAGCCCAGGAACTTTAAATACACCATATGAGCTGTGGTTTAGTAGAAAACCGGATATCAAATACTTTCGGATCTTTGGGAGTCGATGTTTTATTTTGCGTGATCGCGAAAATCTTGGTAAGTTCGATTCTCGAAGTGAAGAAGGGATCTTTTTGGGTTATTCTACAAATAGCAGAGCATATCGAGTATTTAACTTGGAATCTAAAACGATTGTAGAATCTATAAATGTTAAGTAGATGAAGCTTTTCACTTTGCATCTGAAAAATCTACCCTCGATATCTCTCTAGATGATGATACACCTGCCATTGCATCTTCTCATAACAATTCTTTCGATATTAACGATGCAACTAATGGTTCTTCAAGTTTATCTGATGTGCAGGAATCGTCTCATATATCTCCGAGTACTCCGTTACCTCAAACTTTACGCATCTCCAAGGATCATCCTGAATCAAACATCATTGGAGACCCGCAAGAAGGAGTTAGAACTCGGAGGCTGTTGGTTTGTGGATTCGCTTGCTACGTATCTTTAATCGAACCAAAGAACATCGATGAAGCTCTTCAGGATGACTACTGGATTGAATCAATGCAGGAAGAGCTCCATCAATTTGAGCGAAACAAAGTCTGGGAATTAACGAAGCCTCCAAAGCAACATAATGTGATAGGTACCAAATGGATTTTCAAGAACAAGAAAAATGAGGATGGTACTATCATCAGGAACAAGGCACGATTAGTTGCTCAAGGCTACTCTCAAGTAGAAGGTATAGACTTTGATGAAACTTTCGCCCCTGTAGCTAGACTCGAGTCCATTCGTATACTATTTGCTATTGCTTGTCATTTTAAAATCAAATTATTTCAAATGGACGTTAAGAGAGCGTTTCTAAATGGGTTTTTAAATGAGGAAGTTTATGTGGCTCAACCGAAAGGTTTTGTAGACCATAAACAACCTAACCATGTTTTTCGTTTGAAAAAGGCTCTTTACGGTCTGAAACAAGCACCGCGAGCATGGTACGAAAGGTTGACAAAGCACCTTTTGGAGAAGGGCTATACTCGAGGGGGAGCTGACAGGACTCTCTTTGTGAAGCATTATCAAAACAATTTCATTGTAGCACAAATCTATGTCGATGACATTGTATTTGGCGCAACAAGAGATAATGATGCTTCTAAATTCGCGGAGACCATGGAAAGCGAATTTGAGATGTCCATGATGGGCGAATTGACTTATTTTCTTGGATTGCAAATTAAACAAAATGATGAAGGTATTCACTTGTGTCAATCCAAGTATGCAATGGAGTTGGTTAAAAAGTTTGACTTAGAAAATTCGAAGGATTTTCCGACTCCAATGGGAACTAGCCACAAGGGACTTGGAAGTGAATCACATAGTGAGAATGTAGACGAGAAACTGTATCGAAGTATGATTGGAAGTCTACTTTATCTCACGGCTAGTCGCCCGGATATATCTTTTGGTGTTGGGATCTGCGCGAGATATCAATCTGCACCGAAGGAGGTTCACCTGAAAGCGGTGAAAAGGATCATCCGGTACATAAAAGGATCAATTAATTTCGGAATTTGGTATCCTATGGGAACTAGTCTGGATATTATTGGATACTCAGATGCCGATTGGGCAGGATCAGTGGATGATCGGAAAAGCACCAGTGGTGCATGCTTCTATCTTGGCCATTGCCTTATTGCATGGCACAGTAAAAAGCAGAATTGCATAGCACTATCGACTGCCGAAGCGGAGTACATTTCAGCGGGTAGTTGTTCAACTCAACTTATTTGGATGAAAAGTGTGTTGAGTGACTTCCGAATTTCAGCATCTTCGGTAACAATTCTTTGTGACAACACTAGTGCTATAAACATTTCCAAAAACCCTGTGTTGCACTCTAGAACAAAACACATTGAACTTAGATATCATTTTCTTAGAGAGCTAGTTGAATCAAATACTCTTCAACTTTCATATATTTCAACTGAGGATCAATTAGCTGACATTTTAACAAAACCTTTGGATCAAAAACGTTTTATTCATTTGCGTAAAGCAATCGGAATGCTTTCCTTGAAATAAACTTCTTTTTGAAACTTTTGTTTAGGTTAGGTTTTGTTTTTGTGTTTTTGTTCTTTATCTATGTTTATACATAGTACATTAATTGAGCATGTGTATTATTGACTTTACTTGCGTCCTTTTATATATTTAGAAATCTATTATGCTCTAGATGTCATAATATTTTATTTGATGCAATGATCATTTATGTCAATTAACTCATCTTTGTTTTGATCAAAGTCAATTTCTCTCTCGATGATCTCTTGGTATAGTTTTTATCTTATTTGACTGTTTAGTCGAGTATGAAATCGAGATCAGTATTTGGCTAAATACTTTATATCTTAAATAATTGATAGCCAATTGAGGGGGAGTCAAAGAAAAAGTAAAATGCTCAAAAGATGTGGAAAGAGTTACATCCCAATGAGGAGTGTGAAAACTACCACCACATGGAGGAAAGAGCTACCACCTCGGTCGTCCGAGTACTGTGTGCAGCTACCACATGTATACCAAGCAAGGTTTTTCAAGTTTGATTAAATAAAATGCATGTTGAAATTGATGATTTGATAAATTTCAAGGTTGGTATAAGGTGGGACTTTTAATAAAAGATGCTCAAAGAGCCACTCTCTTCAATAAATTGACTAGATAAATTATCTAACTTATCGGGGATGTTAGACATCTATTGATCTTTGTATTTCATTTTCTTTACCAAATTGATGATTTGATAAAGGCATTACTCATAAGATCAAGTTAGATGTAATTGAAGTTGTTCAACTTTAAGGGATTTAATTTTTATAAATTTTCGTTTCATTTGTTGGATGTTATTGATAGATTTGGTATAATCTATTTCTTGTTGTATGAAACGATGATTTTGTTTAAAGTTGATACACAAAAGTGCTCACAATCTTTTTCTGGTTTTTCTTGAATTTCTCTGAAATTTTCTAAAGAAAAAAGTTAGAGCCGATCCGGATTGGACCTGCCGATCCGGATCCCGAACGCAGATATTCTTCTGCGGGCAGACGATCCGGATTGGACCTGCCGATCCGGATCCCGATCGCAGTTTTTCACTGCGGGTAGCCGATCCGGATCGCTATCATGATCTGATCCGGATCGCGACTAGGGTTTTATAAAGAACAAAAGGGTTTTGATTTCTTTTACTCCAATCTTTTATTCCAAAGTTTCCAGAGCTTCTCTCTCTAGATTTCATCCATCTTGGAAGCTTTCAAACTCAAGTTCTTCAACTCCAAGTAAGTTTTATTGATCAAATCTCGGTTTTTCACCGTTTTTGTTATTCCTCCTCAAAACGTGATGAATTTCTTGTATCGATTTCGTTTGTGGATGGTTTTTGATCAAATCTCTTTTGAAATAAGAACTCTGGGTAGATTAGTTTTGATTATATGCTAGGTATTCTCCTGATTAACGAATTTTTGGGCTTCGATTTCTGAAAATTCGGTTTTAGGGCATATAATGGGAATTTTCCAAAATCATGCAATTGATCTATTTTTAAAATTCCTTTTGCAAAACTAATTTGATTTTTAGTCTCTCTACACGATAATGATTGTTCTAATTTTTAAAAATTAACAATTTTTTTTCATGTGTTCTTGAGTTGGTCTTCACGGGATTTCAATCTTCTTAAGGCACTTGGTGGGATTCTCATGGATCATCCTTTTGTTGGTCAGTATGGTGCACACTCGGGCCACAAACAAATTAAAGAGAGCTAAGAAAACACAACAAAAAGGTGAGTTTCTTCTGATCAGCGACACAGAAGTGGAAGCAGATTGTCAAGAGATAGATTGGACTGAATTGACAGATGATGATGACTCATTGCCTGAACAAAAGGCGTCTGAAGGTTCAAAAGGAAAAGCTTCCGATGGATCAAAAGGAAAAGGCTCCGCCCACTGCTACGGAAAAAGGAAAAGCACCAATGACCTCTTCATCCATACTAAAAAGAAAAAGACTTGCTCGACGACCTAGACGAGCTCGAGGTATTGAAATAAATGAACCATGTCAAGAGAACCCAAGGAATATCTCTCAAATTGACACTGAATCAGAAGACGAAGAAGATTGGGACACATTTCTTGACGAAGTACAACAAGGTATTGATGAAGAAAATAAGGTTTACCTAAAGAAAAAGAAGCTACTGAAGTCTTCCTCAATACTTAAGCAACAAGCAAGGAAAAAGAATGTGCCAAGCAATGAACCTCTTGACAATTCACCTTCTTTGCCAAGACGATCTCCTCGGAATGAAGGACGGACTGCTCCGTCAATCGTCACACAACGTTCCTCAACTTCCAAAAGAATTGACCAAAAGGGAAACCTGGAGTCTTCCATCAAACAAGAGCAAGACGAAATGGCTCTAGGACTCAGAAAGATGTCCAAGGACATACATCAGATGAAACAAGAGTGTTCTACGATTTCGGGAATGCTTAAAGGAATTTTGAAGAAGCTGGGCTGCACGAGCTCTGATGACTCCGCCTCGAATGACTCAGATTCAGATGCTTGAATCGTTTGTCCACTAATTCTCTTGTGCAGGATTTCAGTTTTTAGGTTTTAATGTTTTCTTTTTACTTTGTTTTAGTTTTAGTTCTCAGTTTTTTCTTGATTTTGAACTTCTTAACTCTCCTTAAATTTTTGTAATTTTAGCTTAGTTTGTGACAAAAAGGGGGAGAGAGTTTAGAGAGAACTTGAACAATGATGGAACTTGAACAATGATGGTATAGAGAGAACTTGAACAATGATGGTACTTGAACAATGTTGGACTAAAAAACTGTGTGATTGTGTGAACATCAAGGTAAGTATCACTTCAACTTCAACTTTGGTTTTTATCTTGTGATTTGTTGCATGTCACTAACTATTCGACTAACTATTTGGGCATGTAATATGACTAACAAGTTGATGTTGGACTAACACTTTGTGACATTTGGTTCTTGAATGCATAGAAGATATATTGGTTTTTGATTATGATTCTCTTACATATCTGAAGTCTCAAATGTCATGATGATCAGGTAAACTCTATCTCTGTACTTGTTTTTGTATGTTTCAATTCTTGAGGTATCTAACGATTCTTTTTGTCAAGAATGATTTCTTTGTGCAGAGAGTACAGATGTCTAAGTCTAGAGTCTGTTTTAGGAGTTTATCTCATGTTTTTAAATTTTTGGATCTCCATTGTAAATTTTTGTTGTATGGTGATAGCAACAAAAATATCTTTTTGAATTTTCTTTAGTGGATCTGTGTTTTGTCACGAAACCGCCAAAGGGGGAGATTGTTACGGAATTTGAGTTGGCGTAATTTCGTGAAAGGTTCAAGTCTTGAAGATTGAAGGTGAAGAAGGTTGGATCATTTAACTCAATCTCAAGAAAGAAGAATTCAAAAGGATCAGGTATGTTTAACTAAATATTTTTGGTGATCCGAATACTTCTTGTAGTGTAGAAACACTTGGAAGAATTTTTCATTGCATAAAAATCAAAAACTGGACATGGGACATGTTCAGGATCCGGATCAGACATTCCAATCCGGATCCCGAAGGGTGTTCGTTCATACACTGGTTCGATCCGGATCGCAGCATCACATGATCCGGATCCCGAACAATAGTTTCACCTTTTTACTTGCACGATCCGGATCAAGATTTGCAATCCGGATCCCGAACGTTGATGTTTGGTGAAACTGTATGAACGATCCGGATCAGCCATTCCGATCCGGATCCCGAACTATTGATTTTCTGGAAACCGTCTTTCTTGCTACTGCAATCCGGATCGCCGAAATCCGATCCGGATCGCCGTCCGTAAAAATTCCAGAAATGGTATGTTTTTGATTCTTATCTCCTTCCTAGGGTTTCTAACCTATAAATAGACCCTATGATTCATTTTTCTAGGGCAAGCCGAGAATCCAAATAGAGCCGTCATAATCAAATATCATCTTATACGGCCCTAGATCCACATATAGAGAAGAAAGGAAATCATTAGATATTACTCTATGTTTCTTCATCTATATTGATTAGTTTGATTCTAGGTTTTCATACTCACATCTTGAGTTGAATCAAACTAATGAATACTTAGATGGTATTTCCTATCTATCTTTGATCTAAGTATTCGGCGGATCATCACCACCCAAAAAACAACGATTTACCCCAAAATCGGCGCGTGGATTCGCGTGTCCTTGTGGATTCAAGGTTCAACCACTCTCGTGGATTCGGAGCGAGGTACGTTCGTGGATTCGAAGCGTGCTACTGGGTGAAGACCGTGGAATCGGTCAGACGTCGTGGACTCGACGTTGGACGCCGTGGATTCGGCGTTGGACGCAGATCGTGGATTCGAGACGCGTTGCGGAACGAGCGGAGAAGATCAACTAGGAGCGTATGGAAAAGGTTGAGTCGTCTGTGAGTACGGTATATCACCTTGTACGTGTTTAATTCTAGTGGATTTCACCGTGTTATCGGTCCCGTGGTTTTTTACTCCGGTTTGGAGTTTTCCACGTAAAAATCTTGCGTGTTCATTTTTATTTCCGCATTGGGTTTTATTGCGCAATGATTTTTTGAGTGTTTATTGTTTACACCTATTCACCCCCCTCTAGGTATTTTTTCTCCTATTTAGATCTATATTACATATAACCCAACACCTATTAAGCTACCTGTCTATTGGGCAAATTACCCCCTTCCTGGTCAAAATTTGCCTATGAACTTAGAAGAACCCAAAGAACTCTTCAACTTAGGTCTGTAATTCAAGCTACTATAATAGAAGACCAATATCGACTTAGAGAGGTTAAACCGACCAACAACAGATCAAACTTAAACCTGACCGAGATTTCAAACCAAAACCATGAGTCTAAATCCGAAGGTAAAAATTTTAAACCTAAGGGTAAAGGCTTAAATGTAAGAACCCAAACCGAAACCAAAACTATACCCATAAACCCAATACTAACCAATTTAGTGGGAATAAGAAGAATGATGGATTATGTTATGTCTGTGGCCGGGACAATCATTTTGCTTCAAAATGCTTTTATCGGAAGAAAGAGAAGGTTATCTACAAGAAGGGCCAAAACAATCAGAACAATTATCCTAAACCTCAAGCCAACATGATTGAGGATGAACCTTCGAACTCCACTTTTAGGTCAGTCTCCTTTGTTCCTAATGTTAACCACACCTATCATGATTTAGATTGGTGGTTAGATTCAAGAGCCAATGTCCATGTTTGTACTAATAGGTCCCTATTCTTCTCCTATCAGGACTCAGGTGGAGGATGTGTGACTGTTGGAAACGAAAAAACTGTCAATGTGCTGGAAATCGGAACAGTCAAACTGAAGTTAACTTCTGGAAAGACTTTGATCCTTCACAATGTGCAGCATGTTCACGAGATCCGACGAAACCTGATTAGTAGATCTCTATTAGTACAGTTAGGTTATAAGATTGTACTTGAATCTAATAAAGTTGTAATTTCTAGGGGGAAAATGTTTATTGAAAAAGATTTTGTATCTAAGGGTTTGTTCAAATTGAACGTACTTTCTTTTGTTGATAATAAAAATTCTTCTTCTTCAACTTCTTCTACTTCTTCTCCTATTGTTTTAAATACTGAATCTTGTGATGTATGGCATGGCAGATTAGGTCATGTGAACCTTAAATCTATTCTGAAATCGACCAATCTTAATCTTTTACCCAAACTCAAGATTGATTCCAAATCTAAATGTGAGATTTGTACCCAAGCTAAGCAGCCTAGAAAACCTTTTAAATCTGTTCCTTATAGGGATACCTAGATTCTTGAACTGATTCATAGTGATGTCTGTGATTCTAATAGAGTACCTACCCGTGGAGGCAGTCGCTACTTTGTGACTTTTATAGACGACTACTCCAAGTATTGTTATACCTATCTCTTGAAGACCAAAGATGAAGTCCTCTATAAGTTTAAAGCCTTTAAAGCTGAGGTTGAAAACCAATTAGATAAGAGAATTAAAATTCTAAGGTCTGATAGAGAAGGCGAGTATACTTCAAATAAATTAAATCTATTCTGCGAGGAATATGGAATAATTCATGAAGTAACAGCTCCTTACTCACCTCAATCTAATGGTGTAGCTGAAAGAAAGAACCGAACCCTATTGGACATGGTTAACGCCATGATTTTAAGTTCTGGTGTACCTCAGAACTTGTGGGGGGAGGCTCTTTTATCAGCTTGTTATATCCTCAATAGGATTCCCTCTAAGGATAGAACCCAGATACCTTATAAATTTTGAAAAGGAAGAGCGCCTAGGTTGAGTTACTTCCGAGTGCGGGGGTGCTTGGCTAAGGTATCTATTCCTGAACCCAAAAGAAATAAGATTGGACCTAAAACTGTAGATGTTATCTTTATTGGATATTCCTTAGATAGTAATACCTATAGATTTCTTGTGATCAACTCTGAGATTTCTGAAATTTCCAATGACATTTTGATTGAATCTAGAGATGCAACTTTCTTTGAAATTTTTTTTCCTTTCAAAACTCGCATCTCTATATTAGCCCCTGATTATCAGTTTACTTTTGATCATGCATGTATTTCTGATCATATACCTGTATTTTATTTGCATTATAGTTTAGATCCTGTAGAACCTGATCCAATACCTGAATTAAGAAGAAGTAAGAGAACTCGCTTTGAGAAAAACTTTGGTGAAGACTTCTTTACTTTCTTAATTGAAAGTATACCTTCATCTTATAAGGAAGCTATGAGTTCTCCTGATGCTTCTTTTTGGAAGGAGGCTATAAAAAGTGAGATAGAATCAATTATTAGTAATAACACTTGGATTCTTACTGATTTATCTCCTGATAGTAAACCCCCAGAATGTAAGTGGATCTTTAGAAAGAAACTTAGGACTGATGGATCAGTAGAGAAGTATAAGGCGCGACTTATTGTTCAAGGTTTTCGGCAAAAGGCTAATATTGACTACTTTGACACATATGCGTCTGTTGCTCGCATTGCTACTATCCGAATTCTTCTTGCATTAGCATCCATTTATAAACTCTTGATTCACCAGATGGATGTCAAGACCGCTTTTCTTCATGCTGATCTTGAAGAAGAAATCTATATGACTCGACCTGAAGGTTTCTCTGTGCTTGGTCAAGAGAATAAGGTGTGTAAATTAGTTCGCTCTTTATACGGACTAAAACAAGCACCTAAGCAGTGGCATGAGAAATTTGATAGTGTTATAGCATCATATGGATTTCTGACCAACAACTTTGACAACTGTCTCTATTTCAAGAGATTTGATGATCATTGTGTCCTTCTTTGTCTATATGTTGATGACATCCTGATTCTTGCTCCTGATCTTGATCTGATTAAACAAGTTAAGTCTTTCTTATCGAACCATTTTGATATGAAGGATCTTGGTGAAGCAGATGTGATTTTAGGAATGAAAATTCTTAAATCATCTGATTCTATTGTTCTGACACAATCTCATTATACCCAAATGGTACTTGATAAATTTGGATATTTTGACTATTCTCCTGTTTCTACTTCTTTTGATCCCAGTGTTTAACTTGTGAAGAACACTGATAATCCAGTAAATCAGGGAAAATTTGCCTAGATCATTGGTTCTCTAATGTACCTAACCAATAGAACTAGACCTGGCATTGCCTATGCCATATCAAGATTGAGTAGATATACTAGTAGTCCTACTATGATTCATTGGATTGCTCTGAAAAGAGTATTTCATTATCTTAAAGATACTCTTTCTTTTGCTCTTAGATTTGTTGGCTATATATCCTGTTGTAATTGAGGGATACAGCAATGCCAATTGGATTTCTGATTCTTTGGATATCAAATCCAATTCTGGCTATGTTTTTATTCTTGGTGGCAGTGCAGTTTCTTAGCAATCCACCAAACAAACTATAATAGCCAGAAGTACTATGGAGGCCGAGTTGGCTGCTCTTGACACTACTTGTCTTGAAGCCGAGTGGCTCAAGAACCTTTTGTCATCGATTCCATTGTTTTCTACTCATATTCCTCCTATATCTATTCGGTGTGATTCTCGAGCTGCAATTGATTTTTGTAAAAGAAAATTGATAAATTCTAAGACTAGTAGACATATTAAATTAAGACAAAAGTCTGTTAGATGGCTAACTTCTCATGATATTCTTTCTTTGAGTTTTATCAGATCTGAACAGAATCTTACAGACTGCTTGACGAAAGGCCTGAATAGAACTAAGGTCCTAGAGTCATCGATGGGGATGGGACTTTGCCCATAAAGGACCTTCCTACAGGGGGAACCCGACCTTTGTGATAGGGGATCCCTTGAAGAAGGTTCAATGTGGTAAAAATAAGCTGTCAAGTTGGCCACAGAGCACTTTCTACAGTTTATTCAGATGAACTTTAGTTCCAATTCCATTCCTATGATGAGTAGTACTCTGTGTAGTGGTTGAGGTTGAGCTTACAACTCTTAATGGAATTCGAGACGATAATTTTTGCGAGATGTGACTCTACACACATCCCTGGAGAAGACCACATATATAAGAGTATTCGTATAAGGCCGCGACTATGAGATGTGGGTTGTCCATAGAAAATCTTATGAAAAATCAAGGTACTATGCAGGGCATTTAACGCACAGACTCGCGACGGAGAATTCTGTACTGTGTGTGTAGTAGTTGAAGTCAAAGTCAAAAGAACGTAGTTCAAGACCTGATTCACTCCGATTCCTTCTGATAGAAGCTACATACACTAAGTGAGGTTAAGTCTCTTAAAGACACCTTACCTATTACATAGTATAAACACCCGATAATTTTATTTTAATTTGTTGAGTTTAATTTTTATTTTGAAATTTTGAATTTTGTAGGGGATTGTTGGTGTAAATTCAAAATTCCCTACTCATTAATTTTAATTTTGTTTATTAATTTTATTTATTTTTTAATTATGTATTTATTGTGTTGGGTACGTTGTGAATGAAAAGGCACATTAATGCCATTGATGCCCGTGATACCCGCACAGGAACGTATCCCAACGTTCATTTTTTTACCCTATAAATAGCTCCCCTGTGCATGCATAGGGACAATATAAAAAAATAGTGCAGAGAAGTTGGTTTAAAAAAATAGAGAAGGAAAATTTGTTTGAGAGGTTTTATTCTTTTTTTTTTTTTATCGGGTGTTGAAAGAAACTTCGTCAACTTCTTCCGCGGTCGTGCTCGTAGGAAGGGGAGTTCCGGTTGTACCTTGGGGTGGTGTCTCCAATTAATCCGCACGAAGGACGAAAATACACCTTTGGGTAGTGCCTCGCACGCTTCCGGATTAATTTATTTCGATTTCTTTCTACTACAATTTCTAGAATTTCCATAGCACTTAACGGTAAGTTTTGTTATTCAATTTAATCATAAAAATAGTTAGATAATTTAATCACAATAAGATTTAGTGTGATTATTTTTCTAACACAAGTAACCTGCAAAGGTTAATAAAATTCAATCAATGTAAATTTTAAAATGTATCAACGTTTATGTAATTCAAGAAGCACCTCATACATACCTGAGACTCCCGCTGCTGATCAAGCTCGTCGTGGTAAAACTCCATGTTAGTTGCCCTAATATTTTCACGGAATTGTAATCCCATATTCCATCTGCAAGAAGTGATCGATAAGATATTATATCGCATTACCGAATATCGATAATATAAGTTATTGCAAAATTATCCTTTCGTGTTTAAACACATAATATACCGACGACCCAACGGGCAATCATGAAGATTTGGTGGAGCTCCAACTTTATCAGGATGTCCAATATGTATACCGACTATAATAATCGTAGAGGCGGTTGTTAGTTATTGTAGAGACGATTTCAACCGCCTATAATAATCGTAGAGGCGGTTCCTACAACCGCCTCTAAACCGCCGGCGTAGACCGCCCCCGGCTCTACAAATTTTAATACGTAGAGACGGTTTGAACCGCCTCTACAAATTTTAATCAATCATCTACAAGCACTAATCTATAGAGGCGGTTTAAACCGTCTGTACGATCAATATTATATACAAACAGCATGTAGAGGTGGTTTTAATCGCCTCTATCTTACAAATATAATACAACATAATATTAACATTTATTTTAATATAATTATCAATACACAAAAATTATCATTCAATCAAAAAAATATATTAACAATACGAACAATTCTCAACAAATAACAAAAACTAATTCTTTAACATGTAATCCAAAACACAATTCCATTCGATATATATCCCAAAACACAATCTTATTCGACATATATCCAATAATAGCAACATAACATGTGATCCAAAACATAATCTCATTCGACATATATCCAATAGTAGCAACATAACATGTGATCCAAAACACAATCCATTCAACATATATCAAATAGTAGAAACACACCAAAAAAAAGAAAGTTTAAATAGTTATAACGATAGTCAATATTTGAGTTTTCAAAAGTTATCCATTTCAAACTTATATTCGATGGTTTTCTTCACTTCTAGGTTCATGACTTGCATTCGATGATTGATGATTCAGAAAAAATGCATCAATCAGATTAGTATTGCCACCCACAACCTATAAAAATACCAAACAATATAAAAATTGTTATTTGTAATAAAATACAAAACTATTCAAATATATTATTTGTAATAACTTGCTATTAATTTGATATACCTGAGAATTGGGATATCTAACTGACAGTAAAGCTCTTATACTATCCATTTTTGAGAAACAGTCTTCCATTCTGTTTTTCATTTGTTCCAATTCCCCTTTGAGTCTTTCTACCTCCTCTGATCGACTCCCACTTGATTCGCTCCTTGTTGGCAAATTCGTATGCTTCACACCATAGTATGATCTTAGCGTAGGTTCCAAACCTAAACCTTTCACACGTCCATTATGCTCAGCACCCATAGCATTAAGAAATGCTTCATCCATTAGCTTACTTGTATCAGATTCAGAATTTTGAGAAAGTTCAGCAAATTTTTAACGCACTGTATTTTATTAAATATTTGAAAAAAAAAAATTAGTATTCCACAAATCATATGAATATTAGATATTAGATATAATGATACAAAAGAAAATTATAATTACCAAACTATTCTCCGCATCCTCATTTATGAAATTTCCATTCTTTTTTTTTATGAGTCACCTCCCAAAAAATTAGTTAATCGAGTTCTTTGCCGAGAACAATTTCCTATAATTATAAATAATAACTTATAAATAATAAAGAGACATATAATATCATATAAAATAAAATGCATTTTAACATCAAACCCTTTACCATTTCTTTTCGTTTTCTTGCATAACTCTTTCTACCCGATGTGTGGGCCATCTTCACCTTCTTCGCAAAAACATAATTCACTTAACAAAGTTTCTATGAAAAAATATATTAAAGTTAAAGATAAATAAACTAATATTGGAATAAATGGCATAAAAAAAAAATTACCTTACTTTCCTCGGTGCACCAATGCGCTACTAGACTAGTCCATTGATCCCGGATCACACCGAGAGGCACGTTGTTAACTATTTCTTAAATCGGTTAGTCAGTCGAAAAATATTCGCATTTTAGCTCACTTTTATAGTCTCTCCACTTTTTGTTTAAAGATGCAAATACCCAAT
This sequence comes from Tillandsia leiboldiana, assembly GCA_029204045.2. Classification (NCBI taxonomy): domain Eukaryota; kingdom Viridiplantae; phylum Streptophyta; class Magnoliopsida; order Poales; family Bromeliaceae; genus Tillandsia; species Tillandsia leiboldiana. Next base: position 37,818,264 of record CM055063.1, on the reverse strand, counting down.
GTCTTGTTCCCTTAGGATATCTAAATTTCAACTAATAAAATAAAAAGCTTAATGTTAAAAATCTATTCTAAATGTGCAAATATAAAATTTTAAAATAAATAATATGTGCAAATAAAAGTACCTTCAGGAAATGCATCAACTAGTAACTCAAGTAACATGCTAAATGACTCTCCTGACCATCCATTTAAACACTTTAAGTGAAATAAATGGAGTATAAAAGATAGTTTTGAAAATATCTTGCATTCAGGATATAATTCTTTATTTGCATCTTTTAACAACTTATGAAATTCATGATTGTGTCCGTTAGCTTCTTGACTAGGTTGTTCCATGTGAGGATCTACTGTCGATTGTTGTGGATCTACCATTCCATCAAATTCATTCATTGGTATTTCTGTTTCATTGGTTGTTGTACCGACATGATCAATAACATCACATAAAAGTCCATGTATGTCATCTGACCTTCCAATATTTTGTGTTATAGGGGTGCACTCTTGCACATGCGAAATTTCTTGCATATGCAAGGTCAACGGTATTATTTGAGAAAGTCAAAGATAAAGGTTCCTCTCCATGACAAACCCATATAGTATATCGTCTTAAAAAGTCGTCACAGATCAAGTGTATTTTCGCATCCTCATATGTTTGTAATGAGCAATTAACACAATGTATACAATGGCACATTATTTTGCCACTATAGGATGCATTACGGAATGTAAATTCAAGAAATTGTAAGACTCTATTTTTATATTCATCATCATTCCTAGATTTTGTCATCCAACTCTTATCCATTATAACGAAACAACTGAAATAACAATAATTAATTTTTTCAATACCAATGTATAGATATGAAGTTAACAATTAACTTAGTAATTAAAAAATTAAAATCTTAACAAAAGATAAGAATAGAAATAAATTATTAGAAAGGGATATAATATAACTTACCTAATCTTCAAACTGAAGAAGTAGAAGACGACCTCAACCTCAAGAGTCCCACAAGTGATTTCTTCCTTCACTTGCTATTCCTAATGAAAAACAAATATAAATCTATCTACTAATTATTAATCTTAATCAAAATAATAATTATAAATTTAGAATAAATAAATATTCGACTATAACAAATTACTACTTATTTAGATATGTTTGATATGTTTGGTACTATATTGGTCATCTAGAATAAATAAATATTGTTTCTAAAAATGTGGCTACATTACATGAAAAAGCAATTTGAAGATTACATTACATGAAAATGTGGCTATATTACTATTTAATAAAAATGTGGTAGATCTAACGGTAAATAACTTACAAGCACCAATTTCTTGATGCTTGTACAAACATAGTAGTCGAATATATATATATATATATATATATATATATATATATATATATATATATATATATATATATATATATATATATATATATATGAATTTTTTTTAAAAAAAAAATCTTATAAATTTTTATAATTGTAAAAATAGGCATGTGAAAAAAAAAAATTATAAAAATAATCTTAAGCAGTGAATGGTTCACCGCTTTTAAATGCGATGAACCATTCACCGTATTCATAGGTTGTAGAAAAAATTTAAATCCTAGTAAAGCAGTAAGCGATTCACCGCTTTTAAAAGCGGTGAACCGTTCACCGCTTTTATTAAGTTTAACCCTAGCCCGCTCGAGCCGACCCCATCCCGTATGCGTCGCCTTCTTCTTCTTCTTCTTCTTCTTCCCGCAGGCCGCCTTTCCCGCACGAGCTCTCTCTCTCTCTCTCTCTCTCTCTCTCTCACACACACACACACACACACACACACACACACACAATGCACACTCTAAAAGTGGTGAACGGTTCACTGCATTTAAATGCGGTGAACGGTTCACCGCATTCATAGGTTGTAAAAGAAATTTAAATCCTAGTAAAACGGTAAACGATTCACCGTTTTTAAAAACAGTGAACCGTTCACCGCTTTTATTAAGTTTAACCCTAGCCCGCCCGAGCCGACCCCACCCCGTACGCGTCGCCTTCTTCTTCTCTTCTTCTTCTTCTTCTTCCTGCAGGCCGCCTTTCCCGCACGAGCTCTCTCTCTCTCTCTCTCTCTCTCTCTCTCTCTCACACACACACACACACACACACACTCTCTCTCTCTTTCTCTCTCACACACACACACACACACACACATTGCACTCTCTCTCACACACACACACATACACACACATTACACACACACACACACACACACTCTTTCTCTCTCTCTCACTACACACCTCCACCGAGCTCCATCTCTCTCTCTTGCAGCAAGCGCGCATTTTGAGTTCGAGCTCGAGCTCACTCTGTCTCTACTCCTTACAAGCTAACATCACACCCTCTCTAGAAGTTCAGGTACATTCTCCCCTACACTATTATTTAGTAGTTTAATTTATTGTGTTTAGGATTTAAAAAATTAATTAACCTTATTATTTGAATTATATATTTTTAATTATTATATAGTTTAGCAAATTAGTTGTTTGTTAATTGGTTTGTAATAAGGTATTTATCGTGTGTTTAGGCTATTGATATTAAGTGTAGTCAATAAGTGTTCTATCATCTTAGAATGCCAACTACTTCTCAAGAATATAATTTTTATAGCTCGAAAAGACTACGACTTGGTGGTTAGGCTTGAAAGTATAGAAGGGAGGGACCTCTAATACTCACCTAAAAATACAAATTAGCTAGAAAGAAAGTAGTGATTGATTTGTTTAGGAAATTAGTTGTTTGTTAATTGATTTGTTTAAAATACAAATTAATAGTTTAATTAGTTTAATTCAGTCAGTTACTAATCTAAAAAAATATTATATAATTAGATACATTATATAATATCTGATTATCATACGATATTAACTTTTTTGTATTTATTTTGTGAATTTTTTTTTTTGAAATTAGGATGGTTAATAATTATGTAGCTATAAGTATTCACTGGAATGGACAACTTGTTATGCAAGATTATAATCCACAGTATATTGGAGGTCGTAAGAAATTAAGTAGCATCCCAATGGATATTACATTTAGGGATTTCGAGAGAAAATTATATAGAATTACCGATATAAGAAGAGATGAGAATCGTCTAATTATAAAAGTTTAATATCCAATAGGGGTAAATCAATATGATATGATCGAAATTACGGATGATAACTCATTGTGTGGTATGATGGCATTATCTCGAAACTGTTCATGTTTAATAATCTACATTGAGAAGTAGATGGTTGCACCTCACGGTTATTTTTCAATAATGTTAAATAGTGAATTAGACGTAAATGTATTATCTCCTATGACTGAAAGAAAACTATTTCGTGATGACATCAGAGATAGAGCAAATACATCTAGTTAGTATTATAAATTGTGGCTTTACATAATTATTTAGTTATAACAAATGTTTAAATTGATTCATTATTCAATTTGCAGAGAGTACGGAGTTCCGAATGTAGTTGTCGGTCCTCCGCCTCTCCCACGTCCTAGTGACCATGCCATGACATACAGATCGCACGCTCCACTTGGTGGACAACAAAACGACACATACGAATATGGGTTAGCATACATTATAATTATTTTCATCATATATTTTTTGTATATCATTAGGTAGTGAGTGATTAACAATAAAAAATAAATGCAGAAATCCGTCTTCTCACAATGTGCATGACTTTGGATTCTATCCATTGGGAGATGTATATGACTTTGGATCCTATCATACGGAAACCGAGTTTGAGGGAATACAAAATCAGACTCGGGCGGAGGTGCAACAAGAAATAGTTGAAGAATAAAATAATACTGATCATGAGGTTGATGATAATGTGGCGGATGTTCACTACAATGATGCGGATCATGACCGCGGACTGGGGGTCCTTGCAGTTATCATATACACCGATGTTGCTGATCCAACCGCCAATAATGAATATGTAGATGATCCAGATGAAGGTGTCAAGTTCATAGATCATCCAGAGCAGTTTGTAGATGATGCTGAATGGATGGACCAGTATGAAATCGATCACACTGAATTCGATCGTGCGCAAATTGAAGATCCCCCTCCTACTGTTGATGGATCATGGATTGGGCGTGTGTTCCATGATAAATCAAGTTTGGTGCATACTCTTGAAGAATGGCATATTTCTCATTACGTGCAAATGAAAGTGTTAAAGTCGACCACAAAATCTTATACAGTGAGATGCATGGTTGGCTCGTGTCCTTGGAGATTACATTATTCTTTACCAAAGGATGCGAATTATTTTAGAGTCAAAACATATGCCGGGCAACATACTTGTTTACTTCCGGTGCTTAACATTGCCCATCGAAATTGTACTTCATCTCTTATATGTACACACATTCTTCTATCATTGAGAGTCAAACTTTATTTGACGCCGGCGGAAATACAAGAAAAGATGTGTTCTGAATTACACGTGTCGATACCATATTCGAAGGCGTGGCAGGCGATAAATAAAGCATTACAGATCATTTACGGTGGTTGGGAGGAATCGTACACTGATGTTGGTCGGTTTTTATCCGTGCTGCAGCACGCAAACACGGGAACTAAATGGCGTCTAGATAACAGGACCTTGCCAGATGGTGTTAGGCAGTTTGGACGCTTATTTTGGGCGTTTGGGCCGTCAATTACCGGGTCCTCTTCTTGCTTACCATTATTGAGCATCGATGGAACTCATATGTATGGAAAGTATCAGGGGCATGCATTGATTGCAACGGGTGTAGATGCAAATAATGGATTGTACCCGTTGACTTTTGCTATTTGTGATGGAGAGAATGCGGCTAGCTGGCGTTGGTTTTTACGTCATTTAAAGTTCTTTGTGATAGGTGATCGATCTATTTGTCTGATTTCATACTGCTTCCCTGGGTTAAAAGAGATTGTTGCTGAGGAGTTTCCGAGAGGCGACGGTCATTCTCACCGTTGGTGCCTCCGCCATATGAAAGCTAATATGAAAAAAGCAGGGTTTACAAATAAAAATTTACTCAATAAATTTTATACAGGCATAGGATGTGCTGCAACTGCAAGAGAATATTATGAGCAAAAGGACCAATTGAAAGAGCAAAATCCAGAGGCTTGGTAGTGGGTGCACGAGCTTCAAGGAGAAAGGGAATATTGGGCGAAGGCACTCGATGGAGGTCGATGTTTTGGGGTAATGACGACCAATCGGTCAGAGAGTTTAAATGGAGTACTTAAAGGTGTACGTGGTTTGCCTATTACGGCATTTGTGGTAGCTACATTTTATAAGGTGAACAGTTATTTTCTAAAGCGTCGTGAAAAGGATGAGACATACTCTACAATATTGGCACCAAAACAAGAAGTCCTAGTTAGATAATATATGACACTCGCTAGAGGACATGTTGTATATCGGTACGGCCTAAAAGAATTTCAAGTTACTACCGGAGATGAAATGTATAAGGTGCTTCTTGATGGGAGAAGCTCAACATGTTCGTGCCAACAATTTGAATTAACTAGATTGCCATGCTTACATCTTTTAGCCGTTTGTAGTAATGGTCGTATGAATATTGACTACTATAGTTTATGTTCTGAATGGTATACATGTGACTATTATCGTAATGCTTATGCCCCACAATTCCACCCTGTTCCTGACAAAAGGAGTTGGCCACTACCTCAAGGACCACCGTTGGCGCCCCCACCTATAAGAAGGAAGAAAGGTCGTCCCAAATCCACACTTATTCGAAATGCCATGGACGATAGAGAGGGGGCGCGAAGGACTACATGCTCTATTTGTAAACAACATAGACATTATAGGAGTACTTGTCCCAATAATCAAGATAGAAGAACTGAAAGTCGTAGACGTAGAGTATTAGGTTCTTTGCTTATGGTTGTCTACTTATAATTTTAAATTTTTTCGAGTTATATTACAACATTCTAATCAATGGCTAATGGTTTGTACACTTTGTTTGCAGATGGACCATCGCGAGGAGGCCGGGCCAATTGATCCTTCTGTTCTATTAGATCAGGCAAGTCACCGTTCGAGCTATGTACGAGCCGAGGTAAGTTCATTTATAAACTACATACCATATATTTTTATAAAATTTAAATCTAATATATTTACTATGTAGGGGTACGCACCAGTTCAGTTTACAGAGCATGGCCGTAAACTGAACTCGTGGACGGTGGAGCATCCGGGGGTGGTGGACCTCCTACGACAGGCTGGTTTTTTCTATGTCTCTCGCCTCAGACGAGTTCAGCTAGATCAGGCTCTGTTAGGGGCATTGACGGAGCGATGGAGACGCGAGACGGAGTCATTCCATTTACGCCACGGCGAGATGACAGTGACGCTGAATGATGTCGCCATTATAGCTGGACTACGAGTATCTGGCGAGCCTGTGACGGGACGAGCATATGGCGACTGGCCGTATATATGTCATGGAATTCTAGGGATGCAGCCAGATAGTGTCATCGCAGGTCAGATCCGACTAGATTGATTATTCCAGCAGTTTCATCATGTTCCACTAGATGCTCCGCCAGCCATTGTTGCAGCTGCTGCACGCGCATATATATTATTTCAGATTGGATGCAGCTTATTCCCAAACCCCACTGGATATCGGGTACATCTCAAGTGGCTACCGCTACTTGAGGATTTTGATTTATGTTGTTGGGTTATATGTAATACGGATCTAAATAGGAGAAAAAACACCTAGAGGGGGGTGAATAGGTGTAAACGTATAAACACTCAAAAATCGTTGCGATAAAAACCCAATGCGGAAATAAAAATAATACGCAAGATTTTTTACGTGGAAAACTCCATCACCGGAGTAAAAAACCACGGGACCGATAACACGGCAGAAATCCACTAGAATTAAAACACGTACAAGGTGATTTACCGTACACACTTACGACTCAACCTTTTCCATACGCTCCTAGAGGATCTTCTCCGCTCGCTCCACGACGCTTCTCGAATCCACGATCTGCGCCAAACGCCGAATCCACGGCGTCCAACGTCGAATCCACGACGTCCGACCGAATCCACGGTCTTCACCCAATAGCACCCTTCGAATCCACGAACGTGCCTCGCTCCGAATCCACGAGAGCGGTTGAACCTTGAATCCACAAGGACACGCGAATCCACGCGCCGATTTTTGGGGTAAATCGTTGTTTTTGGTGGTGATGATCCGCCAAATACTTAGATCAAAGATAGATCGGAAATACCATCTAAGTATTCATTAGTTTGATTCAACTCAAGATGTGAGTATGAAAACCTAGAATCAAACTAATCAATATAGATGAAGAAACATAGAGTATTCTCTAATGATTTCCTTTCTTCTCTATATGTGGATCTAGAGCCGTATAAGATGATATATGAAAATGACGGCTATTTGGATTTTCGGCCTCTTTTTGGATTTACCCTAGAAAAAGAGTCATAGGGTCTATTTATAGGTTAGAAACCCTAGGAAGGAGATAAGAATCAAAAACCTAACATTTCTGAAAATTTTACGGACGGCGATCCGGATCGGATTAGCTGTGATCCGGATCGTCGTAACGAGTCAGGCAATTCCAGAAAAACGAAGGTTCGGGATCCGGATCGAAGTGCTTGATCCGGATCGTTCATACAGTTCACCAAACATCAACGTTCGGGATCCGGATTGCGAAGCCTGATCCGGATCGTTCAAGGAAGATGGTAAACTCAGTGTTCGGGATCCGGATCAAGAGAGGCTACGATCCGGATTGAACTGGTGTATGAACGAACCACTTTCGGGATCCGGATCGAACAACCTGATCCGGATCCTGAACATGTTCCAAGTCCAGTTTTTGATTTTTATGTAATGAAAGATTCTTCCAAGTGTTTCTACACTACAAGAAGTATTCAGATCACACAAAATCTTTAGTTAAACATACCTGATCCTTTTGAATTCTTCTTTCTTGAGATTGAGTTAAATGATCCAACTTTCTTCATCTTCAATCTTCAAGACTTGAGACTTTCACGAAACTACGCCAACTCAAATTCCGTAACAATCTCCCCCTTTGGCGGTTTCGTGACAAAACACAGATCCACTAAAGAAAATTCAAAAAGATATTTTTGTTGCTATCACCATACAACAAAAATTTTCAGTGGAGATCCAAAAATTTAAAAACATGAGATAAACTCCTAAAACAGACTCTAGACTTAGACATCTGTACTCTCTGCACAAAGAAATCATTCTTGACAAAAAGAGATCGTTAGATACCTCAAGAATATTTAGCATTCAAAACCTAGTACAGAGATAGAGTTTATCTGATCATCATGACATTTGAGAATTCAGATATGTAAGAGAATCATAGTCAAAAACCAACATATCTTCTATGCAGTCAAAAACCAAATGTCATGTTAGTGAACATCAACTTGTTAGTCATATTACATGCCCAAATAGTTAGTCGAATAGTTAGTAGAGACATGCAAACAATCACAAGATGAAAACCAAAGTTGAAGTTGAAGTGATACTTACCTTGATGTATACAAATTTTCACATCAGCATTGTTCATCATTGTACCTTGATGCAGTCATCATTGTTCATCATTGTACCTTGATGTATACAAGATCACAATTTTCACAATATCATTGTTCAAGTTCTCTAAACTCTCTCCCCCTTTTTGTCACAAACAAAGCCAAAATTACCAAAAATTGAAGGAGAGTTAAAAATTTCAACAAAAATGTTCCGAAATTTAAGAACTAGAACTAAGATTAAGTCCTAAAAACTGAAAAGCCTGCACAAGAAAAGGTTAAAAATCTGCAAAAGAATAAAAAGAAAGGAATCAGTCATCAGATTCGGAGTCTTCAGAGCTCGTGCAGCCCATCTTAGAAAACATCTTTTTCACCAGCTTGTTCATTGAATTGACCTTCTTAGTTATGGTAATGTGAGCAGCCGTGATGAGCTCGAGCTCATTGGAGATTCTCGTCTGTGCCTTCGAAATCTGTTCCTGCTCAACAGATAATCGTTGTTGTTCTTTGTAGATGGATGAGACTGATGCTTCATCCGCTGGTGTGGATGCTGGTTGTGATGGTGACGCGGAAGTGCCGCTACTAGGTTTCGTTCCGCACGGAGGGACTGGAGTGACATGGGGCAATTTGTGAAGTGACTTCACAACGGTGGACTCATCGATCATACCCAAACATTGATGATAAGTCGGTGAGGTAATGTCAACCTGAAATTTCTTCAAGATCCTCATTATAATCAGTGGAAATGGAATTCTTTCTGTGGGATGAGGGTGCTCAACATATCTTGTCATTCTATTCCAAATAATGTATGGAATGTTGATATTCAATCCCATTGCCTCATACGGATGTCCTAAGAGATACAGAAATAGCATTCGATCCCATCTCAAGACTTTCGTCTGCAAATTTGGAAGGATATTGTAACAAGTGATGAAGTTTAGAAATCAGTACTCAAGACGAAGTTCCTTGGATCTGATCGATTTCTCCGTTGATTGCGTTCCTTCCAAACAAATTCTCTTAATAACCATTTGCCACAAAGTGTTCGTCAAAACCTTTCCCTTCAAGTAATTAACTCCTGTCTTGCTGGCAGGCATTCCCAAAACCTCGCCAATCAATTGTGGAGTAATTTTGAATCTTGTGCCTTGGATGTTCGTGTAAAATTCCATTGGACCGTTTTCAATTTCACGAAGGTGCCGTGCATTTGTATAGAAGGCCCTTACAAGATGCAGACAGTATCCAAGCACTTCTGGAAATCGACAAACTTGAATAAGGTTTGCTTGTTCAATTAGAACGCCAAACTCAGGAGAGTGATCTCGTAGAGCCTCTATATTGACATGCCTCTCACCAATGCATTCACGATTCTCAAATGCCCTTAGGCGATCCGAATTAACGAACACTTGTTCCTCCCGAGGTGGAGAATCCGGAATAATCGGTTCGTTAGCCATGAAACCTCGTGCTCGTCCAAACCGTCGAGCGAGTCGTTTCCTTTTCACTGAGATGGTTGGTGCAGTCATAGGTGCTTTACCTTTGTCCATGGGTGCTTTTTCTTTCGATGCATCGGACGCTTTTCCTTTTGAACCATCAGACGCCTTTTGTTCAGGCAATGAGTCATCATCATCTGTCAATGCAGTCCAATCTACCTCGTGACAATCTACTTCTGTGTCGCTGATCACATGAAACTCACCCTTTTGTTGTGTTTTCTTAGCTCTTTTTAACTTGTTTGTGGGCCGAGTGTGCACCATAGTGACCAATAAAAGAATGATCCATGAGAATCCCATTGATCCAAGTGCTTTAAGAAGATTAAAATCCTGTGAGCAACAACTCAAGAACACATGAGAAAATTATTAATTTTCAAAGATTTGAAAAATTGTACCCAAACAATCATAATCATGTAGAGAGACTAAGAATCAAATTAGTTTTGCAAAAGGACTTTTAAAAATAGATCAATTGCATGATTTTCGAAAATCCTTATTATATGCCCTAAAACCGAAATTTTAGAAATCGAAGCCTAAAAATCCGTTAATCAGGAGAATACCTAGCATATAATCAAAACTAATCTACCCAGAGTTCTTATTTCAAAAGAAATTTGATCAAAAACCATCCACAAACAAAGTTGATCCAAGAAATTCATCACGTTTGAGGAGGAAAAGAGAAAAACGGCGAAAAACCGAGATTTTGATCAATAAAACTTACTTGGAGTTGAAGAACTTGAGTTTGAAAGCTTCCAGGAAGGATGAAATCTAGAGAGAGAGGCTCTGGAAACTTTGGAACAAAAGATTGGAGTAAAAGAAATCAAAACCCTTTTGTTCTTTATAAAGCCCTAGCCGCGATCCGGATCAGTTCATGATTGCGATCCGGATCGGCTACCCGCAGTGAGAAACTGCGTTCGGGATCCGGATCGGCAGGTCCAATCCGGATCGTCAGCCCGCAGAAGAAAACCTGCGTTCGGGATCCGGATCATCTTGCCCGATCCGGATCGGCTCCAACTTTTTCTTTAGAAAATTTTAGAGAAATTCAAGAAAAACCAGAAAAAGATTGTAAGCACAAATGTGTATCAACTTTAAACAAAAATCATCGTTTCATACAACAAGAATTAGATTATGCCAAATCTATCAATAATATCCAAAAATGAAACGAAAATTTACAAAAATTAAATCCCTTAAAGTTGAACACCTTCAATTACATCTAACTTGATCTTATGAGTAATGCCTTTATCAAATCATCAATTCAGTAAAGAAAATGAAATACAAAGATCAATAGATGTTTGAAATCCCAAATATAGTAGATAATGTATCTGGACAATCTGTTGAAGAGAGTGGCTCTTTGAGCATCTTTCTTTAAAAACCCACCTTATACCAACCTTGAAATTTGACGGAGTCAAGTATTTCAACATGCATTTTACTTAATCAAAATTTGAACAACCATGCTTGGTATACATGTGGTAGCTGCACACAATACTCGGACGACCGAGGTGGTAGCTCTTTCCTCCATGTGGTGGTAGTTTTCACACTCCTCATTGGGATGTAACTCTTTCCACATCTTTTGAGCATTTTACTTTTTCTATGACTCCCCCTCAATTGGCTATCAATTATTTAAGATATAAGGTATTCAACCAAATATTGATCGCGATTTCATACTCGACTCAGCAGTCAAATAAGATAATGACTATACCAAGAGATCATTGAGAGAGAGAAATTGACTTTGATCACTTAGAAGATGATTTAATTAACATAAATGATCATTGCAACAGTGAAAAATTATGATGGCAAAAGCATAATAAATTTCTAAATGTGTGAAAAGATGCAATTAAAGTCAATTATGATCTATGCTCAATTAATATCCTATGTACAAACATAGATAATGAACAAAACAAAAACAAATACAAAACCTATCCTAAGCAAAGGTTTCAAAAAGAAGTTTATTTCAAGGAAAGCATTCCAATTGCTTTTCGTAAATGAATAAAACGTTTTTGATCCAAAGGTTTTGTTAGAATGTCAGCTAATTGATCCTCAGTTGAAATATATGAAAGTTGAAGAGTATTTGATTCAACTAGCTCTCTAAGAAAATGATATCTAAGTTCAATATGTTTTGTTCTAGAGTGCAACACAGGATTTTTTGAAATGTTAATTGCACTTGTGTTGTCACAAAGAATTGTTACCGAAGATGCTGAAATGCGGAAGTCGCTCAATACGCTTTTCATCCAAATGAGTTGAGTTGAGCAACTTCCAGCTGAAATGTATTCCGCTTCGGCAGTCGAGAGTGCTATGCAATTCTGCTTTTTACTATGCCATGCAACAAGACAATGGCCAAGATAGAAGCATGCACCACTCGTGCTTTTCCGATCATCCACTGATCCTGCCCAATCGGCATCTGAGTATCCAACAATATCCAGACTTGTTCCCATAGGATACCAAATTCCGAAATTAATTGATCCTTTGATATACCGGATGATCCGTTTCACCGCTTTCAGGTGAACCTCCTTTGGTGCTGATTGATATCTCGCGCAGATCCCAACACCAAAAGATATATCCGGGCGACTAGCCGTGAGGTAAAGTAGACTTCCAATCATACTTCTATACAGTTTCTCGTCTACATTCTCACTATGTGATTCACTTCCAAATCCCTTGTGGCTAGTTCCCATTGGAGTTGGAAAATCTTTACAATTTTCAAGATCAAACTTTTTAACCAACTCCATTGCATACTTGGATTGACTCAAGTGAATACCTTCATCATTTTGTTTAATTTGCAATCCAAGGAAATAAGTCAATTCGCCCATCATGGACATCTCAAATTCGCTTTCCATGGTCTCCGCGAATTTAGAAGCATCATTATCTCTTGTTGCGCCAAATACTATGTCATCGACATATATTTGTGCTACAATGAAATTGTTTTGATAATGCTTCACAAAGAGAGTCCTGTCAGCTCCCCCTCGAGTATAGCCCTTCTCCAAAAGGTGCTTTGTTAACCTTTCGTACCATACTCGCGGTGCTTGTTTCAGACCGTAAAGAGCCTTTTTCAAACGAAAAACATGGCTAGGTTGTTTATGATCTACAAAACCTTTCGGTTGAGCCACATAAACTTCCTCATTTAAAAACCCATTTAGAAATGCGCTCTTAACGTCCATTTGAAATAATTTGATTTTAAAATGACAAGCAATAGCAAACAGTATACGAATGGACTCGAGTCTAGCTACAGGGGCGAATGTTTCGTCAAAGTCTATACCTTCTACTTGAGAGTAGCCTTGAGCAACTAATCGTGCCTTGTTCCTGATGATAGTACCATCCTCATTTTTCTTGTTCTTGAAGATCCATTTGGTACCTATCACATTGTGTTGCTGTGGAGGCTTCGTTAATTCCCAGACTTTGTTTCGCTCAAATTGATGGAGCTCTTCCTGCATTGCTTTAATCCAGTAGTCATCCTGAAGAGCTTCATCTATGTTCTTTGGTTCAATTAAAGATACGTAGCAAGCGAATCCACAAACCAACTGCCTCCGAGTTCTGACTCCTTCTTGTGGATCTCCAATAATATTCGATTCCGGATGATCCTTGGAGATTCGTAACGTTTGTTGAAACGGAGTACTCGGAGATACATGAGATGATTCCTGCACATCAGATAAACTAGAAGAGCCATTAGATGCATCATTAATATTGGAAGTATTATCATGAGAAGATGCACTAGCAGGAGAATCATCATCTAGAGAGATATCGAGGGTAGATTTTCCAGATCCAAAGTGAAAAGCTTCATCTACTTTAACATTTATAGATTCTACGATCGTCTTAGATTCCAAGTTAAAAACTCGATATGCTCTACTATTAGTAGAATACCCCAAGAAAATCCCTTCGTCACTTCGTGAGTCAAACTTTCCAAGGTTTTCACGGTCACGTAAAATGTAACACCGACTCCCGAAGATGCGAAAATATTTGATGTTGGGTTTTCTACCACACCATAGTTCATATGGTGTATTTAACGTTCCCGGGCGCAAGAACACTCGATTAATGACATAGACAGCAGTGTTCACAGCTTCAGCCCAAAAATGTAGCGGTAAATTCCGGCTATGAAGCATCACACGCGCCATCTCTTGAACAACCATGTTCTTGCGCTCGACAACACCATTCTGTTGAGGTGTATAGGGTGCAGAGAATTCATGCTTAATACCGTTTGAAGTACAAAAGTCAATGAATTTTGAATTAATGAATTCTCCACCTCTATCACTTCTAACACGAATGATCTTTTCATTCTTTTCAATCATAATACGAAGGCAAATCTCGTGAAAGAATCAAAAGTATCAGCTTTCTCTTTTAAAAATGCTACCCAAGAATACCGAGAGAAATCATCAACCAATAAAAAATATACCATTTACCTCCCAAGATGGTTGACGGGTCGGCCCCATTAAGTCCATGTGCAAAAGTTTCCAAGGGACGTTTTGTACCAACGTGGTTCAAGTTCTTGTGTGCAGTCCTAGACTGTTTTCCCTTTTGGCAACCACCACACACAACGTTTTGTTTAAATAAAAGTTTTGGAACCCTCTTGACCACGTCCTTGTTTGAAATTCTAGTAAGTTCCTTAAAATTTAGGTGACCTAGCCTTTCATGCCAAAGAGTTTCATTATTCAAAGTGGCTAAGTTACAATTTTCAGAAAATTTATTAGGAACAACATAACAATTGTTTTCAGATCTAACCCCTTTTAAAAAGAAGACATGGTCCTTATCAGTTACAACGCATTCAACAGATGAAAAGTTAACTGAAAAACCATTGTCGCAAAGTTGACTTATGCTTATGAGGTTAGTCTTAAGGCCATCAACAAATAAAACGTTTTTCAAAATCGGGCCATCTGGAATAGCTACCGTCCCTTTTCCAACAATTTTGGAAGATCGACCGTCTCCGAAAACAACAAGTCCTCCGGAGATTTTCTCAAGATTTGAAAACTATTTTGTCACCGGTCATGTGACGGGAACAACCGCTATCCAGATACCAAGACGAACTATCATATGCATGCAAGGAAACATTGGTAACAAGACAAGGGTAAATTTCACCTTTGCGCACCCAAACCCTTTTGGAGTGCGTCGGTAATGGTCGTGAGGTTATTCTACTAGGTGAAGGCGTCTTGTCAGATCGATTGCCGCTCCTTGATGATGTCGTCTTGCGCGGTGAACTACAAGGCTCTTTTCTTTTGAAAGGTTTTGCTTTGATTTCCGGGAGGGCCCTTTTTGGTAGTCGTTGCAAGAGGTGATTGAGGTGAGCGTTTGACTCCCGTCTTGGCAATTTCTTCTTATGTGCCCCTTGAAAACACCACCAACGAAAACATACCTTAGATCTTGACGATCCCAAAGAGGATGAAGTAGGTTTTGTTGTCGTTGTTTGTCTTGAATTCCGGTGTCGGAGAGGAGATACCGACTGAGGCAAAAAACTGTCCCACTCGAACTTGGACTGTTTCCAGTTTGAGTGTATCCGAGGCCGAACCGATTTGATTGACCAAGACCAAGAAGTCTATCCAACTTACTCTTCCTGAAGAGAATCGCTGTAAGTCATTCTTGAGTTGGAAAATGGTCTTTGTCATTTCCAGGTTATCCTGTCGAGCCTCGTTGTAGAGCTTTGAGAAGTGATTCGCGTTATCCACCAGATTTGTATGTTCCTTCTCAAGTTGCTCATTGGACTCTTGAAGGGAAACATTGCTTTTATCAGGTTTTCCCTTTCCACTTCAAGAGCGTTTGAGAGAGAAGTCGCTCTTTTTGCTTCTTCTTCGAGATCATGCACTCTCCCTCTCAAACTCTTGTTTTGCTTAGCCACTTTCTTTGAATCCCTCAAAAGTCTGTGGTAGGCTAGAGCAAAATCTTCACCTTCCGAATCATCCGATTCATTGTCCGTTGCATTCTTTTCAACAGTGGAGTTGGACAACGACTCGGATGTACTTGCCATAAAGCACATGAAGGGTGAAGATACGGACGCGTGGAATGCGGTGGAGCTCTTTTCTTCATCACTCGAAGACGACTCATTTGACGTTGAGTTGTCATCCCAAGTGACGACTTGCATCGCCTTCTTCTTTGCCGGATACTTGTTAGGACACTCCGTTGCAATGTGGCCGTAGCCTCGACATTTGAAGCATTGTAGTTGTCCTTCTGAACTTTTCTTATCCTTTGAGAAGTTCTCTTGCTTTCTTGACTTGTAACTTGAAGTACCCTTGCCTTTGTTCGACTTTCCGAAGGATGGAGATTGCTTGAATTACCCCTTCGAAAGTTGCGGCGAAACTTCCTTGTCAAGAGAGCGAGCTGCTTCTCAAATTCCTCCATAGAAAGGTTCTCGTCATCGTCTGAGGAGGATGTATCCGCGTCTTCTTCCTTAGTTGTTTTCAACGCATAACCTGAAGACTTAGAAGTGGATGCCTTTCCAGAAGAATTGTTAGTAGTAAATGTCATTTCATAAGTTTGTAATGAACCAACTAATTCTTCTACACATTTTCGTCCGGGTGTTTAATAGTTTTCAATGGCAGTAACCTTTGGGCGAAAATCGTTCAGGAGAGTTCTTAAGATCTTTCTTACATCTTAAATTCTGGAATCTTT